>CM042840.1:57618491-58208491 GCA_023653725.1 Bungarus multicinctus | reverse complement strand
ATGCTTTTATATGTTTCCTATTTTATTACATTATTCCAAATGCTTATCTCATTATTTAATTCACATATCTTAACTTGATAATTATTATACTTTTGTACTTGTAACTGGCACATTTGTATATTTCTCTTAAATTCTGATTAATAACACTCCTTCTATAAATTGGTTTCCCCCCTAAAGTATCAGTTTAAGTGCACCACCTCTAAGTTACATATTCATTAATTATCTCCCCTTTTAAATCCCATTAAATGTTTAACATTTTATTACCTAAAACATTAAAATTAATAATCCCATTTAAAACCACATAGCATATATCAATCAGATTCTGCGTAGTTTCCCCTTTTTTAATTTTGTAAGGTTTATCTACAGTTTCAGAAAAAAAGGACATATTAATCTACTCATTTAATTCTAAACCCTGATGTTAATTCCATTTCAGCTCTCATCCTATATCATTTCATTTATTTCAGTATATTTAAAATATTTCAATATATTTAATAAACATATTCCATTATTTGTTACAATTATCTCTATGCATAAAGAAAAAGAGCTTTGAATTCCATTATCAAAAATAGCAATTCTATTTTCCAACTTATCAATCTATATTTCCCCATTTCACAACTACAAATTTATTTATATTACCCCCCAGCACCTTGTAGAATCCCCTCTCCAAATACCAATCAGCCATTATCTCTATGTCTAAACTATTTCCCATTTTTTAGAATTCCCATGTTTCTTTGTTCCCAAGTCCTGTTTCTTATCCCTTCTTTTCCCTTGTGATTTCCCCTTTTTTCTTTCACTCCAGTTTTTCTCCCCCCTCTATTTATAACTGCCTTCTGCCCTTCGAATTTCTGTTGATTCTTTTTCCCTTTTTTTAATTTTCTGGATATTTTCCTCTTTATTCAATTTCCCAAATCTCCAATATTTATTTCCAACTCTTTTCCTCTTTCTTTCCAGAGTTCTTTGTTCTCAATAGTAATTAATGATGACCCCTTCTATGATTTGCTCCACCTCCTATTCTGTCCTTTATCTTTGTTGTTCATACTCTGCAATCGCATTTTCAATGAATTTTGAAGCAAAGCCCAGCATTTCACCTCATTCTGGTAATATTTCTTTCGTGTTTCTAAGTTCCATTTTTAATGCCAAAAGAGATATCACCATTTTACAGCTTTCTAATTAGCAATTTAGTCCAAATAGTGTCTTTAAAGTAAATTTCCAACAGTCAGCTTTTATTTTCTTCCTCTCAAATTTTAATCCTCAGCTAATCCAATGCCAAATCCATATCAGAATCAACAATTAATCCAAGGGCAGAATCTTCCTGTTTCTTTCTTTGTTTCAATGCTTCAATTTGTTTTATTGTATCAATTTTCCTTACAGTTTTAAGAAACAGAGTCTTTTGAAGTTAGATTTAACTCAGATGGCACTCTTTGTTCTGACAAGTCCACATCCCTTCTTTTCTTTTTTCTTCCCAATTATTCAGAGCTTTTTAAACCACAATCTTCCAAAAAGGTCAAATTCAATTGATATTAAATTTTCTCTTTAACAATCTATAGTTCAGCTTTATTAGTGCCTATATAGAATCAAAATATACTTATCCAGATTGATTAGATGGTTCCTTCTCCAGCTTCTACCTTTCTCGGTTTAAAGCCCCGCCACTGTCAAAAGCAATTCACACCTTTTTTTCCTCTTCCTATTCACCACTTTAAGTCCTTTCTTGCAAATTCTTTGAAATGTTAAATCTGGGGGTACCTTCCATTTAATTATATCATCCCATTCCTCCTGCTGTTCACTTCTTTCTCTGTCTCCTGCACAAACTTATTCCAGTCTAATCTTCCCCTTCAGGGTGGCTATTTTAGACCACTGCTTCAGGCATCTTCGGGAAGGAGCAATTGACAAGCCGGGGAGTTTGTGACTCCCCTCTACCTGGCTGACGGTCTCCCTTTCCTCCATCACCCCTATGAGGCAGCTTCTGCCCCAAATCTGGTCGATCGGGGCTCTCCAACACCGAAGTATGGACCAAAGCCGCGCACAGTCACAGTCAGTGATCCATCTTCGGGAAGGCTCAAAATCAGAAGCTGCAAATGCTTTAAAAAAAAAAAAGCCCTGGATTTGTTCATTTGTCTATTGTCAATTTGATTTAAATATCACATTCAGTAATATGTGTGTGTGTGTGTGTGTATGTATGTATGTACTGTATGTATGTGTGTATGGTATTCAGCTTTGTTCGAGTATTTTCCCATGTCATTGTAGTTGTGCTTTTAAAATTGTAGCGACATTTTGGCAGAATCTCATCTTCCATTATCAGACTTGTGTATTGGGTTTGTCTGTGTGTCAGGCTTTGCAGCCATTTCTGTTTTAAATTTGGTGCTAGTCTCGTGCTTTATTAGAATGTTTTTTCCTTCATCCTGATTGGTTGGGAATCTTGGTCTGTGTTTATTAGTCTTGGAGTTTGCTGTGTTCTGCTTGATTGGTGCTTCTAATATCTTCTGTCTGTTTTGTAGCTTTTTTTGTCTTGATTAGCTGGCAACATTGTGTTTTGTGTGTTGGAGAGCAGCTAGGATAATTAAGGGACTGAAGACTAAAACATATGAAGAACGGTTGCAGGAACTGGGCATGGCTAGTCTAGTGAAGAGAAGGACCAGGGGAGACATGATAGCAGTATTCCAATATCTAAGGGGCTGCCATAGTGGGGAAGGGATCAAGCTATTTTCCAAGGCACCCAAAGGTCAGACAAGGTTTTACTTAGATGGGGGCTTGGACGATTACCATTCAATGTCTTTTCCAACTCTGATTATCTGTATTATCTGTTATCTGTTGTTTCCACTCCTTTTGCTTGCCATTTGTTTGGTCTTCCACTTCATCAAGGTTTTGCTTCATTTGCTGGTCTGTTCATAGTCAGTTTGCTAGCTTAAGTAGTCCATTTTGTCCAATCTTTCTGTTGTTTCCACCAGTTCATGGGCAGTTTGGTCTTTATTAATTGTTCTTCGTGGAATATTTTCCATTTTCTCATCCTAACCATCCGTTGACATTTTAATAGTTTGATCTCATTAAGAACTCCTCTCATTTCCACACCTGTTTCTTCAAATCCAATCATGATAGTGATATAAATACAGTAAACAATAAAAGTCTCAATCTATTTCAAGAACAGTTCAAAATTAAAGGTTTCCAATTATTAGTAGCTGGCATCTTCCATTCCAATTTCCATGTTGCCTTTTTCCCAGCAGATATTAATTTCAGTCAAAAGCCATTTATTTCAAAGCAAAGTCATTTGTTTTGTGGTTGTGGAACCCCTGTCATGGACTGATCATTTGCTCCTCAGACTCGACTTCCATTCCACACTCCCCTGCCGCAGGGAGGCGGGGCCGATAAAATGGTACCGCTCCAGACGCCTGATGGACCCAGATAGGTTCCTGATGGAGCTTGGGCCGTTTCCCGAGACTCACACACATGACTCGGTCGAGGGCTTAGTGGCCACCTGGGATAGGGTAGCCGCTGCGGCCCTTGACCGGGTCGTGCCCTTGCGGCCTCTGACCCGGTGCCGATCCCAGGTAGCTCCTTGGTTTTCCGAGGAGCTGAGGGAGATGAAGCGCCGGAAAAGACGCCTAGAGAGTAGTTGGAGGGCCAGCCGCTCTGGATCTGACCGAACACTATTACGATCCTATATTAAGGCGTATTTAGTGGTGATAAGGACGGCGAGGCGATCCTACATTCCGCCCTTATTGCATCCGTGGAAAATCGCCCAGCCGCCCTGTTTAGGGTGACCGGCTCCCTTTTGGAGGTGGGGGCGCGGGAGGATTCCTTGCAGGGATGGGCTGAGGATTTTTCTAGGTTTCTGCAGGACAAAATCATTCAGATCAGGATGAGTTGGACTCTGACTGGGCATCTCCGGGCGGGGGGACGGAGGTGGATTTCGGGGAGGTCATTTGGGATGAGTTCGATCCTGTTACTCTGGAGGACATGGACAGGATACTGGGGGGGCTTAATGCCACCACTTGTTTATTGGACCCGTGCCCCTCCTGGTTGGTCCTGGCCACTTGGGAGGTGACACGAGGCTGGTTCCAAGGGATTATTAATGCTTCCTTGAGAGAGGGGCTTTTACCCGCCGCCTTGAAAGAGGCGGTGGTGCGGCCCCTCCTCAAGAAACCGTCCCTGGACCCAGCATTATTGTCGAATTATTGTCCGGTCTCCAACCTTCGCTTTGTCGCGAAGGTTGTTGAGAGTGTGGTGGCATGTCAGCTCCCTCAGTATCTGGATGAAGCGGTATATCTAGACCCCCTCCAATCGGGTTTCAGGCCTGGGCACAGCATAGAGACGATGTTTGTCGCGTTGGTGGATGATCTCTGGAGGGCCCGGGACAGGGGTTGTTCCTCTGTCCTGGTCCTGTTAGATCTCTCAGCGGCTTTTGATACTGTCGACCACAGTATCCTATTGCGGCGATTGGGGGGGTTGGGAGTGGGAGACACTGTTTTACGGTGGTTCTCCTCCTTCCTCTCTGACTGCTTGCAATTTGTGTTGACAGGGGGGCAGAGTTCGACCCCGAGGCCCCTATTATGTGGGGTGCCTCAGGGGTCTGTGCTCTTGCCCCTGCTGTTCAACATTTATGTGAAGCCGCTGGGTGAGATCATCCGTGGTTTTGGGGTGGAGTTCCATCAGTACGCTGATGACACTCAGCTGTACATCTCTACCCCGGGCCACCCCAACGAAGCCCTCGAAGTGATGACCTGGTGCCTGGAGGCCGTGCGAAATTGGATGGGTCTTAACAGGCTTCATCTCAACCCGACCAAAACCAAGTGGCTGTGGTTTCCTGCGCCCAGATACAGCCAGCTTATTCCGTCACTGGCCGTGGGGGGAGAAATTTTGACCCCTATGGAAAGGGCTCGCAATCTAGGTGTCCTCCTGGACGTACAGCTGTCTTTAGAAGATCACATTACGGCCGTTGCAGGGAGGCCTTTTGTCAGATTCGTCTGATTTACCAGTTGCGGCCCTTTCTGGATCTAGACGCACTTCGCACAGTCACTTCTGCCCTCGTCATCTCCCGCTTGGACTATTGCAACACTCTCTACATGGGGCTCCCCTTGAAGAGTGCCCGGAGGCTGCAGTTGGTCCAGAATGCGGCCGCGCGGGTGATCTTGGGAGCCCCTCGGAGCTCTCATGTAACACTGCTTCTGCATTGGCTTCCTGTGGCCTTCCGGATCTGATTCAAGGTGGTATTGATCATTTTTAAAGTGCTCCATGGCTTGGGACCTGGGTACTTACAGGACCGCCTGCTGCCATCAACAGCCTCCCGCCGCCCAGTGCGCTCCCACAGGGTTGGCCTCCTCGGGGTTCCGCCGCCTGGTCGTTGCCGGTTGGCGGCTCTGAGGGTGCAGGCCTTCTCTGTGGGAGCCCCCTCCCTGTGGAACGATTTGCCCCCGGAGATACGGGCCATTACCGACATTCAGACCTTCCGGTGCGCAGTAAAGACCCTGTTTTTTCAACAGGCCGGCCTGGCCCAATAACAATTTTTGGGGTTTTTAATAACTAGGTTTTTAAAATTTTAAATTTGTATTAGTTTTATATTTTAAATTGTATTTCGGCCTTTGATGAAATTGTTTAATTTGTTTTTAATTGTATATATTGTTTGTTTTTAGTTGGCTGTGCACCGCCCCGAGTCCCTTTTTTGGGAGAGGGGGCGGTATAGAAATTTAATAAATAACAACAACAACAACAACAACAATAATAATAATCATAATAATAATAATAATTTGTTTAGATGGGCCAATTCCAACATTTATCCAAATTCTAATAGTCCAAGCTATTTTCCAAATTCTTTGAATCTGCTCTATAATTTTGATCTTTTATTCTGGTTTCCCAGAGTTTCTTTTATAAAATGTCTTTGTCAGATCTCTAGAATGATACTGCCATTTAACTGGGGGGAAAGGGGAACCCCAAATATGATCCTTTCTGATTTCCTCTGACAACAGCTATTTTATAACTTTTATCCTAGCACCTAAGTGCCCTGAGATTTTCTCACCTTTTGGGGAATGTACAAGGGGGAAGGGCCATGTGGGTTGAAAGCCAGCAGAAGATGACCCTGGGAATGCCTGCTTATCTGATTCTCAGGACAGCTGTTACAATAACATCTCCACACCTGTGGATTGGTTGAATCCACATTGGACTGGAGGGAAGGTTTCTAATGCCTTATTTCTTACTGTATTGCCTGAGGGGATTTAGAATATGCTTTGCTTTTATTTTCCTATCACTTTTGCTCACTAAAAAGTTTCTTTGGAAATACTAAGTTTCATGAGTTTTTACGTTCTTGAGTGAGAAGGAGAGGCAGGACCTTACAGTCTTTCTTATTTCCACCTTATTTCACCTCTGTTCGGTGTAAGACAATAAACAGTTAAAGGTGACAGCCCTCTACCAGATATCAGATATTCCTTTCCTCCTCTGTAAGTTTCCAGGAGCCTAGGAGTAACTTCCTTTCATCAATAGATGGCACTCTCGATTTACTTTTCAACATGGATCTCAGAAGTGCTTATTTTCACAGCTTAAACAATTATCTTTTTAGATATTCTTGTCACAGATTTTATATTTTCCTAGGGCTAATTTTTAAGTAGAAGAATAATAATCTCACCCAGAAACAATCATTGTTCATTGTCTTTGCTCCTGTACTTTCTTAGGTGCTTTGGGCTATGCCCAGCTTCATGGCAGCCATGTTGTCTGAGGGGGATTTTCCAAGTCAGAGAAGAGAGATGCAGCTCTCCTCAACCTGCAAGGTTCCCTCCTTTGCTTCACCATCCCTACAGGGTGGCTATGGCTCCTTTTGGAGCCCTCCGACAGGGAGAGCTTGGAGTGGGGCTGTGGGGCTTGCAGTCCTTGCTTCCAACGCCACTGGAAGCACAACTAGAAGAATATTTTGGCACTCTGTAGCAGGTGTCCTAAAGGAAGGGAGATTTGCATTTGATATACCAATCTCTTCTGAGGACTGTGAGAATTATTATCAGTGCTTGTTTGCTTCCATGGAACCTGCAGATAAACTATTTAAGTAGAGATTTAGTAAACCTTAAAACTCCTCCTCCTTGGCCACCAGTTTCAGAAAAGGAGATACAATCCATCATTAAAAGCATAAAGAACAATAATCCTTCTTTGAGATGATACAGGAACTGAACCTGGTGGACCAATGGAGGAGATTAAATTTGAGGGAAAAAAGAATATACCTTCTACTCCAATCCACATAAGTCATGGTCGCAATTAGATATGGCATAGATGAATGTAGAACTAGGAAATGAATTAGAGTCAGTAGAGTACGACAAATTTATAGGAAGACCACAATCTATTAAAAATAATTTGGAAGGGAAGGAAAAAATTGAGGAGAAAATGGACAGATCATAAAAGAGAATTTTTTTTTGTCAAAAATTAAAATAGAAATGGAGTTATTTTTTAAGGAGAATACTGTCCAACAAACTTCAATACAGATATTATGGGACACAGCAAAAGCGTATTTGAGGGGACTAACAATAGCCTGCATGGCTAAAAGAAATAAAGAAAGCTGGGAAAACAAAACAGGCTATAGGAGGAGATTAAAGAGTTAGAAAGCAGACTACAAAAATCACCACATATCCTTGCAGACCCCTGTTTGCTGCTTTTATAGACCTCAAAGCAGCATTTTATATGGTAAACAAAGAAGTACTATGGAGTAAACTGACATCTGTTAAAATAAAAACTAGACTGCTGGCTTTGATTAAAGCCCTTTACACAAGTACTTGTTTGAGGGTGAGGTATGGGGTTAATGGGGCTCTGACTAACAGGGTTCATACAAATAAAGGGGTAAGGCAAGGGTGTATCCTGGCCGCGTTATTATTTAGTTTATATATCTTGCCAGGGCTTAATAAAGGATCCCACAGTACACATATCAATGATCCTAAATACATACTGTAACAGCTTGCTCTATGCTGATGATATGATTTTATTATTGCATTCACAAGTAGTATTATGTAGGCTAAGAAGTTTAAGCTCTTATTGCCAGGATAACTCCCTAACCATTAGTAAATCTAAATAAGAAATCACGGTGTTTTGAGCAAAAGCTTGTTTGAATTTACTGCTTAAACTAAAGAATCATAGTTACCCAGGGTCCCTAGCCCTCTTAATTAAAGTATATAACGCTAAGGTTACCCCTGTGCTCTTGTATGGACCAGAAGTTTGGAGCCTATACTCAACCACAGTCCTATATCAAATGCAGTCCCAACATTTGAGATGTATTTTGGGTGTAGATCTAAGAACATCTGCTACAGCAGTTAGAGCTGAATTGGAAATTCATACAATTCATGCACTATCCAAAATTAGAGCGTATAACTACTGGCACAAAGTCAATGACATGGACACTGATAGACCCCCAAGTTATGTCTACTAGAGCAAATACAATCACAATTAAAAATCTCCTGGATCACCAATAACAAATTTTGTAAGAAACTGTGGCCTTCCTGTTTCTTGCGTAACAGGAGAATTATTTTTAAAAAGAGCTGCCCAAAGAATTAAGGATATAGAAACACAAAATGACATAGCTATCCTTAGTAAGGTGAGTAACTTGAAATGGGTGAGCAAATACAAATGTACTTTTTGAATAGACCGCTATTTGAAGTTACAACTGTCCAAACATCTAAGGAAGATATTTATGTCAGCGAGATTCAAACAACTCGACACAATAGTCAGATATGGGAGATTCCATTCTATACCCTACAGTGAACATCTCTGCATTTGTGGAGTGGCAGAGATAGAAGACCTGGTTTACATCCTATTAGATTATTGCCTGTACAAGAGGGTGAGAGACAAGTACTTCAGTCTATATACCAAACAAATGACACATTGGGATACTCATATCAAAACAACTTACCTGATGTAGGGCCAGAATCTGAAAATAACATTTAACACAGCACAGTACTTGAGCAAAATGGTTCAGTTGAGATCTGCATATGTGGGACTGACTGGGGTAGATTGTAGGGGTGACACCGAAATATAATTTTATCATGTTTTATCTATATCTTAAATTATTGTATTTTATCCAATTCCATTTTAATGGTTTTAAATCAAATTTCAGTAATAATTTGTTTTTGGAACTTTGCACTTTGATGTGGCCAAAGGGCTAATCAATAAATAAATAAATGGGATAAATGTACAACTACAATTGAGCCCAAAATTTCTGTTCCTATGTAAGTGAATTCTGGTCATTTAATAACTTTTCTTGCTACAGATGTTAAGTGAATTATTGCAGTTGTTAAGTTAATAACATGGTTATTGAATGAATCTGGCTTCTCTACTGAAGTTACTTGTCAGAAGGTCACCACAGGACACTGCAACTGACATAAATATGAACCAGTTGCCAAGCATCTGAATTCTTTTTTAAAAAAATAATTTTATTGAATATACACATTAAAAACATTGAACGTGGTGGTCTTCTTTGACATACATTTTTGGCAGTACATATTACACTTAAAAAGAAATTACATACATTTATATACATGTATTTACATATATACATTTGGACTTTATAATTTAATTCTTTCCCATTAGCTCTCAGATAAGTCATCTCTCACATCTTCCCTATTTCACCTTTAGTCCTTATTCCTTATTCGTTTTGTGAGCTCCCTTTCATATCCCTCCATTGGTAAAATTTATTCCATATTTTGTGGTATTCTGACTTGTCTTTGTCTTTCTAATGTCAACCTATCCATTTTGGCACATTGTAATATCTATCACCTCATCTTCCCTAGGAATTTCTCTAGCCTTTTGGGCAAATATCATTCTTGTATTATTAAATATATGTCAGCTTTGGTAAACTTCTCTGCCATTATTCCCAGTAAGAACATCTTAAGTTTATAGAAAAATTTTAACTCCATCATTTCCTCTAGCAACAACCAAGTTCTATACCAGCCTTTTTACAGGACCACCATACGTGGTAGTATGTGCCCTGTTCTTTCAGACATTTCCAACAATTAGGTGATTGGTTTCTATACATTTTGGCTAGTCTTGCTGATGGAAGGTGCCATCTCTAAAACATCTTATACAGGTTTTCCTTGTAAGATGTGGCTAGTGTTATTTCTTTATTTCGTTCCCAAATTAATTGCCATTGATCCAAATTTATACTATGTCCAAATCCTTAGCCCAAGTTACCATCATTTCTTTGACCTGTTCTTTGTGCATTTTGTAAATCTAGTAAGTATCTATAAGTTTTTTTTATTTGTTTGTTTTCTGATCCTAGTAAAATTTTATCTAATGCTGAGTCTTGTAAATTCTTTTTTATCTTTTTCGTACTTTGATTATATTTGGAGGTAGGCCCACCATTCCAGAACTATTCCTTATTGTTTTAATTCCTGCCTCTGTTTCAGATGACCCTCCTTGTTTATAATATCTTTATATGTAATGGCTTTTGTCTGATTATACAAATGTGGGTATACTATTGCTGTTTATCTTTTTATCTCTTTAACTTTCATACTAGCCATCTTCCATCTGTTCGCATTCTCAAAAAAATTCTGTTTAGCTAGTGTAAGTTGTTGTGCTAGTCCTTCTGCTTCAAGAGTGCGAAGTTCATGTTTGAGTAAATCCATTTTATTTTTCAGGCTTTTATTATTTGGTTCTTTCTGATGCAATATCTCAGTTCTTTTGTAATCATCCTCAAGATTTTTTTTGATATTGTTTTTTTCTTCCTATTTCTCTTTGCCATGTATGAAATTGCCACTCCTCTCACATATGCCTTTGTTATGTCCCAGAGGATCTGCGGAGATACTGTATGTCATTATGTTTGTTCACTTTAAAGAAAAAGTAAATTTCTTTCTCCATCTTTGATCTAAAGTCTTTTTCCTTTAGGATTGCCCATTGGAAGGTCCATCTTGATATGGTCTTATATCCTTTCCAATGTAGTCTTATGGCATTATGATCAGCCCAGAGACTTGTCTCTCTATTGAGACTTTAATTCTTTAAATTTCTGAATCTATTTCCTTCGAGGTCCACACCATATTTATCCTGGACCATGGTTTGTACCAGCTGGAGTAGTGTGTGTAATGTTTTCCCTCCTGATTCCTTTCTCTCCAGACATCCTATATGTTTAGATCTTTGGTCAGTTTGAAAAAGATTTTGGTAGAGTTCTTTTATTTCCTTTTCTTGTGTCATCACTTTTGTAGTCACTTATTTTGTCTATAATAGCACTAAAGTCCCCAATAATACAAATCACATTGCATTCAATGTTGCTAATTATATTGTGTAGATTTTTGTAAAAAGGCTCCTGGGCTCTATTTGGCACATAAATTTCAACAATTATTATATTTTTATAATTTAATTTGACCTCAACAATCAGAATTCTCCCTTCTTTGTCACTATAAATTGGTTTTGCATCAATCTTGTCTTTTACATATAAGGCCACTCCCCTCTTTTTTTTTTTTTTGAGCTAATGATACATATAGGTTTCCTAGTTTCGGTTGTTCTAAGAGGTGTTTTTGGCTATCTTTTATATGGACTTCCTGAAGTGCAATTATATTCATCTTCAATTTTTAAAGTTTGTTAAAAAAACATATTGTGGAGTTTAGTCCATTAATGTTTATTGACCAAATCTTAGTCTTCTTCCATTTTCTTACTTGTGTTTTGGTTTTGTACTTCTAGTTATTTTGGTCTACTTTAGTTCCTCAGTTCTTCTTCTATTATATTCTAGTCTTTTTCTTTCTCTTCTTCGCCTGCCTTTCTCTGGAACCTGTGCTTTTCCCCTTTCTGCAATCGCCTGTCCTATATCTATTCCTTCAATTTTATCATTTTCTTCTTCTTGCTCTCCTGATTTTTCTTCGGTATTGAAGTGTTGTTTGTAAAATTCCTCAGCTTTCTCCACTGTATCTAGTCTATATCTCTTGTCCTGCCACGTTACCATAATACCTTTTTGTGTCAGCCATCTGAAGTTCATGCTATTTTTGTTCAGTCTCAATGTCAGGAATTGATTATTTATTTATTTATTTTGTCAAACAATTATTAGATAACAGGTATAAGTATAAACATGGTTATAAATACATGAAATGGATACGAATAAAAAAAAAACAATAGGACAGGGACGGTAGACATGTTTTGGTGCGCTTATGCACGCCCCCTACAGACCTCTCAGGAAAGGGGTGAGGTCAATAATAAATAGTCTAATGTTAAGATTTTGGGGAAGAAACCACAGAGTCAGGTAGAGTATTCCAGACATTGACTACTCTGTTGCTGAAGTTGTATTTCCTGCAATCAAGTTTGGTGCGGTTTATCTTTAGTTTGTATCTATTTTGTGCTCTTGTATTGTTATGGTTGAAGCTGAAGTACTCATTGATAGGTAGAACATTGCAATATATAATTTTATGTACTATACTTAGATAGAACCGAAGGCGTAGTTCTAGGTTGTCTAGGTTTAAAATTTCAAGTCTGGTGGCATAAGGTATTCTGCTACGAGTAGAGGAGTGGAGGACTCTTCTCATAAAATATTTCTGGACTTTCTCAATTGTATTAATATTCAGCTTGTATTTTATTTTTTGATTTGTTTTTGCCAATATGCAAGACAGAGCATTTACTTGTTGAAATCTGAAGTTGCTATTTGTTTGACCATTCTGACACACAGTCAAGGTCTTTTTGAAGGGTAACAGCATTGTCAGTGGTGTTGAATAGCTTTATATCATCAGCAAAAAGAACGGAGTTGTTCTTAATATAATCACAGAGGTCATTAATATAGAGTATGAAGAGAGTTGATCTTAGAACACTACCTTGGGGGACACCACTGTTGACAGGTACAGGATTCTTCTCACATTCTTTTGGATAGCTGTTTCAAAACTATTATTTGTTTTCCTCTATATTCTAGCTGTTCATCTCTTGTTCTATGTAGAATTTTGTCTCTAATCGATTTTTAAACAAATTTCACATGGACTTCTTTAGGGAGATTACATCTCCTCCCATAATTAGTTTGTATCCCATAGATTTCATCCATCTCCAAAATCATCTCTTCTTTCTCCATCCTAACAGCTCCTGCTAATAACTCTGCCATTGTATCTGGAAGCTCTTCTCCTTTCTCTTCTGTGACATTTTAGAAATGTAAATATAGAGCTGTGCTCTCTGCTTCGAAGAATTGGCCAGGGTTAGTTTTTCATTTATCTACTCTCTTTTCTTCCGTGTCCATTCTTTGCTCCACTTCTAGTAGTTTCTGTTCATGGTTATTTGTGGCTGAAAAGCTTCAAATTTCCCACCCATAGTCTACATTCTTTCTTTTAATTCACCTGTTGTTGTTTTTTAAAACAAATTTTATTTTTTAGACAAACATACACGAACACAACATAAAAACATCAAGCCATCTTCCACTTACGTACATACAGTGTGTCGGTTGGTTTACAAATTGTTTTGTGTATCCACTTCATAGTCCTCACTTACAATTACTTGTATATATTCTCATATTATCAATCAAGTATTCCTAAATACATTATTATCATTGTTAATCAATCATTTGACTATACTAATATTCATTCGTGTTATGTGAGATATTCCATATTTTTAAATTGGTTTATCTTATAACAATTCATATTATCATTCTAAATCTATCCCACAATTATAATATGATAATACATCTTTATATATTCTATATAAAGTTCTACATATTTCATCGCTTAGATTTGGGCCGGATTGGACTCTAGTTGGGAGATCCCGGGGGAGGTGACCGCGGCGAGTCTTGAGACGGTTATCTGGGATGAGTTCGACCCTGTGACTGCCGAGGGTATGGACAGGTTGCTGGGGCGGCTGAATGACACCACATGTTTGTTGGACCCTTGCCCCTCCTGATTGGTCTCTACCTCCAGAGAGGTGATGCGGAGTTGGCTCCAGGGAATTGTTAACGCTTCGTTGATGGAGGGCTCGCTGCCTACCGCCTTGAAAATGGCGGTGGTGCGACCCCTCCTCAAGAAGCCCTCCCTGGACCCAACTCTTTTGAACAACTATCGTCCTGTCTCCAACCTTCCCTTCGTGGCGAAGGTTGTAGAGAGTGTGGTGGCAGGTCAGCTTCCCCAGTACCTGGATGAAGATATATACCTGGATCCCTTCCAATCAGACTTCAGGCCTGGACATAGTACCGAAATGGCATTGGTCGCGTTGGTTGATGATCTCTGGAGGGCCCGTGACAGGGGTTATTCCTCTGTCCTGGTCCTATTAGACCTATCAGCAGCTTTCGATACTATCGACCATAGTATCCTATTGCGGCGGTTGGGGGGGTTGGGGGTTGGGGGCACCGTGTTGCGGTGGTTCGCCTCCTTCCTCTCCGACCGTCGGCAATTTGTGTTGGCTGGGGGGGAGAGATCCACCTCTAGGCCGCTCGATTGTGGGGTGCCTCGGGATCGGTCCTCTCTCCTCTCCTGTTCAACATTTATGTGAAGCCGCTGGGGGAGATCATCCGTGGCTTTGGGGTGAGATGTCATCTGTACGCTGATGATACCCAGCTGTACATCTCCACCCCAAGCCACCCCAACGATGCCGTGGAGGTCATGTCCCAGTGCCTGGAGGCTGTGCGGATCTGGATGGGCGGGAACAGGCTCCGACTCAACCCTTCCAAGACTGAGTGGCTGTGGTTTACGGTGTCCCGATATAGCCAGATAGTTCCATCGCTGGCTATTGGGGGTGAGATTCTGCCCCCTGCAGAGAGGGCTCGCAATCTGGGTGTCCTCCTGGATGTACGGCTGTCTTTGGAAGACCATATTACGGCCGTCTCCAGGGGGGCGTTTCATCAGATTTGCCTGATTTGACAGATGCGACCCTTTCTTGATCGGGATGCCTTACGCACAGTCACTCATGTCCTGGTCACCTCCCAACTGGACTATTGTAATGCCCTCTACATGGGGCTCCCGAATGGGAGCATCCGGAGTCTTCAACTGGTACAGAATGCGGCCACGCGGGTGGTTATGGGGGCGTCAAGATTCGCGCATGTGATGCCCCTCCTGCGCGAGCTGCATTGGTTGCCAGTGGCCTCTTGGGTGCACTTTAAAATTTTGGTGTTAACTTTTAAAGCGCTCCATGGCATCGGACCAGGATATTTACAAGACTGCATTCTGCCATTTTCCTCCCACCGTCCAGTGCGCTCCCTCAGGGAAGGTCTCCTGCAGGTCCCGTCGGCATCTATGTGCCGGCTGGTGACCCCGAGGAATAGGGCCTTCTCTGTGGGGGCGTCTGCCCTCTGGAATGGGTTGCCCCCGGAGTTACGGACAGCCACGGACCTGGGGACCTTCAGGCGTGCTTTGAAAACCTGACTTTTTGACCAGGCCGGCTTGGGCTGATTTTAGTTTTGGGGTGTTTTGTTTTTATTAAATTTTAGGGTTTTAGAGTATGGTTTTAAATTTGTTTACAGCCAGGATTGGGTTTAATTTAGTTTTATTGTTCCACATATTTATTGTTTTAACTGTACGGCTGTGCACCGCTCCGAGGAGCGGTATATAAATAAATATTTATTATTATTATTATTATTATTATTATTATTATTATTATTATTATTACTACCATATTTTATTTTCTAACCATTGATAAAATAAATCCCAAATCTTATAAAATTGTTATCTTATAAAATTGTTATCTTCTTGTTCTCTAATTTCAAATGTCAATTTACTCATTTCAGCACATTCCGTTATTTTCTTAATAACTTCCTCCTGCATTGGTATTTTCTCATTTTTCCAATTTTTAGCAAATACAATTCTAGCCGCTGTTAATACATTTACAATCAAATATTTCAATTCCCTACTGTATATTTCAGGTAAAATTCCCAATAAAAATATCTCTGGTTTCAAGTCTATGTGTTTTTTTGTCATTTTTTCCAACCATGTGTGGATTTTAGTCCAATATCTTTTAGTGTCTGCGCACGTCCACCACATATGGTAATATGAGCCAGGTATCTGATAACATTTCCAACATTTTTCAGATTTGTTCTTGAACATTCTTGCTATTCTTGTTGGGGGCAAGTGCCACCTGTAAAACATCTTATATAAGTTTTCTTTATATGCTGTTGACATTGTCATTTTATAATTTTGAGACCACAATTTTTGCCATTTATCTAAATCAATTCCATATCCAAAATTCCCCCCCCCCAAGCAATCATTGTTTCTTTAACTTGTTCTTCTTTTAGCTTAATTTCTAGTAAATATCCATACAGTTTTTAAATCACCTTTTCATCAGTACCTGTCAAAATCTTGTCTAAATCAGTCAGTTTATCATAAAAACTTTCTGTTTTGGAATCTTTATCATATCTAGAGCATATTTGCACATATGAAAACCAATTCATCTTTATACCTTGTTCTTCTAGTTTTTGCATAGATTTAAGTTCACCCTTTTCATTCAATATTTCACCATATCTAACTCTTTGTTCCTTTTTATATGTTATAGGATAAGAAAATGCTTCAATAGTCGATAGCCAGACTGGAATTTTCAAATAACATTGCCTTTTAGTCTTCTCCCAGTTTAACAACAAAGCCTCACATATATAATGTCTTCTAAAATTCCCCTGTGTTTTAGTTCCCTTGTACCATAAGAAGACATGCCACCCCAACAACAAATTATGTCCTTCTAGTGGCAACAGTCTAGTACTTCTTAGTGTTATCCATTCCTTAACCCACATCAGATCAGCTTGATAGTATAACTCCAATTAGGCAGGCCAAATCCTCTTATTCTAGCATTTGCAGAAGTTTTAGTTTTATTCTCGCTTTCTTTCCCTGCCATATATATTTCAACACAATTTTATTTAAACCTTCAAAGTAGTCTTTCCCTAGCCTCTATCACTTATCTGTTTGTAAAAACTAAGTCCAATATGGCTGTCTCTCTAGTTTCACCCTCTACCCTTTTGGACAACAAAGTTGTCAGCTAGGTTGGTTAGGAACATATTTGATTTTTCACTTGGTGCAGAATTAGTTTTCCAATTGATATCAGGATAATTGAAGTCTCCCATTATTATTGTTGTATTTCCTGCATATGTTGGTTGGTTAGCAAAAAGGACATCTATTTTTTCTGCTTGATTGGGTGGCCTATAATATACACCTATGGCCATGTCATTCTTTTTGTCTTTTATATTGTCCCATATGCATTCTAGGAGGTTTTCGTCTTTGGTTTCATGCATTTCTGTAGCAATATAATGGTCCTTTACATACAGTGCAACTCCACCTCCTCTTTTATGGGATCTGTTTTTGTTTTTGTTTTGGAATAGTTTGTATCCTTCTACCAGTATGTTCCAATCATGGGTTTCATCCCACCAAGTTTCTGTTATTCCAACTATGTCATATCTACCTTCATGTATTCATAGTTAGAGTTCACCCTGTTTGTTCCCCAGACTTTATGATTTGTATATCGGCATTTGAGATCTTTATGTCTGACACTGTGTTTATAACCTGTGTTGTGCCTGCCTGCCCCTACTTTCTTGCCACCTGTTTGACTAATGCATATGGTATGGCACTCACTATTAAATGCTTGGTTTTGATTGACAGCAAGATTGATAATTTTACCTGCACAACATCTATTTTGCATGCACTGGTATCCTTATTAATTTTAGGTTGCTGGAGACAGAAATGTTCTGTATCTGTTAATTCTCTGTCCCCACTGTTCAGTTTAAATGTTTATCCAGGAAATCTGTGAATTTAATGCCAAGTACTCAGTCCCTTTTTTGATGAATGCAAACCATCTCTTTTGTACAGTTTTTCATTGGACCAGCTGTAGACATCATGACTAATAAAACATTTGCACCACTTCTTTAGCCACACATTAAACTCTGCTACGTGCTGGCCTTTCCCTTTTTGTTCCTTGTATACTGATAGAACCTCTGAAAAGATAAGCCTACAGCCCATATTACTAAGTTCATACCCCAAGCTCTGGAAGTCTTTCTGAACAGAAAGTACACCCTTCTGGGACAGATCATTTGTACCAAGATGTATAATAGCATCAACATCACAATCCTTATTGGCATTCTTGACTATCTTAAGAATACGCCTCTTGTCTCTGATGGCAGTAGCAGCACCTGGCAGACACTTGACCTCTTTCAAAACCTCCATATCCTTTCCTAAATTTACATCCCTTACAATTGAGTCTCCAACCAGGGGGTGGCTTCTCTTTTTGGATACCTTGCTCTTCTTGTGTGACTGGTGTGTAATACCTGATTCACACTTTTTCCTTTCCGAAGTAAGTTCTTCTAGGACCATGATCCCCGGCTTACTTGAGTTATCATTATCACAACTACCTTGACCTGTCACTTTAGTGTCTGTATTAAGGTCAGCAAGGGCACTGTATCTGTTATTCTGGAACACAGCAAAAGATTTGTGTTTATGGCCCACAGCTCTCACCCTGCCAGATCCCATGATTGTCCATACTGCCCTTTTCCTGTAGGATCTTTGTGGTAATGGGGGCTGGTAGCATGGCAGTTCAATAGATGGTTGGATTGGGCACCTAATTTCTGCTTGAAGAGCACAGATTAGAGATCCTAGATAGGTAATCTATCCATGTAGACTGGTAATTTTTTTACAAAGAGGACAGTATCCAAATTTGAAAAGAGTACTGTGAAAGACAGTTGTTAAACAAGTATTACACTGAACTAAGCCAGTCATTCTGAAATAAAATAAAATCACAATCTCAAGCGCACTAACCCTAAATGTATTATTGGTATAATTGTGTGCGGGCCGCTATCTTTCTTCTTTGTACTCACCCTCTGCCTCTTCACAAGTAGCCAGCAGTTCCTCCCACCAACCTCTTGTAATCTTGGAATGAGACCATCATCTGTGAACTGTCCTTAAATATCACATTTCAATTCTTACTATGTTACAGAGCCCCTGATTATGACATCGAACATGTAAACAAGCTAAATTCACTACTAACATGGGCAACATCCTGCCCACACACTTTTATCTTTCTTCGTGACTTCAATCTACCTCATATAAACTGGACCCTAAACGAATGTAAAACTAAACCCATACATGCAACCTTCTACAATGCTGTAACAAACCTGGGACTGGAACAACTAATAATCAACAATACTAGACTTAACAACTGCCTCGATCTCATCTTCTGCAATAGTTTGAATTCAATTTACAGAATACAAATTAAAGAACCCTTTTCCAACAGTGACCACAGCATGATTGACTTTTGCCTCAACATACATCCACATAAAAATCAACACAACAATGTGGTCCCCAAATATAATTTCAAAAAAGGCAACTATTATCTTATAGATAATGATCTTTTATCCCTTGATTGGCAATTTATATTCACTGGATGCAATACTGTTGAAGACCATTACAACATATTTTTACTTGAAGTCAAAAGAGTCATCAAACTATATATACCAATAACAACTCCAAAAACCAGAAAAAAACAGGTTATCCAAAACAATAAGGAAGCTTCAATCCAAAAAGAAATCACTTTGATGGAAAAACAAATCTGGTCATGTTGCCAACTTCAAAAGCCGATACAAAAATTTATGCCATCAGATAAAGAATGAATGCACCAATTATCACATTAAACAAGAGGAAAACCTTTTATGCACCAATTCCACCCACGCTTTCTACAATTTTGTAAACAACAAACTAAAAGACTCATGGTCTATCCTACCCCTGAAAGGACCTAATTGTAAAGACTGCAATGATGACACCATTGAAGCCAACCTCTTTAACACATTCTTTGGCTCAGTATTTGTAAACAGCAATGGATCATGCCCAGTACTTCCTAGTTGAACCACAGACAACTACAATGATCTAATACATATCGATTTTACAGAAGACAATGTTGAAAAAGCACTACGCAATCCAAAACTATCTCTATCTATTGGACCAGACGGAATATGTGCCTACTTCTTTAAAAAGCTATTCACTGCCATAGCCGAACCTCTAAGCATAATCTTTGAAAAATCTTTCAGGACCAGCTCCTTGCCAAAATTATGGTGACAAGCCATGGTCATCCCCACCTTCAAAAAGGGAGACCCCAGCCTAATTGAAAATTACAGACCAATCTCTTTATGCTGCATCACCTGTAAAGTCATGAAATCAATTATTAACCAATCCATTATCCTCCACTTAGAGACATACAACTTCTAATAAACAATTTGGTTTAAAAAAAAACTATCCTGTAATCTGCAACTCTTACACTGCAAAAACATATGGATTACACAATTCGATCAGGGCAAAGCAATAGATGCAATCTACATAGACTTCTGTAAAGCCTTTGGAGATTTCCGGTGATGTCATGTCATGGCGAGGTAGGAAAACTTTGTCTAGTCTTCCTACAGGGGGAAATTTTGCCCTGATCACAGCAGTTCGAGGCAGAATTAGATCCCGGTGGGATCATCCATATGAGGAGGAATTCCTGGAGCCAGGCTGGTGTTGCAAGCCGGATGGTAAAGAAAGGAACCCGAAGTGTGGGGCAAACAAGTCAGCTGCTCCAGCTGGCCTGAAGACATGGCGAAGCATTTGCGAGAGGGAAGCAGAGAGACGTTGTGGAGTTTGGAATCCGAGAAAAGAGTGATTATAAAATTTGGCATTGGATTATAAATCAAGGAAGTTTTAAAAAGGTAAATAAATTTGTGAGTGAATCTCCGGAGCGGAAAAGGGAAATTGGTGATGAGTGGCAAGACAGTGGTGTGCCCACAGTTCCAGGAAAAATAGATGCTTTGTGATTTAAACGAAAAGTGAAAAAGAGAGTCGTATTACGGTGGTGAAAGTGTTTGATTTCCAGCCACTTGAATAGACTGTGGAAAATACTAACTAAAAGAAAAGAACTCTTGTAAACATTAAGAACGATCAAGAGAGTGATAGTGCAATTTGCGGAGGCGGACATTGTGATTGAGAAAGCAGAGGGAAACGACGAAAGTATCCGATTGGACTGAGAGAGGTGAAACGGAAATTTGAGACTTGGATCTAACATCTATAAGATCAAACTACTAAAAAACATTTATAAAAAAGGGGAGAGTATAACCATTAACTTCGCTTTGCTTTCTTCTTTTATACATAATATATATTTAATTAATAAGGATAAAATTAATTGTTGAATTTAAAATAGGCTTAATTTGTATAAATAGTGTTTAACTTTTTAGAATTACGGATGTTACTGATTGTGTATTTATATATAGATTGGTTTAGGGCTTTTGGATTATGAATTTAAAATAATGATGGAGATAATGATGGGATAATTGATTATTGTCTCCCTCCCCTTTTATGATTCTCTTAAATTAGAAATTATATGGAACACATGGTATATACTTATATATTATAATTGATTTAAAGAAATAGTATTGGAAATAGTGTTAAATATAGTAATTAATGTGAAATAGATTGTAAGATTATATTAATTTAGGAATTATTAGAAAAGTTAAGAATTGATTTTTTTTTAATTGTTAATTGAAAACAATTGCTTTAACTATTGTGATTAAAATAAAGATAGAAAGGAAAAGAAGGGCTATAGAACTGAGAAAATAGAATTACAAAAGATAAATAAGTCTGATGGTAATTGGAGATACGTCTGGGAGAATGTATTTAGGATAGTGGAGAAACAGCAAAAAATTATTAAAGGTATGACCAGCACATCTACGATTACTACAAAAGCAGGAAAAAAGGTGACACCAATGGTAACTACACCTATTACTACAATAGTACCGACCCAGAAAACAATCGATGAGATGTTGGTGCCTGATAAATCAACACCTCAACCTAGTTTGCAGCCACTCCAAGCCACATTGATGTCCATTTAAAGTATGATGCTGACTTTACAGAAATCAATGTCGAAAAATCACTCAGAAAGTAAAGTTGAAAGGGAAACAATGAAAGAAGAGTTAAAAAACGAACTAGGAGAAATGAGAAATGAAGTCAAAAATCTGGAGGGGAAAATAGGTCAGATCCAAGAACTGATTTAAAAAAATGAAGAGAAGATCAAAGTAGTGGAAAAACAGGCGAGTCAAACTGAAAAAAAATTGGAAGTCATGGAGCAAACAATGAAAGAACACAATAAAGAGACTATTGAGACTTTGACTCATATCTAAATGGACAAGGCCTCATATTACTTAAGGTTTCAAAATGTTGAAGAAGAAAGAGGTGAGAATTTATCATTAGTGATGGCAGAAATGTTGGCGGAACTTCTAGGCAGAAACAAGGAGGAAATGGTGAAAGAATTGAACGATGTATACAGAGTATACACAAGTTATACAAGGCGACATGGGCTTTCCCCATGAAATACATATAAGATTTGCAAGGAGATGTGTAAAGGACTTAATTTATAAAATCACAAGAGATGAAGGAATAAAACACAAGGGTAAAGAAGTGATTGTTTTGAAACAAGTACGAAGGAGAATCCGTGAGCAAAGAAAAGACTATCGATTCTTAACAAACTACTTTAAAAAAAACACCTTTTAGATAGATAACTCCAGAAGAGATACTCACAATATGGCAAGAGAAAAGAGTGAACGTACATAATTTATCTAAAGCACAAGAATTCTTTGAGCAAATAGGAGGCATAGAGGAAGAAACAAGTAGTAGAGATGAGCATGAGGGTTCCAGTCAAGAAGAAGTACAAACTAGAGACGGGATGAGATAGGAGAAAGGGGAGGGAAGGAGATGAGGAAACATTGGGAAAGGAAGAAAGAGGAGTGAGGACGAGAAGTCAGACTATGAACAAAAGTATTGTAGGATAGAAATAAGGTAGGGAATGGAGAAGGGAGTGAAATTGATATCTATAAACATTAACGGGTTAAATGAATCAACTAAGAGGAAAAGAATGTTTTTGAAATTAGAGAAACAAAAAATGGAGATAATATGTTTACAAGAAGTTCATATAAAGAAAAGTGATAAAAGGTATTTAATAAATAATAAATTGGGGAAAATGTATTCAACATTGGCAGAAGAAAAAAAAGAGGAGTCATATTATACATAAAAGAAAATATAGATTCAAAGTTGATCTATAATGATGAGCAGGGAAGAATGGTAATGGTGGAGGCAGTAATACAAAATAAAAAGATAATATTGGTGGGAATATATGCTCCAAATAAAAATCAAAATGAATTTTATGAAAATTTATATGAAAAATTATTAGAATTTGATAATCCAAGAATTTGTATTGCAGGAGATTTCAATGCAATGTCGGATAATGAACAAGATTACAAATATACTCAAAGACAATATAAAAAATGAAATACATTGCCTAAAAACTTTACAGAGATGGTTGAAGAACTAGATTTAGTGGATGTGTGGAGGAAAAGAAATCCAGGAATAGCACAGTTTACTTTTTCTCTAACCCACAAAAATCATGGTCTAGAATAGATATGTTCTGGGTTAGCAATGAATTATATAAAGAAATTCAGGATGCAAAAATCTTATCTAATATATGGGCAGGTCATAACCCAATACAAATAATGTGGAAAAATAGTAACTATTAAAAAGGTAGATGGTCACTAAACATACAATTATTGAAAGAAGAAGAATATATACAAAAAATTAGGGAAGAATTGATTATTTTTTTCAAATTTAATAAAAGTCAGGATACCTCATTGCAAAATTTATGGGATACAATGAAGGCCTATTTAAGGGGAATATCAATAGCGTATACAATAAACAGGAATAGGAAAGAGAGGAGAAATGGAAAACTTTAACAAAAAGAACAGAGGAGTTGGAAAACATACAAATGGAAACCCCAGGAGAAGAACAAATCAGAAATGAATTAATAGCACTTAAACATGAGGTGAATGATCTAGATCAAGAGGAATTAGGCAAAAATTTAATATATACAAAACAAAACTATTTCGAACACGCAAACAAACCTGGAAGATGGTTAGCATATTAATTAAGAAAATCAGAAAAGAACAATATACCAATTACAAGATAAAAATGGAACAATAGAGATAGGGAAATTGTAAGAGAATACTTTGAAAAACTTTATGAACAAGAAATAGTTGAGGTAAATAAGATAGAGGACTATTTGAAAGATAAAATCCCCTTTTCAATATCTGAAGATGAAAAAGAGATACTTAATAAAAAACGGGGGAGTTAAGGGCTGTGATGCAAAAACAAAAAAGAAATAAAACACCAGGCTCAGATGGATTACCAAACGAACTATATAAAGAGATAGGTGAAATACTAAAACTAAGGTTATTAGAAGTTTGCAATAAGGTAATATCTGAAGCTAAAATCCCAGAATCATGGAAAGAAGCATATATAACATTAATATCAAAAGAGAGTACAGATAATAATAATAATAATAAATATTTATTTATATACCACTCCTCTCCCGAAGGACTCAGAGTGGTGCACAGCCGTACAGTTAAAACAATAAATATGTGAGAAAATAAAACTAAATTAAACCAAGACCCTGGCTGTAAACAATTAAAACCCTTCCCTAAAACCCTAAAATTTAATAAAAAATAAAACACCCAAAACTAAAATCAGCCCAAGCCGGCCTGGTCAAAGAGCCAGGTTTTCAAGGCACACCTGAAGGTCCCCAGGTCCGTGGCTGTCCGTAACTCTGGAGGCAACCCATTCCAGAGGGCAGACGCCCCCACAGAGAAGACCCTATTCCTCGGGGTCACCAGCCGGCACATAGATGCTGACGGGACCCGCAGGAGACCCTCCCTGTGGGAGCGATGCCAACCAAATAAAGAATTATAGACCAATTTCCCTTTTAAATTCGGATTACAAAATTTTTATGGCAATAATGGAGGAAAGATTGAAAATGGTACTTAACAATGAAATTCATTCAGTTCAAAATGGCTTTCTCCCTACAAGGCAGATCAGACATAATACAAGAATAATAATAGATACATTAGAATATTATAAAAAGCACCCAAGTAGTCAGGTAGCCTTAGTTTTTTTGGACGCACAAAAGGCCTTTGACAATTTAAATTGGGATTTCATGAAAAAACAGATTAATTTGATGGACTTTGGAGATAACTTTGTATGAATGATTAATACAATATATGCCACACAAAAGGCCAATGTAATAGTAAATGGTGAAATTACTCAATCTTTGAAGATAAAGAAGGGGATCAGACAGGGATGTCCGCTTTCACCTCTGCTTTTTATAACTTTGCTAGATAGAATTAGATTAAATAAAGAAATTGAAGGAACTAAAATTAAAAATCAAGTATACAAATTACAAGCCTTCGCAGATGATATGGTTTTTGTTATAGAGGATCCATTAAATTCAGGATTTCATTATTGAATGAAATAGATAAATTTGACAGACTAGCAGGACTAAAAATTAACAAAGAAAAAACTAAAATGCTAGTTAATAACTAGTAAACAAAAAAAATTAGAAAAAATGTTGGGTTTACAAATAGTAAATAAAATTAAATATTTAGGAATTTGGTTGAGAGCAAGAACATTAAATCTGCGAGAGGATAATTATATAAAATTATTGAAACAGATTGAAAAGGAATTGGAAAATTGGAATAAGATGCAAATTTCACTATTGGGAAGGATAGCAACAATCAAAATGAATGTGTTACCAAAAATATTATACCTGTTTCAAACAATTCCTATATTATTGGACAAATTTTTTTTTAAGAGTAAGATAAAATTGTAATGAAATTTTTTGGGCAAAGAAAAAGTCAAGGGTAAAAAAAATGTATTTACAAGATAATAAAAGCAGAGGTGGATTTGGGCTATCTGTCTGGGAGATATATTATAGTGCAGCAGTATTATTATGGATAAAAGTTTGGATTGATTTGCGAAACAATAGGATCTTACATTTAGAGGGACATGATTTGTTACTTGGTTGGCAAGGTTTTTTCATGGAACCCAAATACTAAAACTAATATATATTTTACTAGACATGTTTTTCAAAAATCTTTAATTAAAATTTGGAATGACATAAGGAAGAATCATTATACTAAGATCCCAGTATGGTTCTCAACGATAGAGGCAATGTTTCATCCTAATACGATAGATAGTAGTAAAAAATTAAAATACTATCAAATAATAAATAATGAGGGAAGAATAAAAACAAAACAGGAATTAGAAACACAAGAAATATTTATTGATAATTGGACATATTTTCAAATTAAAATGAGATATACCAAATAATCCTTCTGCTGCAAGGACTATATGAAAAACGGTTGTAAATAATAAGGTTAAAGTCAGCTCTAAGCTACCGGAAACAACGTATGGTATTTATGCATATATGCATTTATCCATGATTAACTACTACCCATGATTACCAATTAATTATCTCTCCCTATGCAATTTCCATAAAATGTTTAATCAAAATAGAACTATGTTTGAAACAACATGGCTAGTTTCTCAATGTGGCTGATGAGATGTCGCGATTCCTTTCGCACAATTCGGCGCTGATCCTCTACAGTTAGACTTAGTCGCAACATTTGGCCCCTCTTTACCAGGACTTCATCTATAAGAGAACATACACAATACATTAATATATGACCTCATATTGCCTTAGGTTTATTGGGATGTCTGGTATGGAACTGTCTGATAAGTTGATTAGCACACATATTAGATTGTTTTACCCAAGTAGCTTCTGTTTCTGGATATCCTTTCCATCTAACTAAATATTGTACATTATTTCGTCTAATACATGAGTCAAGTATTTTATCGATTTCAACATGCGTAGAGTTTGTATTCTGCATTTGATTTTCTTCTGTTGTTGTAATATGCAATTCTGTTGGCTTTAATAAACTGGAATGAAAAACAGGGTGTATACGATGTAATAGCAGTGGTAATTTCAGTTTTACTGTGACAGAGTTAATAATTCTTTCAATGAGAAACGGTCCAATATACTTTGGCCCTAATTTTTTACTATTCAACTTGAGTTTTATATATTTAGTTGATAAATATACATAATCCCCTACTTGGAATGTTTTAGGTTCCTGGCGTTTCTTATTTGCTTGTTGTTTATATGTTTGAGTTGTTTGATACAAGGTTTTTTTCACAGTGTCCCACGTCTCTTATATTTTTTGTGCCCAAGTGTTTACATTCATTGGTACGTAACTGTCCGATTTCCAATCAGGCATAGGAACAAATTCTAATCCATTTACAATTTGAAATGGACTATACCCTGTACTTTCATGTTTGGCATTGTTATATGCTATTTCAGCAAATGGCAACAGTTTCGCCCAGTCTGTCTGTTGGTATGATACATAGGATCTTAAATACCGTTCCACCATAGCATTGGCTCTTTCGGACACCTCGTTCATGCTAGGATGATATGCAGAACTAAGGCCTTGTGATGACCCTAACATATATACAAATAATGTCCAAAACCGTGCCGTAAATTTTACTCCCTGATCAGAAATGATTCTCCTTGGAACACCATGTAAGCGATAAATATGTTTTATGAACAAAACTGCCAATTTCTGTGATGAAGGTAGTCCTTTGCATGGTATGAAATGAGCTTGTTTTAAAAACAGATCTATTACCGTCCAAATTACAGTATGTCCTTCATTACTAGGTAAATCCACTATAAAATCCATAGCTATGTCCTGTTGATTAAGTTCTGTTACAGTCTGTAATAGTCCTAATGGTTTTCCTGTTCTTGGTTTTGTAGTTGCACATATGTGACAATCTTTGACATATTTCTCAATTTCTGTATGCATGTGAGGCCACCAAAATTGTCTCTGTGCCAAATGTAGGGTTTTTAAAAACCCAAAATGTCCTGCTTGTTTAACATCATGACTTTTTTTTAAGATTTGTTTTCGACAAGACTGTGGTACATATATCTTATCATTCTTCCAAATTAATCCATCTTTTTCCCTATAGTCCATTTTTCTATTTTGTATCCAGTCATCAGTTTCAGTAACTTCTTTTAAATCATATTTGCTAATGTCTTTTAGTTTTACCAATTTACTTAATTCACATGATACTCCAGTATCAATGATAGGTTGGATGGTTTCATGTTTAGTTATCTTATATTGTGGTAGACATGATAACGTGTCCGCCATAAAGTTTTTACCCCCTGGAACATGTCGCAATTGAAAATTAAACCGCTTAAAAAATAAAGCCCAACTAACTTGTTTTAGGGATAATTTTCTTGGTTTTTGCAGAGCTTGCAGGTTTCTATGGTCTGTCCATACTTCAAAACTAATTTTAATTCCTTCTAATAGATGACGCAAAGTACTCAATGCCCACTTCACTGCAAACACCTCCTTTTCCCAAATAGACCAGCGTTGTTCTGTAGGTGTCAGTTTCTGTGAGGTATATGCACAGGACTGTAATTGTTCGTTTTTGTTACATTGTAATAAAACGGCGCCCACAGCCACCTCACTTGCATCCGCTTGTATTATAAACTTTTTGTTAGTATCAGGATGTAGTAAAATAGGTTCTTATGAAAATAAAGTTTTTAAAGCTTCGAAGGATTGTTGGCAGTTAGTAGACCATACTATTGATTGATTAGGCTTCGGTTTTAAATTTTGATGTTTAGTCTTTAAAAGTTCAGTTAATGGCAATGCTATTCATGCGAATTGGGGAATGAATTGATGGTAAAAATTTGCAAACCCTAAAAAACTCTGTAACTGCTTTCTGTTTTTCGGTGCTTCCCATTCAACCACTGCCTTAACCTTTTTTGGATCCATTTCCAATCCTTCACTTGATATTCTATATCCTAAATAATCTAAAGCCGTACAATGAAATTCACACTTGGACAACTAATTTGGCATCTAGTAATTTTTTCAAAACAGTCCTTACTAATTCTATATGTTCCTCCATAGTTTGGCTGTAAATTAATATATCATCTAAATAAATTAAGACACCCCGATACAAATGATCCTGCAAAACTTCATTTATCAATTGCATAAAAACTGCGGGTGCTCCCTGGAGTCCAAAAAGCATGACATTGAACTGAAAATTTCCAAGTGGACAATTAAACATCGTCTTCCATTGATCACCTTCCCTAATTCTTACTCGATAGTATGCCTCCCATAAATCTAATTTAGTAAAATAATTTCCAGTGGATAAAGTTGCTAACAAATCATTAATTAATAGTAATGAGTATACATTATTTATACAAATAGCGTTAAGCCCACGAAAATCAACACAAAGACATAGCCCTCTATCTTTCTTTTCCCGAAATAATACAGGAGCAGCAATGTGTGATCTCCCTGGTTGGGTAAATCCACGAGCAAGATTTTTTCCAATGTATGCTCTCATTTCCTCCATTTCTCTAGGAGTTATCGCATACATTTGAGGCTTAGGAAATTTTCCCCCTGGAATTAAATCAATAGCACAATCCGTTGTCCTATGTGGGGTAATATGTCACACTCCTTTTCACTAAATACCTCTGCCAGGTCTTTATATACCTCAGGATAAGATACCTCATCAACATGTGTTATCATCTCTATTCTGTATATTACAATGAGGAGCTACAATTCGTATCTTATGAAACTCATCTTCCCACCATATTTTGGGTTTCCATTTGTCTAGCCAGACTAATCCTAATATCAATGCTTCACACATATTAGGCATGACAATAAATCGTAAAGACTCCAAATGACTTCCTATTTCTAATTTTATAGGAACCGTCATTATACTTGCAGGTTGGCCCCCCAATAAGGAACCATCTACCTGTTCAAAATGCATAGGGGTTGGTAACTCCTGAACTGTCACTCCTAATTCCTTAACTACTCTTTGACTAATTAAACATCTAGTAGAACCAGTATCAATTAAAGCTCCATATTGACCTCTTGAATGTGTTATTAAATTTTCTAATACTACTGGTATAACAAACAGAATTACCAGACTACTCATCTTCTTCTGATGTTTCCTCTCCACTATCGTATAATCCAGACACTACCTTTTGTGATTGAGATATTTGTGTTTTTCTTTGCTGATCATTCAACCCTGTCACTGAATCATCCTTTTGCGATAAACATTGAGATTTTTTGGATGTGTTAAAATGTTTCCCTACAGTTCATGTTAATCCACTGCCTTATATAATACTAGGGGTAGGCCCTGGTACTCTAGCCACCTGTTTCTTATATGCCATCTCTGCTGATGGACACTCTAATGCTCTATGTCCTATTCCTTGACACCAAAAACATCTCATGGAAAACCTTCCCCTACCATTTGTTTTATCAACTTCTGCCATACTTCTTCTTGTTATTATTGATCCCATCCTTGACGGTTTAGTAGTATCAGGTTTAGGAGCAAATTCCCTTAATCCTACATCCAATGCTACCACCGTTCTGTATCATTCTGTCAATTTCTGGGGAACTCCCCTATAAAGACAAGCCTGTCTTAACTGTTTATCCAGTCCAGATTTAAACTCTCTAATTAAAACCTATTCAGGCCAAGTACGTAATCTGGTTGCTAACCTTCTGAAATCCTTAACATATTCTATCACAGGTCTCCCCGCCTGATGTAAGGACATTAATGTTTCTTTGTATTGAGCTATTTGTGATCTATCTTCAAACCGAATTTTTAGTGCATCCAAAAATAAACTAACATCAACTAATTCTTTTGCATGTACACTATGCAATTCAACTGCCCAATCAACAGCATCCCCTGTTAAAACGGCTGTAATGGTGACAATTATCGACCACTGTGTCGGGTAACAAGAAGCATATAATTCAAGATGGTTTACCACTTGACTTAAAAATAATACTAGTTAGTATCAAAAGATATATTCATAGGTGGTAGAGCCCAAACCATATTTCGTGTCTCTGGAGGAGAGGAACTCCATGATAATACTGGATGTCTATTCCCAAGTTGCTCTTCTGTGGTCTCTGTTCTGGAACATAATGGTTTAGAGCCTTTCCGCTGGGTACTTGTTGCCCCCACCACGTCTGCCAAAGAGACATCTACATCAGACGTAACATCTTTTGCAGAACTTCTGCTTATCTCCCTGCTATCCCTTGGAAGTGAACTAAACAACGATGTAGTTTCCGTTCTAAAACCCCTCTCCGGAGCATCCCAATCACTCCTTAAAGAAATATCCCGGATACTGAGTTCACCATATTTCACACGTAGTAATTCCAAAGTGCTAGCATTTAAACTACTGGATGAAACACTCCACTCATCTTCCTCTGTAATCCAACGCTTTTTCCAATTATCAAACTTGCCCGGTGTCATTGGTACAAAAGCAGGCAGTTTCCTATGTGATAGTCCTGCACTATAGTCCTCCTGCATATCCAATCTGGTCCTCCGTTCCTTCCTTGTTTTCGGTCTTACCACACGCTCCACATTATCAACATACCGCAGTTCGTCTGCACACACAGTCTCAAGAGGAGAACTCTGATCGGCATTTGGCTCCGAGGACTGGTCCGGAACAACTGTTAGTTCGTCTGTCACAACGTCCTTCCCAAATGCCAAAATATCAGGTAATTGTGCTTCGGGTGTACTGCCCTCAACCATATTCCGTCGAAACGCTGCAAAAGTGAAAAGTTTTTTAAAGTGGAGAGAGCTCACTTTCTTTGTCAAACCATTCTATATGTCTCTTGCTTAGCAAACAAAAAAGGAAACACCACAACTTCGTTGAAAATATAAACGAAAAGAGGGTTTATTTATCCTTCTGCTGCAAGGACTATACGAAAAACGGTTGTAAATAATAAGGTTAAAGTCCGCTCTAAGCTACCGGAAACAACATATGGTATTTATGCATACATGCATTTATCCATGATTAACTACTACCCATGATTACCCATTAATTATCTCCCCATATGCAATTTCCATAAAATGATTTAATCAAAATAGAACTATGTTTGAAACAACATGGCTAGTTTCTCAATGTGGCTGATGTGATGTCGTGATTCCTTTTGCACAATTCGGCGCTGATCCTCTACAGTTAGAGTTGGTCACGACAGATGGACAGGCTAACGATGAAAATAAAAGACAGAGAAGATTCAATTTATTATAGGGTCTGGGATGCCTGGTATAAATAGTTTAGAAGTAAAAATAAAATAAAATGGCAATTAGGAAAAGAATGAGGGAATATGTAAATATGTAAATATACCATGGAGAAGACTGATATGTAAGGATAAAAGATATTGATTTATAGCAAGAATAAGATGTAATAGTAAAGGAATAAGTAAATACATATACTGAAAAATGTGAGGAGATGCAAAAGATGTCTTGATATTGATAACAATGTATAAAGTTTTATTTTATGTTTTTAAAATTTGAAAACATAATAAAATTTATAAAAATAACAACAAATAGACCAATGGTACTGATAATCCTAGATGCTCAGAAGGCCTTTGATAATTTGAATTGGAGCTTTCTTATTAATCAACTGATCATCATGAAATTTGGTGAAAACTTTCTGGGACTTATCAAAACAAGCTATAAGACATAAACAGCAAAAATAATAATGAATGGAGAAATTATGGATAGCTTAGAGATAAGTAAGGGAGTGAGGCAAGGATGTCCCCTGGCCCCATTCTTATACATATTAGCAGAAGAAGTATTATTGACACAAATACGAGAGAACCAAGATATAAAAGGATTAAATATTTAAAAAGAGTTCCAAGCTTTCACTGATGACATGGTATTCATAATGGAAGACCCAAAAGAAACAAATACCATACTAATGAATGAAATAAAAGAATTTGGAAAGGTGGCTGGGCTGAAAATTAATAGAGAAAAAACCAAATTAATAACAAAAAAGTGCAGAAAAAAACATGAAGAATTAGCAAACAAATTAGGTAAGCAGGTAATAAATAAAGTAAAATATCTTGGGATCTGGTTGATAGTTAAGTGTTCCTCAATCGAAAAGGATAATTATGATAAATTGATAACCCAAATATTAAAAGATTTAGATAATTGGGCCAGAATGCAACTGTTTTTGTTAGGATACATTGCAATAATAAAAATAATTCCTGTTCCTGAGGGTGCCAGTCAAATTGGGGGAAAAATTCTTTGAAGATTTAAACAAACAATTTCAAAATTTATTTGGCAGAAGAAAAAAGCCAGGATAAAATACAAATTATTACAAGATACTAGAAAGAAAGGTTTTGGTCACCCAGAGTTTGAATTATATTATCAGGCGGCAATAGCCACATGGCTTAAAGATTGGATCAATTTGACAAAGAGAAGGATATTAACGTTAGAGGGTTTTTACATACAACTTGGCTGCTACACATTTATTTGGGGTGGGAACAGTAAATATCACTCTTACTTTCCAAGACATTGGGTGAGGGATGCCTTGTTAAACACATGGGAAAAAAATAAAAAGGAATCATATGTGCCATTATGGTTATCAACAATAGAAGCAGTAATACATCCCAATGTTCTGGATTTGTACTAAAATGATAAAATATAGTGATTTGCTAAATGAAAAGGGGGAATTAAAAACTAGGAACCAATTACAACTTCAGAGAACTTCAGGATGGTGGCTTTATCTGCAAGTGGAAGCACATTATAATAAGGATAAAGAACAATTTGGCTTTTACACAACCCATCAAGAGTTAGATAAAATATGGCAAGGGGAAGAGAAAAAAAAGATCAGTAAAATTTACTGTCTAATCTATAGATTTACTAATCTATCTAATAGATTATAAAATGAAGGAGGAAACCATCAAAGAAATAAGGTAAAAATGTGGGCCATGCTATCAACTTAAATCAGTGGGAACATATTTGGCAGGTAAACTATAGATTAACAATGTCTTTTATAAAGAGAACTTATATAAAATGTTTCATAGCTGGCACTTACCGCCAGCAAGATTACCCAAAATGTTCCCAAACATGAAACCCAAGCATTGGAAATGTAATTGTAATCCGGGAACATATATAATGGACATGCCCCCATGCACGAAAATATTGGCAAAAAATTAGAATATGGTTAGAGGAAATAACAAAACAGAGAGTAAAATTCAAACTGGAAATTTTTTTATTAGGCATGTTAGAACTAAATATGATGATTGCGCATGACCGGGATCTCGGCTGCTTGAATGGAGACGTCCTGGAGGGCTTCGTTCGGCCTGGGCAGAGGGCAGAGGGGGGAGAGTTTTTCCCCTCTGGTCTTCTGCCAGCTGGTAGGGATGGATCCTGCCGTCACCCTGAGTCCATCTTTGAAAGTGTTGGAGCCCTGATAGCCGAGTGGTGGGTCTGCGACGCGGAGCTTGCAGAGGATTACAGTTGCGCCGCCATCTTGGATGGCGGGACATTTGAAATCAGGCGAGAAGATCAGCCAAGGTTTGTTTCTTGCTACGATCTCCTCTCGCTCTTGCTTTCGGTCGGTGGACGAGGCTGCCGGCACTTGCTGTCTCGCCTCGTTGCTCTCTACCTGGCAGCGTTTGACACCGCTGTTTTCCGTGTGTGAGCTTCTAGAAACTCACTCTGTTGGGACTGCTGCCACCATGCCGAGCCCATCCTAGGATGTGCGGGGGGGCGAGGCAGCTGAGCGGCTTGCAGGCGAGGCAGGAAGCGATGGCGGAGTTGGGGATGCTAGGTCCTCCGTGGGGACTCAACCGAGGCCATAGGTGACGGACTGTACCACCGCCGTTGTTGCAGCATCACCAGGGTTATTTTTTGTGACTGCTGCCTGAGCCGCCATTCTGTGGGCAGCAGATGTGGCAATTGTCAGCAATTTGCTGCCCGAGGAGAACTGCCACTGTTGAGTCTCTGTTACCAACGTTAAGACCACTATTATCAATTCCAGGACTACTGTCATCCTCAATGAAATAACATCTCCCACCAGCCTGCAAATGCCCCTATTTGACTATCCCTGGCCAGGAGAAAGGCGCCAGAAGAGGAGGCTATTAGACTGTCGTCGTGGTGAGAGGACGACAGCGGTATACCATCTTTCTCCCCACTGTTGTGAGAGGACAGGGGGGTTAACCTCCATCTTGAGGTCCGTGAGACTTGGTCCCTCACCATCGTGAGAGGATGGTGGGCCTATTGTCATCGGGACTCCCCAGTGACCGTGAGAGAGTCATAGGGGTAGAGGATCTCTTTTTCGTAGGACAACATATTCTGGCCCTTTCTTTGTTATTAGGCCTTACTGCCCGGAGATGATGAAAGGATGAAGTTTAGTTATTCGGCAGCTGAACTGTGGGCCCTGAGGAATGTCCCCCTTTCTCAGGTCTGGCCCTCAGATCTTTCCCTGGCATACCTCAAGGATGGTTCTTGGGTACCAGAGAGGAGACACGGCACAGTTGGGGGTTTTATTATATGGATTTTAAGGGTTCTTTTAAATTATTTAAATTTTTGACAAAATTTTTAATGGGGTTAGGGAAAGGGAATTTATTATTGGGGCTAGGGAGGGGGACTGGACTGGGTTTGGGGGACAACCCGTCTGGGAATAAGGCCGGACCGGGGTATGCCTGCGACTGGGAGGTCTTGGGATCGGGGAGGGTCGATTCGGGGATGGGGGCTTCTTCTGGGGAGGGGGATGAAAGGGCTATTCTTACGATCAGTGGGAGAGGCAGGTATGGTGTTGACAGGGGGTCTTTTATATTTTTAATTAGAGCCACGTTGTATTTAATTCTTTTAATTTTTAATATTGTCATATTGTACATGTGTTCTGTATGTGTGTTTTTTATCTTGGCTGTTCACCGTCCCAAGTCCCTTTGGGAGAGAGGGTGGTATATAAGTCTAACTAATAAATAATAAATAAATAAATAAATAAATAAATATGAATAGGAAGCACTAATATTTGATCCTTCATATTATAACGACAGCTAGAATAAGTTTTGCTCAAAATTGGAAATTGGCTATAACCCCTTCAGAAAATATGATAGTCAATAAGGTACATGAATGTGCTGAGATGGATAGACTAAGTTGTTAAAAGATAAGTAAGACAGTGAATACTACAAAACGTGGGATATCTGGTACAACTGGATAAAGAAAAGGTGATAGCTGATGATCTGGTAACAATTTGGAAAAATAAGGGTGACATGTAAATAAATGTAAATGAACTATATGTATGCGTATGTAGAGTTTAAAAGGATGAAGGAGTTGTTATGACAATGTATAACACGCTATCAGAAGAAAAATACAAGTGTGTCTACTGTTTAGACAATGCTGTAAAATGTGAATATATGTTTTTAATTTCATAAACATTGAATAAATAAATTATTTAAAAATAAATAAATAAATCCACAGTAGCTCTCTTTTCACTTATCTTCTTTGCCCCTTTAAGCCTTCCCATTTATTTCCTGGCTTTCCCTGTTTACAATCTCTTCTGCTGTCAATTACCCTTGCCAGGGATAATTTCTCCCCATTTAATTAGGGCTCTCTCCTTTCGCCAGAATCCACACCACCATTCTCTAGAAAGTACTCCCTTTCATCTCTTTACCTACAGAAGCCTAGGAGAAATTCAGTCATGTCCAGTCCACTATCATTCTGCTATGTCGCTACTCATTTCATCCCACTGTCAAATTTTCTGGATGGCCATTGCTGGTCGCCTTCTTCCCAGTCCGTTTGATTTGGGTTTTCTGTTTTCTGCCACTGGCCTCCACTCACAGGCGATCAACAGGAAGCCCATACCTTCAGATGTTACTCCAGCACTTCTTTTGGATCCGGAGAACTCTGCGGACCTAGGAAAAGTGGTTTTGTGAAGCGGAGTTTTCCGTTCACACAGTCACTCACACTGAAGTTGGCCCCACCCCCCCAAACATCTGAATTCTGATTAGGTGGTTATGGAGTTGCTGCAACAATTGTAAGTTTGAAAAATGGTCATAAGTTACTTTTTCAGTGCTGTTGTAATTTTGAATAGTTCTTAAACGAATCAAGTAAGTCAAAGACTGCCTGTATAAAAACAACACTAGAATAAAAAAGCATAATTATAAAAATATATAGATATATACTGTTTATATGATTGCATTAAATAATTATATATAGTGTTCTGTCCTCACTACACATTAATCTGTATGCATGCAGCTAAATCCACCTATCATCTAATAAAACAGATGTGTGTGTAGATCTGAATGTTTTATTGAAAGAACAGGATATGGTGAAACTTTGAAAAATAGGAATACATACAATGAGAACCAAATACAAGATAGGTAATATTTAGTTCCTGTTGGACATAATAATTCATAAATACAAGTAATTTAAATCTCACTAGCAATGGTCTGCGTGTGGGATGTGGGTTTGTCCTTGGATGACCATGTGCTACAGATTAAGATGGATTCTTCTTTGTGCTTCTGTCTTCTCCAAAGGCTAAAGAAAATGGATTCTGGCTTCCCAGCATGCACTTGTTTTGAGAATGTGGGCTGATGGGGTGAGTTCAGATTCAAACAATATACTTGATATTGTCTCTCTGGCCACTCGATGGGGCTAGAGAGCAACAATAGTATATAAAGATTATGCTGGGGCATGACATAGAGCAGTGGTCATCGATCAGTGGGCTGCGGCCCACTGTTGGTCCTTGAGAAAATTTTGATGGTCCACAGAGAAATGTCATCCCCAGAGCATCCCCCAAAGCAATTCATCCAGATTGCGCAGGAACACAAGGCTGTGCCACCCACGCGGCCTGCAGGAACCTCCACACCCACTCACTCCTTACCTGGCAAATTTGCCTGCTAAATTGCTATTTTTCCTTTTTTCAACCATCAGCTGTTCTGCTGTGCTGGGAGATTTAGATTAACTAGAAAGTAGGAAATCATTGGATTTCTTGCTTTCTAGCTAATCTTTAGATCTTCAGCTCTGCTTTTAAGCAGAGCCAAATCTTCCTTAGGACTGAAGCAGTGCAGACTCAGCTAGCCGATGCCAGAAACACAGATCTCTAGGTGAATCTGTTATTCTGTGAGCAACTCAATCTGCCTGCCTGCTTTGCCTGATTTTGGGTAAAAGTTGCTCTTTTTTATAAAAAAAAATCAATATTTACATACATGATGTGTTGTGAGTTAATTTTATGAATTTGCTTGCTTGCAAATTTTATGAGTTTGCTTGCAAGCAAATTCTATGTGACAGACTCAACTAGCCAATGGCAGAAAGATAGATCTCTGAATGAATCTGTGATTCTGTGAGCAACTCCATCTGCCTGCCTGCTCTGCCTGATTTTGGATAAAAGTTGGTCTTTTTTTATAAAAAAAATTCAATATTTATATAAATATTTATAATATTTACATACAAGCCATGCCCAGCCAGTCACATGACCACCAAGCCACATCCACAAATTGGCCAAGCCCACAGAACTGGTTGTTAAGAAATTTGAATCCCACTCCTGCCTCTGTGTGTTTGTGTGTGTGTGTATGAGAGAGAGAGAGACTCTCTCCTACCAATATCAGCAAGTCACCATCAGTCAAAATTCATATTAGTGGTCCCCAGGATTTAAAATTATGAGTTTGGTGGTCCCTGGGGTCCCAAAGGTTGGTGACCCCTGACATAGAGAATTATAGTTGTTTACTCTAATGATATATACTTTATATTTTGTTTTTGTTTTGTTGCATTTTTTCATTTATTTTTAAATACATTATTTTTTATTATGTATGTATTTTTTATTTTTGTACCTTTTTTCCTTTTTCTATTATTATCTTAAAAGCAATAAATATACACTTCGTGAAATATTTCTGGACTCTCTCGATTGTATTAATGTCTGATATGCAGTGCGGATTCCAGACAGATAAGCTGAATTCAAGTATGGTCTAGTTAGTAGTACAATATTACCAGAAAAAAAGCTTCACAGGATTAGGTTAACAACTCTTAATGCCTTTTTGGCAATGTTGCTACAGTGGGCTCTAGCACTTAGTTCAGTGATGGCTAACCTTTTCCATGCTGCATGCCAAAAGTATCCATGATGCAATGCATGCGTGACCCCCCCGCCCCCCGCCCACTGTGCACCTCTGCGCATGCGCACGCAACCCCTGCACACCGCATGTTTCTGTGCATGCATGGCAGATACCCAACAATCAGCTGGCTGGAGGGAGGGCATGTGCATACGCAGTAGGGCTCTTCCAGGTGACCTCTTATGTGCTGGCAGAAGTAGCTCTGCATGCCACTTCTGGCATGCATGCCATAGTTTGCCATCATGGATTTACATCATCAGGGATGAGAACTCCAAGGTCCTTGACAGAGTGAAAGTCATCTACAAGGTCTTGTCCATCCAGCTTGTATTTTATTTTCTGATTTTTCTTGCCAGTATGTAAGACAGAGCATTTGTTTGTTGACATTTGAAGTTGCTACTTGTTTGACCATTCTGACACACAGTCAAAGTCTTTTTGAAGTATAGCAGCATTGTCAGTGGTGTTGAAGAGTTTTACATCATCCATGAAAAAAACGCAGTTGCTTTTAATATGACCACTTATGACCAATATGACTTTACATTTATGTAAAGTATAAAGAGAGTGGGTCCTAGAACACTGCCTTGGGGGACATCACTGTTAACTTATGCTTGTGAGCAAATGTTTTCAGCTGTCAGATCCATGTATCTGTCATTTCTTCAATGGAAGAAGAAAGTGAGGGGAGGGGGAGATTGATTAAAAAATCCTTCTTGATGTAACCTGAATATATTTAATCTTATATGGAATTTGTATAAACTACACATGATACAATGGAGGGATGAAACCCAGATGGCCGGAACCCATCACCTCTGAGAGAGACAGCCAGGAGATGAAGAGACTATAAAAATTCCACAGTGAGATCTGTCCTAGGAAATTCTGGAAAAAATCGTTCTAAAAAGGGGATAGGCGGGAATTAGATATGCCCTGGGAAACTCTGAATAAGATCATTCTAAAAAGGGAGTGGGGGAATTAACATGTTGGCTCTTTGTTTTACTAAATACACATCAAGATAAGGGAGTGGTTTTAAACTCCCTTATCTATCTCTGCATGCCTGAGAGACTGCTTTTAACCCCTACATGAATTGTCTCATCTCAATAAAGGATTCCTTTTGATATGTTTTGATATGTTTTCAGAAGTTCATTCTAGTTGATTGAATGGGAAAAGTTCTGTAGCCTGACATAAAGCAGTGTCTGCAATAGAGGTCAGCCTGGAGAGGAAATTTAAAAAAAAAACTTTCACTCTACAAGGGGACCCTGCAAAGAAGAAAAATGTCTGAGTACAGCAAGGACCAAGGGGAAACCGAATGCTGGGGAGAAATGTCAATAGTTACCCAGCCAGATACTGACTCGGTGCACCCCATTGAAGATAGCGAAGCTGTCTATGAAACCTCCACAAAGCCCCGGTGGTCTATAGGAGGGAAAGAGAGACAGCTGGGACAGAAGAACCAGGGAAGTAACCCTCACTCGCGTTAATTATAAATCTGGGTGGAAATAAGAGCTAGAGGCCCATTCGGATCAGGAAGTAGGGGATGAGGAACCACCGGCCGATGACCGACTGAGATGGTACATAAATCGCTTCCTGAGGGAAGCCCTGGAGAACCTCGAGGTGAGGGATGCACCAGGACACCAACGCAGGAGAGCAAGGGAACCAGAAAATGAGGCAACCAGAGTTGACACCCCGGATTCAGCTGAGAATGATCGGCAGTGGGACAAGCTGAAGAACCAGCAGCCATACCAGGTACCCAACCCCTAACTGTCCCAGAACAGAGGATTAACCCTGGCCAACCCACAGACATACAACTGCAGAGGAAGGTCCTCTGCAGTAAAATTCAATGAAGACCCCCAGAAACTGGGATTTTTCCTAGCACAAGTCCTCACCTACATGCAAGAATATGGGCAGAATTTCTCAATCCAGGGATCCCTAGTATGAATCGTCACCCTGGCCCTTGAAGGGACAGCAGCCAGATGGATGGTGATAATGCTCCACAATGTCAACACCCCAGAATTAAGGAACTTCGGCAGCTTCATAATGGCCCTATGCTACCGCTTCGAAGACCCTCTCGCTGATAGAAAAGCCCGAGACTGCATCAGAGTCATAAAGCAAGGCCGTCGCCCGGTAGCTGAATACACCAAGGAATTTCATGACCTGGCCAGCCAAGTCGACTGGCCAGAGGATATCCTAATTTGTTGGTTCAAAGGTGGGCTAAATGACAACCTATACGCTGCCTGTCTGGCCTGTGGGGCCCCAAACCTTGTGCATGAATGGTACATGATGGCAGAGGAGGCGGAGATAGACATGACTCATAACTGGTACCTCAGTGGTACATTTTGGAAAAGATCCTCACCCCAGGGGAAACGGGAAGTTTTCAAACCCCAAACCACCATGACTCCAAGAACGTCTGGTTGCTTTAAGTGTGAAAAGGAGGGACACCATGCAGCAGAATGCCATTCAAAAACTACTGTCAGAAAGCCAGACCACCCATCAGGGGGGAAACCTGGAACATGCAGCCCTCGAGGAAAGGAGACTGGCCTGAGTGGCCGAGTAGCTGTGGGATTCCGATCCCCCCTAACCCAGAGGAAGAATCCCCAATGCTCCGAGGGGACCTGAGCCAGTCCAAAAGCGATCTGGAAGACAGCCCGCTGGTAAGCAACCCAATTGAACCAATCACTCTACCCCTAAGACTGTTTATCCCCAGCTGAGGGAAGGGGGAGGAAGTTGCAGCGTTGCTGAATTCGGGATGCACCCGATGCCTAATAAATCCCTCCCTTGCAGAGAAATTGGAGATCTAACTGAAAGAAATGGAAAATCCCATTGCTTTCTCCAATTAGATGGAACTATAGTGGGGGGGGGGGGGGGGAAGAGCCAGCTAAGTTTACCACAGAACCATTGAAAATAAGACTAGCCCTAGGAATGGAAGAGCCACTAGTCCTAGGTCTCACATGGCTGCAAAAATGGAATCCAAAAATAAATTGGAGGAGAGGAACCGTACAATTCCAGAGAGACGTATTATTTGCAAATAGCTCAGAGGAAAGGATAAAGAAAGGAACAGAGAACAGAGAGTCAGTCATGACCGGACAGTCGGCTGAACTCATTAACATTCCCAATGAGTACCAGGATCTGGCCCAAGCATTTAGTGAGGAAGCTTGTGATGAACTCCCACCCCATCGAGTCACAGACTGCGCTATTGAAATCCTACCAGGGGCTAGACTCCCAAAACCATAAATGTACTGGATGTCTCTCAGAGCATTTATCGATAAAAATTTAAAAAGGACCCACCCGACCAAAAATAGCTGCCCCAGTGTTATTCCACAAAAAGAAAGATGGCTCCATACTTTTGTGTGTGAATTACAAAAAATGAATGCGATTTGTATAGAGAATATGTATCCACTCCCCCTCATGAAGGACATGTTAGCCCACCTCTCGAAAGGATTTTTCAAAATTAAACTTACGAGAGGCACATTACCGCATCAGAATAAAGGAAGGGGATAAGTGGAAGACAGCTTTTAACACACCATTGGGATGCTACCAATTTAAAGTGCTCCCTTTTGGACTGCAAGGAGTGCCTGCCGTGTTTATGTAATTGATCAATGAAACCCTTCATGAATTTTCTTCATGAATTTTTATATAAAGGGGTTCTAGTGTATCTTGATGATGTTTTAATCTACACGGAAACAATGGAAGAACACATTAAGCTACTCCGTGCAGTCCTCTCAAAACTCTTAGATGCTAAACTATATGCAAAACCCTCTAAATGCAAATTCCACCAAGAAAAAATTGACTACTTGGGGTATAGAATATCCCACGAGGGAATAGAGATGGACTCACAGAAAGTAAAATCTGTCATGGACTGGGGCCCATCTCATACACGCAAGCAACTGCAAAGTTTCCTGGGATTTGTGAACTTTTATCGCCAGTTCATTCCAGCTTTTGCAAACATCGACCTCCCTATCACAAACTTGCTAAAAACGAAGGCGGGGGGGAGAAACCCAAACCAAGGCAACCCCTTATTTGGACAATGGAATGCCAAGCAGCATTTGAAAAATTCAAACGTCTATTCTCAGCAGAACCGATCCTGAAACACCCAGACCCCAAACAATCTTTTGTCATCCAAGCAGATGCTAGTGATATTGCAGTTGGAGCAGTCCTCCTCCAAAAGAATGGGAATGGACAATTACAACCATACGCTTATCCAAGAAACTGACGGAAACTGAGCAAAGATGGGCCATATGGGAGAAAGAGGCATATGCTGTGTGGTGGGTAATGCTCACATGGAGACATTTCCTGGAAGGAAATCAAATCCCCTTTGAAGTATGGACTGATCACAAAAATCTGGAAGCCCTGAGAAATCCACGGAAACTCTCTGAAAAACAAGCTAAGTGGGCTCAATATTTTGAATGTTTTAATTTCACTCTCAAATATTTTCCTGGGAGAAAGAATTTCTTAGCAGATGCACTGTCCAGAAAACCCCAATACAACAGTAAAAAGATGGAGGTTATAAAACCAACGATCCAACTGACCCAACTAGCAGCCAAAGTAATCACCTGGGCACAAGAGAAAAAAAATCATCACTGACTGAAGACATAATATCAATATTTAAGGAGGCACTACTTAAGGATGACTGGCTCCAGGCTAACAAAAACACTTGTTTAATCAAAGATGGACTGGCTTCCGTAGAAAACAAACTTTATGTCTCTGCAAGCTAGAGAATGAATGTCAAGAAAATCTTGAAGGTTGACATTGAATCTCATGAAACGCTGCCATGATTCCAAAATCATACACCTCATCAAAAGATAATTTTGGTGGCCATCTCTCAAAAAGGATATTGAAAACTATGTTGCGAGCTGCTCCACTTGTGCTGCTGCAAAGAGAAGACAAGGAAAATCTCCTGGACTTTTACAGACAGTAGCAGACCCTTCTGCACCCTGGAAAGAGATCTCTATAGACTTTATAGTGGAGCTTCCCGAAAGTGCTGGAAATACTGTCATTTGGGTTTAACTGATCTTTTTTCCATACAGGTTCACTTTATGCAAAGATGTTTCTAATACACGTTTATCACCTTCACGGAGCTCTCCAACTGATTATCTCAGATAGGGTTTTTTAAACCTATTAGACTCCACCCAGGGATTGTCGTCATCGTCACCCCCAGACGGATAGATTGACATAATGGATCAACAGCGTATTAGAACAATATTTAAGATGTTTTATTAATTATCAACAGGACAATTGGACTGACCTTCTTCCTTTTGCAGAGGTAGCATACAATAACTCAGTCCATAGTGGCATGGGGTTCACCCCATTCCAGGTAGCCACGGGCCAAGAATTCAACCTCATACCAGAATTACCCACTAAAGATCCTGAAATCCCCTTCCATAAGGAGTGGATAAATAACTTACAAGCCATGTGGCCAGTGGTAAGATTATCTTTACAGGAAGCTAAAGCAGTTTTTAAAGCTCAAGCAGTCAAAAAACTGTGATCCTAAATCTTTCAAGATTGGGGACCATGTATATTTGTCCACAAAATTCTTAAAATCATTACAACATTTTAAGAAACTAGGGCCAAAATTCATTGACCCATTTCCCATCTCCAAAATTATAAACCCCGTGACGGTAGAGCTTCGACTTCCCAAAACACTTAGGCAGATTCATCCAGTATTTCACTGTAGCTTGCTCAAACCGGAGATCACTTCAAACCTCAGACTATACCCCCCTTCCCACACCTCCAACTCCCATCATGGTACATGGGGAACAACATTTTGAAATTAAAGATATCCTTGATTCGCACACTCCCCGTGGATCCACACAATATATAGTAGCTTGTAAATACTTTCCTTCCTCAGATAATGAGTGGATAGCCAAACGACATGTAAAAGCACCCACATTACTATGAAAGTTCCACCTAAAATACCATGATAAACCATCCTAAATTGCAAACTTAACACATAATTTGTGTTTTTTCCAGGTAGACATATCTGTTTTTTAAGGAGGGCAGGATGTCAGATCCATGTATCTGTCATTTCTTCAATGAAAGAAGAAAAGGGGGGAGAGACTTAAAGAAATCCTTCTTGATGTAATCTAAAAATATTTAATCTTATATGGAATTTGTATAACCTACTCATGATACAATGGAGGGATGAAACTTAGATGGCTGGAACCTATCACCTCTGAGAGAGACAGCTAGGAGATGAAGAGACTATAAAAATTCCACAATGAGATGTGTCCTGGGAAACTCTGGAAAAGATCGTTCTAAAAAGGAGGTGGAGGAATTAGGTATACTTTAGGAAACTCTGAAAAAGATCGTTCTAAAAAGGGGATGGGGGAATTAGCATGTTGGCTCTTTGTTTTACTAAATACACATCAAGATAAGGGGAGTGGTTTTAAATTCCCTTATCTATCTCTGCATGCCTGAGAGACCTTAGATGCTGCTTTTAACCCCTACATGAATTATTTCATCTCAATAAAGAATTCATTTTGATATGTTTTGATACATTTTCAGAAGTTCATTCTAGTTGATTGAATGGGAAAAGTTCTGTATTTATTTATTTATTTATTAAATTTCTATACCGCCACCTCTCCCAAAAAAGGGACTCGGGGCGGTGCACAGCCAACTAAAAACAAAAACAATATATACAATTAAAAACAAAACAATTTCATCAGGGGTCGAATATACAATTTAAAATATAAAACTAATACAAATTTAAAATTTAAAAAATTTAAAATACCTAGTTTTAAAAACCCCAAAAATCATTACTGGGCCAGGCCGGCCTGTTGAAAAAACAGGGTCTTTACTCTGCACCGGAAGGTCTGAATGTCGGTAATGGCCCGTATCTCCGGGGATAAATTGTTCCACAGGGAGGGAGCCCCCACAGAGAAGGCCCTCACCCTCGGGGCTGCCAACCGGCAACGACCAGGCGGCGAACCCCGAAGAAGCCAACCCTGTGGGAGCGCACTGGGCGGTGGGAGGCTGTTGATGGCAGCAGACGCTCCCTTAAGTACCCAGGTCCCAAGCCATGGAGCGCTTTAAAAACGATCAATACCACCTTGAATTGGATCCAGAAGGCCACATGAAGCCAATGCAGCACGCGCAGAAGCGGTGTTACATGGGAGCTTCGAGGGGCTCCCAAGATCACCCTGCGCGGCCGCATTCTGGACCAACTGCAGCCTCCGGACACTCTTCAAGGGGAGCCCCATGTAGAGAGCATTGCAACAGTCCAAGCGGGAGATGACGAGGGCAGAAGTGACTGTGCGAAGTGCCTCCAGATCCAGAAAGGGCTGCAACTGGTAAATCAGACGAATCTGACAAAAGGCCCCCCTGGCGACGGCCGTAATGTGATCTTCTAAAGACAGCCGTACGTCCAGGAGGACACCTAGATTGCGAGCCCTTTCCATGGGGGTCAAAATTTCTCCCCCCACGGCCAGCGACGGAATAAGCTGACTGTATCTGGGTGCAGGAAACCACAGCCACTCGGTTTTGGTCGGGTTGAGATGAAGCCTGTTAAGACCTATCCAACTCCGCACGGCCTCCAGGCACCGGGTCATCACTTCGAGGGCTTCGTTGGGGTGGCCCGGGGTAGAGATGTACAGCTGAGTGTCATCAGTGTACTGATGGAACTCCACCCCAAAACCACGGATGATCTCACCCAGCAGCTTCACATAAATGTTGAACAGCAGGCGCAAGAGCACAGACCCCTGAGGCACCCCACATAATAGGGGCCTCGGGGTCGACCTCTGCCCCCCTGTCAACACAAATTGCGAGCGGTCAGAGAGGAAGGAGGAGAACCACCGTAAAACGGTGCCTCCCACTCCCAACCCCCCCAACCGCCGCAATAGGATACTGTGGTCGACAGTATCAAAAGCCGCTGAGAGATCTAACAGGACCAGGACAGAGGAACAACCTCTGTCCCGGGCCCTCCAGAGATCATCCACCAACGTGACCAACGCTGTCTCCGTGCTGAAACCCGATTGGAGGGGGTCTAGATATACTGCTTCATCCAGGTACTGAGGGAGCTGACGTGCCACCACACTCTCAACAACCTTCGCGACAAAGCTGATACCAGAAACAGACTAACAGATGACCTGAATGCTACATGTAATTGCTCTCAAACCTACAAAGAATGGGCCAAGGTTAGACAAATTATCAGCATGCATACAACAGCAAAAATAACATTAAGTGTTCAAAAGCATGCCAAATGCAAACTTTTACCTTTCAATAAAATGTTGATTGCATCATTGAAAGATTTGTTATTGTGTTTTTCTTTTAAGACAAAAGATGTTAATATATGAGTTGTTTTTTTCTAAACTAAAACCTCAATATTCAGGTTAAATTTCTGTGTTGGCACTTTGCGATAAATAAGTGGGTTTTGGGTTGCAGTTTGGGCAATGCAATGTTCACCATCATTGTTTTAATTATCTGTATCTGTATCTGTATCTGTATCTGTGTCTGTGTCTCTATCTATCTATCTATCTATCTATCTATCTATCTATCTATCTATCTATCTATCTATCTATAGATATATGTAGACTGAACTATGCACCCTGACCAAAATACTGATAGTTAACGGCTTTTGTTGAGGTAATTCCCTGTTAGGAGAATGAGCGCACACACGGAGACGTCATGAGAGTAATGTTGAATAACACTTACACAGTACACAGATACACTGTATAGTAAAATGTAGGTTTTACTTCCAGTAACACGGTTAAGTAAAGTCCAAAACAAACAGTCCAAGTCATACACAGTTTTCAGTCCAGGGATAATCCAATAACAAAGTCCAGTATCAAAAACAGTTCAGTAATAGACTCACATCAATTCAAGAATAATGACGATCAGCAACAGTCAATAGGGAAATGCAGGAACACGACCATCGACCATCTAGCAAACTCTCTCTCTGGCTCAGTCAACTTCAGTTCAGAAACCAGGTTTCCGGCTCCATCTTATGGCCTGTTGGGATACCACACCCAATTGCAATTTTAGCATTCCCTTAAAGAGACAGTATTAAAATGTCTATCCTGGTTTATATATTTCCAACCCAACTGTTAGGTTACTTAGATTCTTAACAGCTTTAAGAAAATCATGGACCTGATCCACAAAAACACACTGAAACACAAAAGAGACCCAGAAGATGAACAAATCTATGGAACAACTGTCCTGCCCTACATAAGAGAAACAACAGACAAAATCAGCAAGATACTACGCAGGCATCACATCAAGACTGCCTTCAAAATGGACAAAAAAATAGCAGCCATCCTAAGAAACCCCAAAGATAAAATTGACCTAGAAAACCAAACATGAAGTACCCTGAGCATCATGCCCTGCCACATACATAGGACAAACCAACAGAAGGATAAGCACCCGCCTTGAAGAACACAAGAATTCAATAAAAAAGCTGGAACACACTTCCCCACTAGTTCAACATACGAAAGCCACAGGTCATAGCATTGACTTCAATGGCACCAAAACCTAGCTACTATAGAAAACCTTGGCTACAGAATCATCAGAGAAGTCATAGAAATTTATAATTTATAAAAGAACTAATTGTAAGAATAGAAGAGATGACTCCACCAGACTCCACCAGACTATCAATCATCTGGAAGCATGCACTCACAAATAAAAAAATCTCTATATCACAATCCAAGCACGCACCTAGACACAAACAGACCCCCCCCCCCCAATACCTCCAGCCCAAACACACTCCAGCCAGCTACCCAAATAAAACCTAGCTTCCTAATAAATAATTATTGGCCATTCACAAGAAATCCCAATGCACTAAGAAACCCCAATGCACAAAACACAATGTTGCCAACCAATCAAGAACACAGCAACTCGGATGAGGAAAAAACCATTCAAATAAAGCAGAAAGCCAGCACCAAATTCAAATAAAAAATGAGTACCAAGCCTGACACACAAGATTAAAAGGAACCCAATACACAAGCCTGAAGATGGCAGATGAGATTCTCCCGAAATGTCGCTATAATAAAAGCACAAATATTAAGACGTGGGAAATACCTGAAGAAACCTAAATACCATACATATAAATACCCACAAAAACATAAGAATATATATGTGTGTGTGTGTGTGTGTGTTTTCGTAGATTTTCATGGGTTCAGGTATGCAGGTCTTGGCATGTTCGGGTCTTTTCCCGTATAATATTGAGAGTATCTTGGCCAAGATACTCTTAATCTTACACGGGAAAAGACCCGTGTATACCCGAATATATATACACAAAGCTGAAAGCACCAGCCTGAAGATGGCAAGTAGGACCTCATTGAAATGTTGCCAAGATACTCTCAATCTTACACGGGAAAAGATCTGAACATGCCAAGACCTGCATACCTGTACCTGTGAAAATCTACGAAAACACACATACACACACACACACACATATACAGGTCTTGGCATGTTTGGGTCTTTTCCCAAGTAAGATTGAGAATATCTTGGCAATGTTTTGACGAGGTCCCACTTGCTGGTACTTTCAACTTCATGCTTGTGCAAGCACTATTAAAACAAAATATGTCATTGATTTAGAATGTTAATGATGTCAAGTGTGACTGCGCCAGTACTGTTCAAAGAGAAAAAGGACATCATCATGAGACTATGCATAGAGTTTAAAGGAATAAATGCTGTCTGCATGGAAAATATGTACCCACTCCTCCTTATGAAAGACATGCTAGCCGCTTGGCAAAGGGAAAGTCTTCACCAAATGAGACCTGTGAAAAGCATATTACTGAGTGAGGATTAAGGAGAGGGACAAGTGGAAAACAGCATTCAATTGTCCCTTAGGGAGCTTCCAATTTAAAGTAATCCCGTCCAATCTCCAAGGGGCCCCTGCTGTATTCATACAACTGATCAATGAGGTGCTGCATGAGGACCTGTACAAAGTGGCCCTTCATATATTTAGATGACATTCTCATCTTCACTGAAATCTTGGAGGAGCACATTGAATTGGTGCATCAGGTACTCAAAAAATGGCAAACCTATACATCAAACTATGTAAGTGTGAATTCCACAAGAACAGCCTAGACTACCTAAGATACCAAGTGTCTAGTGAGAAGGTGGAAATGAACTCAGGAAAAGTCAAAGCTGTCCTAAACTGACAAACCCCTTGAACCCAGAAATAACTCCAAAGCTTCTAGGTTTAATGGGTGCAGTACTTCAATGAATTCACTTTCACTTTAAAGTACATTCTGGGGAAAAAAATCTTTTGGCAGATGCCTTATCACCAATGCCATAATAAATAGCAAAAACGAGGAAGTGATCCATGCCATGATGCCTCCCCCTGTCCAAAAAGCAGTGCAAGCCACCACTAGACAACAGGCGCAAAAGCGCAGAGCCAAAAAGGTCTAACACAAAAGCTCCAAACTGAGCTTCCATGGCATTGGGACAATTAAGAACTGCTAATCTTTAGATATGGACTAACCTGGAAAGGCTCCAAATTGTGTCTCCCAACAGCCTTTGCCTCCAAGTACTTCAAAGAAGCCATGACACAAAACAAGCAGGACACTTTGAGTTCCTAAAAACCTTGTACCTGGTGAGAAGGTAATTCTGGTGGCCAAAGATGAAGGACATTGAAAGCTATGTCAAAAGCTGTGCTACATGTGCCACAATGAAAAAGTGGCAGGAAAACCTACAGGGCTGCTCCAACAAGTAGCTGATCTGTCCCATCCATGGAAGAAATTCCCATGGATTTCATAGTAGAACTCCCGAAGAGTGGGGAGAATACAGTCATTTGGACTGTGATCAATCTCTTCTCTAAGCAATCCCACTTAATAGACTGCCCCGGCCTCCTGTCAGCACACAAGCTAGCTAAACTATTTGTTAAGCATATTTACAGGCTGCACAGAAGAATCATTTCGGACCGTGTGTGTCCAATTCACAGCTAAATTCTGGGAGGAATTTATTAGATCTATTAGGTCTTACCAGGGACTTAGCTTGACTTGTCAGTCAAATACTAATGGGGTGGCAGAACAAATTAATGCGATGATAGAGCAATATTCAAGGTGCTATGTCAATTATCATCAAACTAATTGGGCAGACTTGCTACCTTTCATGGATGAAGTGTATAACAATATCATGCACAGTAGCACTGGATTAACCCCCTTCAAAATCACAACTAGCATGGAATTTGTCCCAATGCCTGAACTCCCTAGAGAGCCACCCTCCTCCATGACCTTAACCAAATGGATAGAGTCATTGAAAATAGCATGGGAACACTAACCAAGCCCTGCAAAAATTCAAAAAGTGCAAGCCAATAAAATCAATTGTAGTGCAAGGGGAGACACATTACAAGGTAAAAAGAATACTATATTCCAGATTGCGTAAGGGGAAGTTACAATACTTAGTACAGTAGAAGGGATACCCATTGTTGAAGCCACTTGGATCAAAAGTTGGGATGTAAAAGTCAATAGGTTAGTTAAGAAATTCCATGATAAATATCTCCAAAAGCCTAAGGGACCTCCAAGGGGAGGGAGGAGTGGATAATACTAGGCTAATGTATTTTCTGTTTTGAATTTTCCAGGAACTTCTCTCCAGTTAAGGGGGAAGGTCCAACTGTCAATTCTGAAGCTGACCTAACTGAGGCCATTTTTCTCCTGCCTCATAATTGCCATGAACTGAAAGGGGGAAGGGAGGGGGGAAGAAGATACACCAGCTATTTGTCAAAATAAAAAGTTTTCCTGTGGGAACCAAGGTCACCCAACAGATAGTAGAGGAGTGGCCAAGCAGCCTGCCAGCTCTCTACATTGGACACCTGGAGAGGGAATATTTGCTCTTTTAATTAGGGAAAAGCCATGGGAACTTTTAGAATTGGTTTTCATTAGCTGTGCCAATATGATGTATCCAATAAACATGATCTTTTGGGAATCTAGGTGCTTCAGAATTTTGCTTTTGGTGGATGCATTACTCAGAACCTTACTGTAAACACTTGAAACAACCTAGGTTATTTTAGACTCTGGACTTATTTTTTTTACAGTATGAGGAAAAGATTTTTCAGACACATGAAATCTATAAAATTTAAATTCTTCCATTGCATGGTATATTGATTGTCCCAAGTTCCAAACTCTCTCTCTCACTCAGAGAGTGTGTTGTTTCAAAGCTGGATTATCTCCAGAAAGGTTGGAACATCTGGATCTGATGCTAGAGTACAGCAGAGATGAAAAGTTGGAATAGGAAATTTCAGGACTGGAAATTTTAGGTTTTAGATTTCAAAACCTTTACATTTTTTTGTCTCTACCTCCCAAATTGTGTAGAACTTTATAGAAGTGAAGAAAATCATGTACTATACATTCTTGCAGAAAAGGCTCATATGGCATATTGAACTATGTTTGGTAGTTAAAGAGACAAGGAACAACATGGGTGGCCATCCTATTCTCCCTCTTGTGGCTTGCAATAATGAGCCATTATAAGGGAAAAAAATATATCATACATAATTATTTTATTAAGAATATTACTAAGCAACGTACACATAAGTGCACCATGACAAAACTAGATCTTCCATAACACTGATTGCATTTGATCTTTAAGTATATTACTGTCATATTAGGCTGCAATCCTGCACACCTAGCTGGGAATAAATGTCAGATACTTTTGAGCATAATATATAACAAGACAAGACATGTAATGGCTTTCAAATCACATCATGATGACCTCATTTTCACCCAAAATTCTTTCATTGAAATTTGGCACTGTGCATTCAGGCATTTTTTTTCTATATTGAATAGTCTAGAACAATGGTGGGATTCAAAAAATTTTACTACCAGTTCTGTGGGCATGGCTTGATGGGCATGGCATGGCTTGGTGGGTATGGCAGGGGAAGGATACTGTAAAATCTCCATTCCCACCCCACTCGAAGGGAAGGATACTATAAAATCCCCACTCTCTCCCTACCCCACTAACCTGCTTTCCAGCTCTGCTCTCCTGTGCAGCGCAACAAAAGAAAACTCAGCCAATCAGCTGGGATTTGGGAGACAGAGAATAGATGGGGGCAGGGCCAGTCAGAGGTGGTATTTGCCAGTTCTCTGAACTACTCAAAATTTCCACTACCGGTTCTCTGAACAACTCAAAATTTCCACTACCAGTTCTCCAGAACTGGTCAGAACCTGCTGAACACCTCCTCTGGTCTAGAAGTGTTAAATTTACAGTTGGCAACATTTGCAATTGCTAATATTTTTTAAAGGATATTTAGGAGAAAGCAGGTGGTGGGGTATCAGCTTCCAGGCATTTTGAGCTCACAGGTCCTTGACACAAAAAGGCTTACTATCACTAAAATATAGACTTGTTCAAGTATTGTTCTTACTTACATTAAGTGATTTATTTCTAAGCAATTGCCATACCATCAGCATTCTAGAGTGCTGGGAGTCTTAAATGCTCTTTTTCCATATGACTTACTGCTATGTGATCAGGGTCCATGGCAGAGGTGGTATTCAGCAGGTTCTGACCAGTTCTGGAGAACCGATAGTAGAAATTTTGAGTAGTTCGAAGAACCCGCAAAAATCACCTCTGACTGCAGATTTTACACTATCCTTCCCCTGCCATACCCACCAAGCCACACCCACAGAACTGGTAGTGAAAAAAATTGAATCCCACCACTGGTCCATGGAATATTCAGAAAGGTCAGTTCTGTGTTAGTTCTTCTTAATTTAAATTCATTTATAAATTATAAAATAAATTATATTTATTAATTAAAATAAACTCATTTATAAACAAATGGCAAAACTCTGTCTGTGAAGGGGTCAAGGAATATTGACTCAAAATAGTTGAGGGCACAGATTCTTTGATCTGAAGGTCAGAGAGAAACTCCTTGGGGGCAAGACAGCCCATGACCTATTCACAATCAAGATGATTCATCCTGGTAGTATAGCATAATGGAAAATATTGAGTTTGTTACATCCCTCAGGCAGCCTTCTAATTTTAGTTTTCACTAGTCACTACTGTCTTGCTAACTGGAATATTAAAAAACTGCATTTCAGGGGAGAATAATTCAGTAATAAAGTTTCAAGCAAGCATATTGCTTGGTTATCCATTCTTTCAGATGGCTTCCCCAATGATTTTCCATAATTATGTTTCACCTTACATAAAGAATATGTAATCTATGAGAGTGACTCTGTAGCCAAAAACATTTTGAAAGATTTATTTTAATTTTACATAACTTTTCATTAGATAGCAGCAATCATTTAATATGCTATAAAATCCTGTCACTTGTTATTTACTCTGTTTCTATAGATCAGGAATATCAAACTCATTTTCATTAAGGGCCACATCAGGATTATGTTTGACTTTGTAGGGTCGGGCTGAGCATGAGGGTGGTGGGCATGGCCAGGGTGGGCATGGCCAGATTGATGTTACTTGTGTCGGGGCACCTGTGGTGGCCAAGTACTAAGGCAGGACTTTCCTCAGACCCTTCCTCACTCTTATTATAATCAATTATTTATTTATTTATTTATTTATTTATTAAATTTTTATACCACCCCCTCTCCCGCAATGGGACTCAGGGCAGTGTACAGCCAAGATAAAAAGCCCCACAATAAATAGAATTTAAAAAAGATTTAAAAGAATTAAATTAATGGCTGACAAAACAGTAAAAACAAGGTAGAAAAGTTAAAATTACCAGAAAAATTTTTTAAAATTTTTTTAAAACCCTAATAATTGGTACTAGGCCAGACCGGCCTGTTGGAAGAGATGGGTTTTTAGTGCATGCCGGAAGGTTTGCAGGTCAGTAGTAGCTCGCATCTCCAGAGCTAATTCATTCCAGAGGGAGGGTGCCCCCGCAGAGAAGGCCCGCACCCTCGGTGGTGCCAGCCGGCATTGTCCAGCTGACGGCACCTCAAGGAGGCCCGCCCTGTGGGAGCGCACTGACTGGTGGGAGGCCGATGGTAGCAGCAGGCGGTCCCATAAGTACCCAGGTCCCAAGCCATGAAGCGCTTTAAAGGTGACTACCAACACCTTGAATTGCACCCAGAAGGCCACCGGAAATCAGTGCAGCTCGCGCAGGAGTGGTGTAACACGGGAGCTCCGAGGAGCCCCCAAAATCACCCATGTGGCGGCACTCTGCACCAGCTGAAGCCTCTGGATGCTCTTCAAGGAGAGCCCCATGTAGAGAGCATTGCAGTAGTCTAGGCGGGAGATGACGAGGGCAGAAGTGACCGTGCGAAGAGTGCCCCGATCCAGAAAGGGCCGCAACTGGTAGATCCGTCGGACCTGACAAAAGGCCTCCCCGGCAATGGCCGCAATATGATCTTCTAATGACAGACGTACATCCAGGAGGACACCCAGATTGCGAGCCCTTTCCACGGTAGTCAAAATTTCTCCCCCCATGGCCAGCGACGGAATAAGCTGGCTGTATCTGGGCGCAGGAAACCACAGCCACTTGGTTTTGGTCGGGTTGAGACGAAGCCTGTTAAGACCCATCCAACTCCGCACGGCTCCCAGGAACCAGGTCATCACTTCAATGGTTTCATTGGAATGGCCTGGGGTAGAAATGTACAACTGAGTGTCGTCAGCGTACTGATGGAACTCTACCCCAAAGCCACGGATGATCTCACCCAGAGGCTTCACATAAATGTTGAACAGAAGGGGCGAGAGCACCGACCCCTGAGGCACCCCACAAAACAAGGGCCTCAAGGCCTACCTCTGCCCCCCCGCCAACACAAATTGTGAGTGGTAGGAGAGTAAGAAGGAGAAACATTGTAACACAGTGCCTTCCATTCCCAATCCCCCCAACCACCGCAATAAGATACTATGGTCGACAGTATCAAAAGCCGCTGAGAGATCTAACAGGACCAGGACAGAGGAACAACCCCTGTCCCGGGCCTTCCAGAGATCATCCACCAACGTGACCAACGCTGTTTCCGTGCCTTGCCCGTGCCTGAAACCCAATTGGAGAGGATCTAGGTATATCGCTTCATCCAGGTGCTGAGGGAGCTGTCATGCCACCACACTCTTTACAACCTTCGCCACAAAGCGAAGGTTGGAGACCAGACGTTAATTTGACAATAGTGTTGGATCCAGGGATGGTTTCTTGAGGAGGGGCCTCACCACCGTCTCTTTCAAGGCAGCGGGTAAAAGCCCCTCTCTCAAGGAAGCATTAATAATCCCCTGGAACCAACCTCGTGTCACCTCCCGAGTGGCCAAAACCAGCCATGAGGGACACAGATCCAATAAACGTGGTGGCATTAAGCCGTCCAGAATCTTGTCCACATCTTCCAGGGTCACAGGATCGAACTCAACCCACATGACCTCACCGACATCTGCCCCCGCCCCACCGCCCAGAGATACCCAGTCAGAATCCAGCCCATCCCAGATCTGAGTGATTTTGTCCTGCAGATATCGAGAAAAATCCTCGGCCCGTCCTTGCAAGGGATCCTCCCACGCTCCCACATCCAAAAGGGAGTGGGTCACCCTCAAAAGGGTGGCTAGGCGATTTTCTGCAGATGCAATAAGGGTGGAAAAGTAAGATCGCTTTGCGTCCTTATTGCCACTAAATACGCCCTAATATGGGACCGTAAAAATGTTTGGTCAGATCCGGAGCGGCTGGTCCTCCAACCACTCTCTAGGCATCTTTTCCAGCGCTTCATCTCCCTCAGCTCCTCGGAGAACCAAGGAGCCAATTGGGATAGGCACCGGGTCAGAGGCCGCAAGGGCACAACCCGATCAAGGGCCTCAGCTGCCACTTTATCCCAGATGGCCACCAAGTCCCACATCGAGTCATGTGTGCGAGTCACGGGAAACGGCCCAAGCTCCATCAGGAACCTATCCGGGTCCATCAGGCACCTGGGGTGGAACCATTTTGTCGGTCCCGCCTCCCTGCGATGAGGGGGTGAGGAATGGAAGTCCAGCCTAAGGAACGAATGATCCGACCATGACAGGAGCTCTATAGAAACATATATAGATCATCAACAAGTCTATTCAGCTTGTATTTTATTTTCTGATTTTTTTTTTGCCAATATGTAAGACAGAGCATTTATTTGTTAAGATTTGAAGTTGCCATTTGTTTGACCATTCTGATACATAATCAAGATCTTTTTGAAGGGTAGCAGTATTGTCTGTGGTATTGAACAGCTTTACATCATCAGCAAAGAGAACGCAGTTGCTCTTAGTATGATCACAGAGGTCATTTATGTAGAGGATGAAGAGAGTTGGTCCTAGGACACTGCCTTGGGGGACACCACTATTGACAAGTACAGAATTTGATAGGCCACTCCCAATTTTGACCATTTGTTGTCTGTTTGACAGGAATCTTCTATCCAGTTATGCAGTTGTCCAGAGTTATCATAAGATAAATGGGCTAGCATGTCCTTCATGACGGGAAGTAGGTAGATGTTTTCCATGCATACTGTATTAATTCCTCTAAAATCAATGCATAATGTCATTGACCCATCTTTTTTTTCTTTGAAAAGGACTGGGGTGGCTACTCTGGACTCATACTACTTGTATGAATCCTTGAGCCAAGTTAGTGTCAATGCAATCCCTTAATTCTATCATTCCTCTTGAGGTCATGGAGTATATCTTTGGCTTGGGCAATTTGGCTCCTGACATGAATTCTATGGCACGGTCTGTGGGGCAGTGGGGTGGTAGGACATTGCATTCCTCTTCACTAAACATTTCAGCCAAATCACCATAATCTCTGGGAATCTGGGGACTTCCCAGCTGCAACTCTGAGATAGCGGCTGCTCTTTCGCCCTCTAGATGACTAACTGATCCTCCGCCTGCAGGGCTGGGAGTGGGAAGAGAACCTAGTCCCAGTTTTATTTCCCAATAGCTGTCTTTCCATGAAATGGTGGGACCCCATTTATCCAGTCATGCTAGCCCCTGGATGACCTTTTCAGTCATTTTTGGTGCCACCATGAACTGGATGAGCTTCCAGTGGCAACCTGTCTCTAACCACATGGACTCAGTGATGTGGCAGAAGCTCCCCAATTAATGACCCATTGACTTGTTTGAAGCATATGGGGTTGGTTAAAGGTCTTGTCCAGATGCCTAGCTTCTGAAAGAAGGGGAGGCTGATCAGACACCAGGTGCATCTAGTATGTCTAATATGGCCTCTATTTCACCAGCCAAGCTGTCTCTTGGGCTTTTTCTCTGGTGTCTCATAAGAGTGCCAGTGAAGTTCAATGTCCATGGCTACCACCATCTGTTACCAGTTGTGGATGCGGTCTGGGATACCACAGCAGATGCAGGTACTGTGTAGCTTCCCATTCAGGCCTGTCCATGCCTTCTTTAAAAAGTGCACTATGAGGCGTTTGAGCCAGTACCACAGTTTTCCAGTGAGCTCCAAAACTCTCTGACACACTCTTTGGTCTGCCTTCTGATTGATTGCCTTAATTTCTTCCTCTGCTTCTTGGTCGTGGGCCATGTCCTTGAATCTTTTCCTCAGTTGCTGCAGGAATTCATTGATGTTCCCTAACTTGGGGGCACCTTCATCATGCAGTTGGGTCACCCACACAGCAGCTTCTCCCTCTAGGTTCTTGGTATGGTGATGATTATTTCCTGGTCATTGGGATAGTTGTCCCCACAAACCCAGTTTAGGTAGAAGGCCAGCTTGTCTGGGCTCTCAGCTCTGAAGCACAGTGGAGTGGCAGGCCAGGCTGGAGGATGAGGCAGTGGTTGTGCCGAAGCCGGGGCAGGCATCCACTGGGCTTGGACCCAACCTTTCACTGGATAGTAAGCCCAACCAGGTGGCACCTGCCATACTGGCGGCAGTTGAGGTTGTCTTAGCAGGCTAGCTGGTCTGCAATGTCTAGGTGGGCTCCGCTGTAGTCTAGGGCTCGACCAAGCCAAAGGTGGTAGTGGTTGGTGGCTGCAAGGGTTGTAGTGGTAGTTGACCAGTACCAACTGGGGAGGCTCAATCATTAGCTGGACAGTGCCAACAGGAGTGGTGGAGGAGTCACAGCTCGACTAGATTGGTTCCTCAAGGGGGGAAACATCAAAGTTGTTGGGTTCATAACCACTATCAATTGTTCTGGTAGGTGAAAGTGCCCGACACTGCCAAGCTCAGTTGGCCAAGGCTGTCTGGCAGCGATCCCAAGGTTTGGCAGTGTGCCACAGTCTGGTACCTTCAACCGCTGGATTCACTGAGGTCCAGGGGGCCCATCAACCTCCATTCAAGGGTCAATGTTTTTGCCTCCCTCATAGAGGTGATTGGGCTCTCTCCCACTGGCGCCGGGAACATAACCCGGCAGCCAATATCTTCCTTTGCCCAATAGAGCTCCTGGCCATTTGGTATGGATTATGGGCCAGGCACCCATCTGGTAAATGATCTCCATCACAGCTTCCTCTACCCACTGAACTTCCAAGTGGGTCAGTAGGCTTTCTAGGGCTTCTCAACAAGATCTGTAAAAGACCTCCAAGGTCCCTTCCAACTCTGTTATTCTATTCTATTCTTTACTTATCAAAGTAATTTCCACATTAGTGATCTGTCATCCATCCATTGTGGTGGTTATATCAACTGTGGAAACAGGCTTTATTAGATAGGATAATGCTGTATAATACCATAGTCTGTAATATTGAAATTTTCAGAAAGCACATGTTGCCTCTGTTTTACATACATCTGCTGCTTACTATCCATGGAGATATCTGTGCATTTTTATCAATTTCTTATGACAAATGCAATTGATCATTCAACAGTTCCTAATGCAAGAAGGCAAAAAGTGGAACTTCCCTTTTGTGGTGAGTCACAGTTTTAGGCTGCTTTTCCTGTTCCATTGAAGAGACAGATATAGACCAGAAACATACTAGGTGGGGTTTTACTGACAACTTGTTTTGTCTTGAATAAATGTCTTGAATAAATGTCTCTGAGAAAGTAAGGTAATCCTTCAGTATCCTCATTGCCCAAGTGCCTTCAGGAAATGTTTAGCAAACCTTGGGTGAATCAAATGCAATTTAATTCTGGATTGTGTTTTTTCATTATGTGTATTTCATTTCTCCTTCTTTATTCATGCAATCCACTAAACTGAATCAGAACAAAATATTCTAAAACATCCTGCAGAATGTGTGAAATGTAGTATTTTCCTTTTCTCTTTCAAGAAAAATACAGAATATTTAAAATACTAAAACTTTAGTAAGAGAGCTATTTTGATGTAGTGATTAAGGCACCAGGCTTAGAAACAAGGAGAAGTGTAGTTAGGCTTATAGGATCCTTAGATGTAATCTATTACAAGTTGAAAAGAACTTAAGAGGTCCTACAATTCTAGGGCACCAAGCAATTTAGATGTCTTCATTTATTAATCAAAACTCGCAGTTCTTCTCTTTACTTCCATAGCAAGCTTGGTCTTGATCATCTATTAATTGCGATATTTTCCTTGATTTTCTCTCCTTTCTCAATTTATATGCTAGACATCTACCTGGTTTATTTGCGTCTTCAAAATAGTTCTGCTTCGCACCTCTGATTTTCTGTACTAATTCTTCTTTTTCCATTAATCCCATTTTGTGTTTAATTGTATCCATTTTTAACTTAATGTCCTTTTTTCTGTGGCAGTTTCTGTAACTCTTTTTCAAGTCCGTTATACTCATCCTCTAATGTCTTAGAGGCTTGTCTTTTCCTAAAATTGCTTTTCCTTGTGTAGTCTATTATCAAGCCTCTGGCATATGCCTTCATTGTATCCCATACATTCTGCATTGATGTGTCTTCTTTTTTATTTTCTTTGAAGAAAAAAGCCAGCTCTTTCTCCATTCTCTGTGTAAAATCTTTTTCTTTTAATATAGTGTTATTTAACGTCCATCTAGATCTTTTTCTTTGTCCTTTCCATTTAATTGTCATTGGATTATGATCTGCCCAGGTATTTGTTTCTATATCAATTTCTTGAAGATTCGCAATCAATTTTGTTGACATCCATATCATATTTATTCTAAACCATGGTGAATGTCTGTTTGAATAAAAGGTATATTGTTTGGTCTTGAGATTTCTTTCTCTCCATGCATCTTTTAGATTTATTTCATCTATCGTTTTAAAAAAGGATCTAGGGAGAGTCTTTGCTTTGTTATTTTCTGTGTTGTATAGTCCAATTTATTATCTATTATTCTACTGAAGTCTCCCATCATACAAATATTAACGTAGTCCAATTCAATTATTTTCATATGTAATTTTCTATAAAATTGTTCTTGATTTTCATTTGGAGCATAGATTGCTATCAGAAGTGTTTTCATATTGTTGTCCATTATTTCCACCATTAAGAGTCTTCCATCATCATCTGTATGGATCAATTTTGCTGAAATAGTATCTTTGAGATATAAAATCACTCCTCTTTTCTTACATTGTGTCAAAGAAGTGAATATTTTCTCTTAACTTTGGCTGTGTCAGTAGTTGTTCATCCTGCTTTTTAATATGTACTTCCTGTAGGCAGATTATATCAAATTTTAATTTCTCTAATTTATGGAAAGTTTTCCTTCTTTTAACAGCTGAATTAAGTCAATTTATATTAATTGTAATCAGCTTTTTCTCTTCCATGATTATACTTTATAGGTAGGTTTTGCTTCCCTTGTAGATCTTGGTTCTCGTTGTTCTCTAACTTCCACCTTTCCACCTACACCTTCTTCTTCTTCAATTGCTGCTTGGCAGTCCTCTTGGAATTGAATTAGTGATCTTTCTTTTTCTGTCTCTTCCTCCTTCTCTCCAAAATATTCTGTATAAAATATTTCTGCCTTTTCAATTGAATCAATTCTATGTCTTTGTTCCTGCCATATAAACATTAGGCCTTCTGGTATCAGCCATCTATAATTCACTTATTTTTTGAGCAGTATTTTAGTCAGGAATCGATACTCTCTTCTCATCTCTCTCATTCTTCTAGGTATTTGTTTCAGGACTACAATCTCCTTATTTTTATATTTCAGTGTTTTCTCTCTTGCCACCTTTAGTATTTGCATTTTAATAGCTTTCTTTGTAAATCTGATACGAACTTATCTTGGCAAGCTATTTCTCATAGCATATTTTGTGAAGACTCGAAAAACCTCATCTATTACATCCATCATCTTCTCTTTAGTTTTTTCCAAAGCCTTGGCCAAAATTTCTATCATTATTTCTGCCAAATTTTGTCCCTTTTCTTCTTCTATGTTTTAGAATGGAATGAAATGGAATAGAATAGATAAGAATACATTATTGGCCAAGTGTGATTGGACATATAAGGAATTTGTCTTGCTGTAAATGTTCTCAGTATACATAAGGAAAAGATACATTTGTTAAGAATCAAGAATCATAACGTATAACACTTAATGATAGTCATAGGGTACAATCAACAATCAAAGCATACTAGGAAACAATCAATATAAATCGTAAGGATACAAGCAACAAAGTTACAGTCCTACAATCACAAGTGGGAGGGGATGGGTGATAAGGAGTGATGAGAAGATTAGCAGTAATAGTAGTGCAGACTTTGTAATAGTTGAACAGTATTGAGGGAATTATTTGTTTAGCAGAGTGATGGCTTTCGGGAAAAAATTATTCTTGTGTCTAGTTGTTCTGGTATGCAGTGCTCTATACCGTCGTTTTGAGGGAAGGAGTTGAAACAGTTTGTGTCCGGGATTGAGGGGTCTGTGAATATTTTCACAGCCCTCTTTTTGACTCATGCAGTATACAGGTCCTCAATTGAAGGCAGGTGGGTGGTAATTGTTTTTCTGCAGTCCTAATTATCCTCTGAAGTCTGTGTCTGTCCTGTTCGGTTGCAGAACCAAACCAGACAGTTATAGGTGCAGATGATAGACTCAATAATTCCTCTGTAGAATTGGATCAGCAGCTCCTTGGGCACTTTGAGCTTTCTGAGTTGGCGCAGAAAGAACATTCTTTGTTGTGCTTTTTTGATGACATTTTTGATGTTAGGTGTCCATTTTAGGTCATGTGATATAGTAGAACCTAGAAATTTGAAGCTCTCTACTGTTGATAGTGTGTTGTCTAGTATTGTAAGAGGTGGTAGTATGGGAGGGTTTCTTCTAAAGTCTACCACCATTTCTATTGTTTTGAGTGTGTTCAGTTCCAGATTGTTCCGGTTACACTACAAGGCAAGTTGTGTAACCTCCTGTCTGTATGCAGATTCATCGTTGTCTCAAATGAGACCAATGACTGTTGTGTCATCAGCAAACTTCAGTATTTTAACAGATGGATCATTTGAGATGCAGTCATTGGTATATAGAGAGAAGAGAAGTGGAGATAGCACACAGCCTTGGGGGGCCCCTGTGCTGATTGTACAGATATCGGATGTGATTTTGCCTAGCTTCATCTGCTGCTTCCTGTCTGTTAGGAAGCTTATGATCCACTTACAAGCGTGTTCAGGTACTGCTAGTTGGTTTAGTTTACTTAGAAGAGTGTCTGGAATGATGGTATTGAATGCTGAACTGAAGTCTACAAAGAGGACCCTTGCATAGGTATTTGGAGATTCGAGGTGTTGTAGGATGTAGTGCAGAGCCATGTTAACAGCATCATTTGTCGATCTATTTGCTCGGTATGCAAACTGCATGGGATCTAACAGCGGATCCATGATGGTTTTCAGGTGGGACAGCACAAGCCTTTCAAAGATTTTCATAACTACAGATGTTAGAGCAACTGGTCTATAGTCATTCAGTTCCTTGATGGAGGGCTTCTTTGGCACTGGGATGATGGTAGAATGTTTGAAGCAGAAAGGAACATAGCACATCTCTAGTGATCTATTGAAGATTTGGATGAAGATGGGGGCCAATTGCTCAGCACAGACTTTTAAGCAAGGAGTTATCTTGTCTGGCCCTGGTGCTTTTCCTGGCTTTTGTCTGTGTAATAGATCTTGCACTTCTTTTTCTGTGATCACCAGAGGTTGTGAGTCCAATGGATTGGAGCCAGTTGTAGGAGGCTTATCTATTGTTGGTGTGTTTGAGATGTGTGTTGTGGAGATAGATGCCTGTAGTTTCTTTTCAAACCTGCAGTAGCACATTCAGGTCATCTACTAGTTGTTGATTTCCTTCTGCCTGGGAAGGAGGTTTGCTGAAGCCAGTGATTTTTTAAAAGAGTTTTCCACATGTTTCCTGGTTCATTTGTTGAGAATTGGTTCTTTAACTTTTCAGAGTAACTTCTTTTTGCTGCTCTGATCTCTCTTGTTAATATGTTTCTGGCCTGGTTGTATAGCATTCTGTCACCTTTTCTGTAAGCTTCCTCTTTGGAACCATATAGCTGCTTAAGTTTAGCTGTGAACCAAGGTTTATTGTTGCTATATATTTTCAGGTTCCTTGTTGGTACACATAAGTCTTTGCAGAAGCTAACATATGATGTTATAATATCTGTGAGCTCATCTAGGTCTGCAGAGGCATCTTCAAAAACATTCCAATCAGTGCAATCAAGGCAGGCCTGGAGTTTCAGCTTTGCCTCATCCGACCAAGTCTTCACTGATTTAATTGTTGGTTTAATGGTTTTAAGTCTTTGTCTGTAGGCAGGAACAAGATGAATCATTCAGTGGTCAGAGTGTCCCACAGCTGCTCGTGGTAAATACCTGTAAGCATCTTTTACTGTTGTGTAGCAGTGGTCTAAAGTATTTTTGCCTCTGTGGGACAATTTACATGCTGGAAATATTTTGGGAGCTCTTTCCTTAAATTTGCTTGATTGAAATCTCCTAAAATGATGGGAAAGGAACCTGGGTGTTTGGCTTCAGCCTCCATAATTTGATCAGCAAGAGGTTGTAATGCCTTGTTTATACAGGCTTGTGGAGGAACATACACAGCTATTAGGAGAAATGAGGAGAACTCACGTGGAGAGTAAAATGGCTTGCAGTTGATGTGTAAAGACTCTAGGTTTTCATCACAAAACTTATATATTATAGTTATATCCTGAGACCAACTGTTGTTGATATATAAACATAATCCTCCACCCTTTGTTTTACCCGATGTCTCTTCAATTCTGTCTGATCTAAAGGTCTGAAATCCTGGGATGTATATGATGTTGTCCCCATGAATTCATGGATTAAGCCAGGTTTCAGTAAAACAAAGAACAGCTGAATTATAAAAATCATAATTACATCTATTTAAGAGATGTTTAAGAGCTTCTCCTGGATCTACCAGGGACTTTGCGGTGTCCCTGGGATGACAGGATGCGTTCTTTACATTCACCATCTCTTTGGGACGGTTTAGGTCCATTTGAACTGTCCAGCAGCAAAGATATCAGCGGCGATCTTGGATCTTCAAGATCGCCCGCTGTACCATCATGATGCCAGCCCCGCCCTCAAAAATCATATGAGATTATTATGGGAAATTATATGAATAAGAGAATATTGATGATGCACGAATTAAATAATACTTACAGAATGCTAATTTACCCCAGATACCCAAAGAGACTGAAATAATGTTAGAAAGTAACATAATGATGATGGAGTTAACTGAAGCACTTAAGAAGCAAAATAATGGAAGGGCACCAGGTCCAGATGGACTTCCAGCAGAATTTTATAAGACATTACAAGAATCGTTGAACTTTCCATTGTTAGAAGTTATGAATGAAGTTATGTCAAAGAAGAGGATACCCAAATCATGGTCAGAAGCATATATTACACTTGTCCCAAAGGAGGACACCGATCCACAACAAATCAAGAACTATAGACCTATCTCCCTATTAAATTTAGACTATAAAATTTTTGCTTCAATATTGGCAGAAAGACTTAAAAAATATTTAAATAACTTTATTCATCCTGACCAAAATGGATTTCTGCCAAAGAGACAAATCAAAGATAACATGAGAATAATTTTGGACACTTTGGAATACTATGAGGCACATCCTGAAAAACAAATGGCTTTGATATTTTTAGATGCACAGAAGGCCTTTGACAATGTGAATTGGCGATTTATGTTATTACAGTTGGAGCAGATGGGCTTTGGTAAAAAATTTATTCATGCAATAGAAGCTATATATCATAAACAAGCAGCAAAGGTAATGATAGAGGAAGAATTGATGGATTCTATTGATATAAGAAAAGGAACAAGACAAGGCTGCCCACTGTCATCTCTGTTGTTTGTGTTAACTTTGGAAGTGCTAAACAGAAACATTAGAGAAGAAAAGGATATAAAAGGGATGAAAATTAAAAAGGAAGAATTTAAATTGCAAGCATTTGCAGATGATCTGGTTTTCATTTTAGAAGATCCATTAGAAACAGCATTTAAACTGATAGAAAACATAGAGGTATATGGAAAGATAGCTGGTCTGAAAATAAATAAAGATAAAACAAAGATTCTGACAAAGAATATGTTATCAAGATAAAAGGAAGATTTGGCGGATGTTTTGAAAAGTCAGGTCACAAATAAGATTAAGTATTTGGGGATACATTTGACAGCAAGATGTGGCACACTTAAAGAGAATAATTATATTAAACTCAAGCAACAGATAGTGACAGATTTGGCGAAATGGGAAAACTTACAATTATCATTAATAGGGAGAATATCAACAATCAAGATGAATATATTACCCAGAATTTTATATCTGTTTCAAACAATTCCAGCTAGGCTAGGAAAAGATTACTTTGAAGATTTAAATAAAATTGTGTTGAAATATATATGGCAGGGAAAGAAAACAAGAATAAAACTAAAACTCTTGCAAGAAGTTAGAATAAGAGGAGGATTTGGCCTGCCTAATTGGGAATTATATTATCAAGCTACAAATTTGATGTGGGTTAAAGAATGCATAATATTAAGAAATACTAGATTGTTGACACTAGAAAGACATGATTTGTTGTTGGGGTAGAATGCCTTCTTATGGTACAAGGGAACTAAAACACAGGGGTACTTTAGAAGACATTATATATGGGAGGCTTTGTGGTTAAATTGGGAGAAGACTAAAAGGCAATGTTATTTGAACGTTCCAGTCTGGTTATCGACTATTGAAGCATTTTCTTATCCTATAACATATAATAAGGAACAAACAGTTAGATATGGTGAAATATTGAATGAAGAGGGTGAATTTAAATCTATGCAATAACTAGAGGAACAAGGTATAAAGATGAATTGGTTTTCATATACACAAATACGCTCTAGATATGACAAAGATTCCAAAACAGAAGGTTTTTATGATAAACTGATTGATTTAGATAAGATCTTGACAGGTACTGATGAAAAAGTGATTTAAAAATTTTATGGATATTTACTAGAAATTAAGCTAGAAGAAGAACAAGTTAAAGAAACAATGATTGCTTGGGGGAAAAACTTTGGATATGGGATTGGTTTAGAGAAGTGGCAAAAATTGTGGTCTCAAAATTATAAAATGACAATGTCAACAGCATATAAAGAAAATTTGTATAAGATGTTTTACAGGTGGCACTTATGCCCAACAAGAATAGCAAGAATGTTCAAGAATAAATCTGAAAAATGTTGGAAATGTCATCAGATATCTGGCTCATATTACCGTATGTGGTGGATGTGTGCAGATGCTAAAAGATATTGGACTAAAATCCACACATGGCAGGAAAAAATGACAAAAAAACGCACAGACTTGAAACCAGAGATTTTTTTATTGGGAATTTTACCTGAAATATACAGTAAGGAATTGAAATATTTGATTGTAAATGTATTAACAGCAGCTAGGATTGTATTTGTTAAAAACTGGAAAAACAAGAAAACACCAACGCAAGAGGAAGTTATTAAGAAAATAATGGAATGTACTGAAATGGGTAGATTGACATTTGAAATCAGAGAACAAGAAGATAAACAATTTTATAAGATTTGGGATTTATTTTATGAATGGTTAGACAATAAAATATTGTAATGAAATATGTAGAATTTTAGAATATAAAGAATATATAAAGATGTACTATCATAATATAACCATGGGATAGATCTGGGATGATAATAAGAATTGTCATAAAATAAATCAATTAAAATATGGATTATCTTGCATAACATGAACAAATAATAGTATAGTCAAACGATTGATTAACAATAATATTAATGTATTTAGGAATATTTGATAGGTAATGTGAGAACATATACAAGCAATTGTAAGTGATGACTATGAAGTGGATGCACGAAACAATTTATAAACCAACCAACACATTGTATGTACATAAGTGGAAGATGGCTTGATGTTTTTATGTTTGTCTAAAAAATAATAAAATTTTGGGGAAAAAAACCTTGCAGTTCTGTTTAATAGTTGAAATTAATGTAGAAAGTATGAGACAACTTAATATATAAAGTTGTAATAGTTGTTTTAATTTATATATTTTCTTTTCCTCATATCAATTGTTTTGGCTTGTTATCATATGTTATTTTTCTTTTGTTATAGGATATTTATAGATATAGGAAATCTATCATGAGTGAAACCCCTTCCAAGCCTAGCCCTGCCCTCTTCTGGCCTTATGTTCATATCTTCCCCAGACCTGGTGTTCAAGAGAACTGAGAATTAACTCAGTTATATTGGGAGTAGGGAATGAAAACAAAAATAACGAAAGAAAGATTGAAAACCGCCTACAGAGATAAAGGAACCCAATTTTGAGAGACCATACTAGCCTACTATCTCTATACTGGAAGCAAGCATTACAGGTTTTCTTTAATCCCATTGTTTAGTAGCAATTAAAATTTGAACTGGCAATTTGAATTGCCAGCCCAGAAATAAATAAACTGAAAGGTTCCATCTGAACATTGCTTTCATTTCCTAGCAGTAGAACTGACAATAATGATGTTTTCTTCAATATAAAATTATTATTTCCAGTATTTATAAAGCAACCAGTTCCAGAAAGTTAAGCCAGAGAACTTCAGAAGCTGAGTTTTATATAACAGTAAGCTCTAGTCCCACTGTCAACAGAGCCAGCTGGATGATCTTGGGCCAGTCACTCTCACTTCTATGAAAAGGAAGGTAAAAGCAAACTTTCAGAAGCAAACTTCTGAAATCTTGCCAAGAAAATTCCAGGGACATGTCCAGGCAGTCACCAGGAATCCATACTGGCTGGAAGGCACACACAAGTATATTAATAATCTATGCAAATATACATTAGTAATCTTGTCCAAATCAATTTTCAGGTGCTTTCCCATCATGTTATTCTTTCCCTCCTCTCTGACCATGAATACCACTCTCTTTGCAGCAGCAACTAAAAATGTACAGCAAGGAATAGAAATAGAGAAATACTATCATGGTAGTTGTTACTTAAAATACACATACTCTGAACAGTGAAGATGGCACACCAGGGCTGAAGTGGACTCAGATGCATGAATACATTATGTATTTATTTATATGAAAACAATAGGAGAGAGGTCAGAGTTAACTGGGGTGAGAGTTCTTTTTCTTCCTACTATGAGATTTTCCAAATAAAAAAGTAATTCATTTTCAAACATAACTTCCTTGGCAGTAGAAATGTTTAAATAAATATTATTTTAATATTTCTAATGTGATTTTCCAATCAGGTCATGTAGTTGATCCTATTTCTGTACAATCTCTAAAGGCATTACATTTCTTTGGCTGCAGATACACTGTTTTCCAACTGTTATAATTCACATCAAGCCACCAGTTCCCATGAAATGAATCACAAGTCTAAAATAGCTCTTATGCCACATCCCCCTTTTCTCTTTTCCCCCACATTGGTAACATGGTAAGTATGAGAGCTAAAAAAAAGTGTGTGTGGGAGACCTATTCTGCAACTTTATGCCAGCTGTCTGAAGAAGTTTAAATTGATTTTCATCTGCGACACATTGGTTAAGCAGCACATTGAAAGATGTGGATCAGACATTATAGAATTACATACCTAAATAAAGAGGCTCCATATAAAATACAAATTATTGTAAGCTGTTCAACAGCAGCAAAATCTAAGTCAGATGATAAATCAGCAATATCAATGAATCAACTTCTCAAAATTAAAATTTTCTTTTTGCAAAGAATTTGCAATTATAAATCATCACTATCCAGATATAGGAGGCAAATGCATTCTGAAAGTAAATTTGCATTTCATTATCATGTTCCATATTTAGAGAGAGTCATACATTCTATAAATACAGAGATCTTATGGGCAATATCACTAATGTACTATTTAAAGCAGAAGGTCAGCTAGAAGGCTCAGAGCATCCTGATAACTAGATACATTTATTCCAGCCCTTTTGGGAACCAGTGATCTTCTCTAAGATTCATCTGCATTTTCAAAGACAATGTGCTTCCCTCCTTTGGAAAACAAACAGTTATTTAAAAAGTTCTGCTTCTACAACTTATATTTATCAAACTTGAAAAATAAGGCCTTGGGATAATTGAGTTAATTTAAGATCAGCACCAGGTACATTCTTTGCTATCCTTTCTACTTCTCCCTGCATCACCATTAATTACTCCCCAGAATATGAAAGGGAGGGCTGGGCAGGCAAGCCATGCAAATCTTCTGATATCTTTCCATTCTTTTTTTTCCTTCAGATTCTGAAAGGTGTTTTGTATCTGGAAAACTGCAAAGATCTTTCTTACATCTATACACTGCAGAAAGCCATCAAAGAGTTCATTTCTTTGCCTTGGCTGAAAGAACACCCCACTGGCTCAGCTGGAAGGCAGCGGGTATCTCTGTTCCCTCTTGCCTCTCCTCTTCCTCCCTTAGCTTTTTGGAAAGGAATAAAGCTCATGTTGGTGAGAGAGGAAAAGAGGAATTGATGAGGAACAGGGAGTATCTTTCTCTCTTACAGGAAGAATTGAAGAAATTGAAATTGGTGAATTTGACAACGTGAAGGGAATTGCTGTCTCTTGAACAAAATGAGCAAAGTGAGAATCCACTCTTATTCTCTGAAGTTTAGATAGAAAGGAGCATCATTCTCTATTACACAGAAGAATTCAAACACAGCCAAATCATTCTGAATACATAGTACCACCAAGAGATGGGAGAGAGCAGCCTCTTCCTTCCAACTGAGGCAATGGGATGGGCTTTCAGCCAAAAAAGCTACAAGGATGAAATAACTTGAAAATAGTTATTTGGACTATACAAGTTCTTTTATAATGCATTGACAAGGGCATAAAGAACCCCTTTTTAAACCATTAAACTGGTTGTATCTGTTCATTTTGGAATGGCAATGTGTGAGCACAGGTAAGGAGACAGTTTTCTTACAAATTTACATAGTAATCCTAAAAAAAATTAGACTCAAGATAGGGAGTAAAATGAAATTCATGATTTTAAGCGCCTGCTCTATCACTGTGCTATAAATGGACTTTCTGCAAAATTCAGCCTATGAAATTCCTTTCTGGCTGAACTTTTTGGAAGTGGTTTTTTCATAAATACTGGAAACTATTAATCTTTTATCAAAAAAAAATATTATTGTCAATCTTATTGCTAGAAAATAAAAACAATGCTCAGATGGAACTTTTCATTTTGTTTATTTCTGGGGCTGGTAATTCAAATAGCCAGTGCTAGTTTTAAAATATGGAAAACAATAATAACCAGTGAGAGCAAAGGAACTTCATCATTTACAGTAAAACAGTAGTCACATAGCATACAATAGCAATTTAAGGATAGGCACTATCCTTATCCTATGTACTATCCTATCCTATGTACTAGCTATCATATGTACTAGCTGGGTAATTTGTTTTGTTAGGCTAAAGAAAGAGAAAAAGTGCATGGACAATTATCCCAGGATAACAAGAAAACAACCATCACTTGACATCTCTAGCATGCTAGCTAGGGAATTCTAGGAACTGAAATCAACACATCTTAAAGTTGCCAAGGTTGAGAAACACTGACTTCATTTACCTATGTCATTTGGATCTGAAAGAGAGTGTTAACTTGAGATTAGGTTAGCTATCTCTTCTAGCCTTCAGTATAGAGAAAATAGTTCAGAATGATTCCTCAACAATCAGGATCTTTTGTGTGTGTATATACATAAATATATATACATACACAAAAGCATATATGCAGGTTTTGGCCTGTTCAGGTCTTTTCCTGTGTAAGATTGAGAGTATCTTGGCATCATTTCGTTGAGGTCCCACTCGCCATTTTCAGGCTGGTGCTTTCAGCTTCATGCAACACAGGAGGCTGATAGACACACAGCCAATACCTCAGCCACACATGTTCTTATGAAAAAGCCAGCCAATCTGCAAACATCAACTCCATCAATCAATCAAGAAATGACAACATAGCCAACCTCCCCAGCAGTATATATAGGGAGACAGCAGCTCCGATCACGCTTTGCTCGCATAAGCACAAAGCTGAAACCACCAGCCTGAAGATGGCGGGTGGGACCTCATCGAAACGTTGCCAAGATACTCTCAATCTTACACAGGAAGACCAGAACACACCAAGACCTGCATACCTATACCCATGAAAATCTACGAAAACAAATACACAAACACACACATGGTATTCAGCTTTGTTCGAGTATTTTCCCACTTCATTATAGTTGTGCTTTTAAAGTTGTACCAATGTTTTGGCAGAATCTCATCTGCCATCATAAGGCTTGTGCATTGGGTTTGTCTGTGTGTCAAGCTTTCACAGTCATTTCTGTTTTAAATTTGGTGCTAGCCTTGTGCTGTGTTAGAATGGTTTGTTCTTCATCCTGATTGGTTGGGAGTCTTGGTCTGCGTTTATTGGTCTTGGAGTTTGCTGTGTTCTGCTTGATTGGTGTTTCTAATATTTTCTGTCTGGTTTGTAGCATTTTTTTTGTCTTGATTGGCTGGCAACATTGTTTTTTGTGTATTGGGGGCTTGTAGTGTGACTCGGCTTTGGGTGAATGGCCGGCTATTGTTTATTAGGAAGCTAGGTTTCACAGCACGAGGCTAGCACCAAATTTAAAACAGAAATGGCTGTGAAAGCCGGACACACAGACGAACCCAATACACAAGCCTGATGATGGCAGGTGAGATTCTGCTGAAATGTTGCTACAACTATAATTGCATGGGAAAATACCCGAACAAAGCTGAATATCATACATATAAATACCCGCAAAAACTTAAGAATATATATATATATATATGTTTTCGGAGGTTTTCACAGGTATTTGTATGTGGATCTTTGGTTCTTCGGGTTTTCTCCCACGTAGAATTGGAAGTATCTAGGCGACGTTTCGATGAAGTCTCATCATCATCTTCAGGCTTGTGTCTTCGGCCCTGTGCTTCTCGGAGTAATGTGAGCTTGCAGCTGCTTCTTCCTTTTAACTGCTAGTGGGGGTGTGACTTGATTGGGTCGGGGCTTGGCTGTGTTCTGATTGGGTGGGGGTGTGTTCTCATTGGTTGGGGGTTTGGCTGTGTTCTGATTGGTTGGGGGGTTGGCTGTGTTCTGATTGGCTGGGGGTGTGTTCTGTTCCGGTGGGGGTTTGGTTGTACTCAGGTTAGTCTTAGTTGCTGGGGGATTTGAGCTGGTGAGTTGTGATCCTGCTGTTTAGCTTCGTGTTCGTGATCGTGCCACATCTTCATGGTGGGTGTCAGTTCGCTTCATGTATAGGTTGGGGGGGTTTGAAGCAAGTAGTGATGCAGCTGCGGTGCAGCTTCTGGTCCGTGGTCGTGTCTCATCTTCTGTGTGAGTGTGAGTCTGCTTTCTACATGGAAGTGTGGTGGCAGCTTCTTGTGTGGCCCTCATGGGTGTGGGTCTGGTGTCCTTCTTCATGTTAGGTACTCGTTTGTTAATGAGGGCGGGTTTCCAAATGGCTGGTAGGTGGGAGGTGTCATCTCGTTTATTCATGCTGTGTGGGCGTTTTTCTGTCTCTATGGTTTCTTTGATTATTCTGTTGCTGAAGTGTTTGGTTTTGGCGATAGTTCTGGTATTTTTAAAGTCAATCTTATGTCCTGTGGCTTTGAGGTTTGGACCAGGGAAGAGATCGGTTCTTCTTTTTTGATTGAGTTCTTGTGTTCTTCAATGCGTGCACTTATTCTTCTGTTAGTTTGTCCCATGTATGTGGTGGGGCAGGAGGTAACAAACAAGTACCTAACATGAAGAAGGACACCAGACCCACACCCATGAGGGCCACACAAGAAGCTGCCACCACACTTCCACGTAGAAAGCAGACTCACACTCACACAGAAAATGAGAAGGTGACCACGGATCAGAATCCGCACCGCAGCTGCATCACTACTTGCTTCAAACCTCCCCAACCTATACATAAAGCGAACTGACACCCACCATGAAAATGTGGCACGACCACGAACGCGAAGCCAAACAGCAGGATCACAGCTCACCAGCTCAAATCCCCCAGCAACTAAGACTAACCTAGTACAACCAAACCCCCACCGGAACAGAACACACCCCCACCCAATCAGAACACAGCCAAGCCCCCACCCAATCAAGTCACACACCCTACTAGCAGTTAAAAGGAAGAAGCAGCTGCAAGCTCACATTACTCCAAGAAGCACAGGGCTGAAGACATAAGCCTGAAGATGATGAATGAGACTTCATCAAAACGTCGCCTAGATATTTCCAATTCTACGTGGGAGAAAACACGAAGAACCAAAGATTCACATACAAATACCCGCGAAAACCTCCGAAAACAAATACTGCATCTCTACGGGGAGGAAACCCACCATCCGACCAGGACTTACGAAAAACTTGAAGTCCAAAGTGCTTCCATTTTATGTGACCTTGCATTCCTGCGCAACTGCCGAGATCAAAATTTAATCCCCATAAGCTTCCAATTGAAATTCCACACCAACACAGCAGCCACCAAACGCATCCTAAAAAGAACAGAATTGGCCCTAATTAGAAATGAACTTCACACAAAAAGATTCCTCCTAGACCAAATCAACAAAGATCTCCTCACACTTCACCTCAGACTCAGCAACAAGATTCATCCCGCACTTTGGGACAAAACCAAACAACTCGCTGTCTGGAGAGCTGAAACACAGACCACCCTCAAGACAGACACACACACCAACAAACTCAGAACTACAACAATGCCAGAAACAAACTCCTCCCCCCTCACAGCCACACATGAAACAAACAGTGCACAACATCTCAGACAAGATCCTCAGCAAAGCCGAAACCAATGTCCTTTCGAAAGGATTCAACTTTGCTGTCGCTCCCAAACACATCCCCACAGAAACCATCATATGCGGAGTTGAAACCAGCCTGACCAAAACCAACCCTGATGATGTGAACAGAATCAGACTCGAAATTACCAACATCCTCTGCACTAGCAAACCACCCAAAAGCAACTTATCCAAAGAAGAACAAACTGCACTACTTAACCTGAAAAAAGACACCAGCATACTAATCCTACCAGCAGACAAGGGCAACGCGACAGTGGTTATGAACAGATCCGACTACCAAACCAAGTTAACCAACCTACTCCAAGACCCCACATACAAACCCCTAAACACAGACCCCACCACCTACCTAGAAAAAACCACCAGATCCAAAATAAAAGCCTCCCCCATCAGTGAAGAAATCCAGCAAAGAATCATACCCAGAGAGAAATCATCCTGATGCCCTAAACTTTATGGCCTCCGCAAGATAAACAAAGAAGGAACCCCACTTAGACCAATAGTCAGCTCCATAGGTTCACCTCTACAAAACCTAGCCAAATTTCTCACCAAACAACTACAGCCCTATGCAGAATCCATCAACTCACATTGTAAGAAACTCATTCCAGTTCATTGAGATCATAAAGAAACAAAACTTACAACCCAGCGACCTATTAGTGAGCTTTGATGTCATATCCCTCTTTACCCAAGTGCCTAAAAAAGAGGTCTTGACAGCCATCCAAAATAAATACAACCCCCCCAAGCACATCCTAGATCTGACCAACCACTGCCTAGCCAATACATACTTCACCTACAATGGACAAAAATACAAACAAATAGAAGGAGCACCCATGGGATCACCCCTCTCACCTGTCATCGCAAATCTCTAATGGAACACTTTGAAACACAAGCTCTAAAAAAATATGATCACAAACCTAAACTCTGGCTCAGATATGTAGGTGACACCTTCATAATCTGGCCACACAGGAAACAAAAACTGAACAACTTCCTCACACACCTCAACAGCCTACACCCCAAAATACAATTCACCATGGAAACAGAAGCTAACAATCAACTTCCCTTCCTAGATGTCTTAGTATACAAAAAATCCAATGGCTCCCTAGGACACACCATCTACCAGAAAAAAACACATACAAACCACTATCTACACGCATTCTCACACCACCACCCAGCACAGATCAATTCTGTAGCCGAGACACTCATCTCCAGAACAAAATGCTTAGTCGCGAACAACACCTAAAAACCAAACTACACACTCTCACTAACGTACTAACAGCCAATGGATTCCAAAGAAAGAAGATTACTCACCTAATCCAAAAAGAAACCCCAACCAAAATCCAAGACAGAGAACAAGAAAACGGCATAGCCCTCCTCCCATATATAAAAGGCACTACAGATAAAATCAGCAAGATCCTCCAAAAACACAACATTAAAACAGCATTCTGCACAAATGGAAAAATATCCACCATCCTAAGAAACCCTAAAGACAAAATTGAGTTAGAAAATTGAGTATACGAAATCCCGTGCACCTCCTGCCCCACCACATACATCAGACAAACTAACAGAAGAATAAGTGCACGCATTTACACAAGAACTCAATCAAAAAAGAAGAACCGACCTCTTCCCTGACCCAACACCTCAAAGCCACAGGACGTAAGATTGACTTTAAAAATACCAGAACTATCGCCAAAACCGAACACTTCAACAACAGAATAATCAGAGAAGCCATAGAGACAGAAAAATGCCCACATGAATAAACGAGATGACACCTCCCACCTACCAGCTATTTGGAAACCCGCCCTCATTAACAAACGAGTACCTAACATGAAGAAGGACACCAGACCCACACCCACGAAGGCCACACAAGAAGCTGCCACCACACTTCCACGTAGAAAGCAGACTCACACTCACACAGAAGATGAGACACGACCATGGACCAGAAGCCACAACGCAGCTGCATCACTACTTGCTTCAAACCCCCCAACCTATACATGAAGCGAACTGACACCCACCATGAAGATGTGGCATGACCATGAACGCGAAGCCAAACAGCAGGATCACAACTCACCAGCTCAAATCCCCCAGCAACTAAGACTAACCTGAGTACAACCAAACCCCCACCGGAACAGAACACACCCCCAGCCAATCAGAACACAGCCAACCCCCCAACCAATCAGAACACAGCCAAGCCCCGACCCAATCAAGTCACACCCCCACTAGCAGTTAAAAGGAAGAAGCAGCTGCAAGCTCACATTACTCCGAGAAGCACAGGGCCGAAGACACAAGCCTGAAGATGATGAATGAGACTTCATCGAAACGTCACCTAGATACTTCCAATTCTATGCAGGAGAAAACCCGAAGAACCAAAGATCCACATATATATATATATATGCAGGTCTTAGCGTGTTTGGGTCTTTTCCCGTGTAAGATTGAGAGTATCTTGGCAACGTTTCAACGAGATCTCATTCATCATCTTCAGGCTGGTGCTTTCGGCTTCTTGCTTGTGCGAGCAAAACATGATCTGAGCTGCTCCCTATACTGGTTATACTGGTGGGGAAGTTGGCTGTGTTGTCATTTCTTGATTGGTTAGTGGAGTTGATGTTTGCAGATTGGCTGGCTTTTTCTTAAGAACATGTGTGGCTGAGGTATTGGCTGTGTGTCTACCAGCCTCCTGTGTTGTAATGAGTTGGGTAATGGCTGTGTGATGACCTTCTGAGTTCTATTGTGACCTCCTAGGTCTTGTGTTGTAATTTCCTGGGTTGTTGGCTGTGTTGCAACATCCTGAGGTTTTGTGGTGTAACCTCCTGAGTTCCGTGATGTGATATCCTGAGCAGGTGGCTGTGATGTGACGTTCCAAATTTTGGTTTGGCTCTGAGTTTGAGGCCTGGCTATGTGTTCATGGCATGTGTCAGTTTGCTTGGTTTGGGGGTCGGGATGTGTGACAGCTGGTGATGCAGCCGTGGTCTGGTTTCTGGACGGTGGTTGCCTTTTGTCTATGGGGTGGGTTTGGGTTTGAGTCTGGTGAGGGAGATTGGTGGTGGCGTCATTTGTTGTTTTGGGTCCGGTGTTGGTTTTCTTGGCTGGGACTCATTTGTTGATAAGGGCTAGTTTCCAAGTGTCTGGTAGGCGGGAGGCATCGTCGTCTTTATTCATGTTATGAGGGTATTTCTCTATTTCGATGGCTTCCCTGATTATTCTCTTATTGAAGTGTTCAGTATTGGAGATTAATTTGGTTCCCTTAAAATTAATTTCATGTCCTGTGGCTTTAAGATGCTGGAAAAGGGAGGAAGAATTTTCTTCTTTTCTGACTGCGTTCTTGTGTTCTGTGATGCGTGCATTTATTCTCCTGTTGGTTTGTCCAATATATGTGGCTGGGCAATTGTTGCATGGTATTTCATAAACTCCTTGGTTTTCTAGCTGAATCTTGTCTTCGGGGTTTCTTAGGATGTTGGCTATTTTTTGGTCACTGCCGAAGGCTGTCCTGATATTATGTTTGTGGAAAATTTTGCTGACTTTATCTGTGGTGTCTTTGATGTAGGGGAGGAAGGCGATACCGTTGTCTTGTACTGTGTCTTGGTTTCTGGGGGGTGTCTCCTTTAGGATTAGGTTGGTAATTATGTTTCTTTGGAATCCATTGGAAATTAATACATTAGTGAGGGTATGTAATTCTGTTCTCAGATGGTCTTTGTCAGCTAGGCGTTTGGTTCTGGAGATGAGGGTCTTGGCTACGGAGTTGATCTGTGCAGGGTGGTGATGGCATTGTGCGTTTAAGTAACGGTTGGTGTGTGTTTTCTTCCGATGGATGGTATGTCCTAAGGAGCCATTGTGTTTTTTGTAAATTAGGACATCCAGGAAGGGAAGTTGGTTGTTGGCTTGATGAATTGTATTTTGGGGTGAAGGCTGTTGAGATGCGTGAGGAAATTGTCCAGTTTTTCTTTCCCATGTGGCCAAATATAAGATATATATAATGTAGGATATATATATATCCTAATGTAGGATACTATATATATATGTGTGTGTGTGTGTGCGTGCGTGTGTTAGGTTTTTGAGCTGATAAATAATTAAATAAGGGAGACTAGTATAGATCTATTTTGAGCTACTTAGCTTTCGTTAGCTAGCCATACCCTTACTGGGATTCGAACCTGGGAAGTATTACATGTGAGGCAGTTGTAATTGCCATTAGGCCACAGGTTCTCATCCAGATCAGCAATACAGGGGAATGAGTGTATATTCTTGTGTTACAACACCCTCGTAAGCCCCAATCAAGGGAGGAAGCATACTGCTGTTCTTTTCTATCTTTCGGCTTATCACCAGAGTCCATCCAGACAGAAAGCTATTTGTTTCATTGTCTTTTGTTTATATGTGTGTTAGATTTTTGAGCTGATAAATAATTAAATAAGGGAGACTAGTATAGATCTATTTCGAGCTACTTAGCTTTCGTCAGCTAGCCATACCCTTACTGGAATTCGAATCTGGGAAGTATTACATGTGAGGCAGTTGTAATTGCTATTAGGCCACAGGTTCTCATCCAGATCATATATAATGTATCTCTTTCTATCTCTACCTACCTACCTGCATACATACATACATACATATGTACATACATACATACATACATACACCTGTTTCATCAATTTAGATATATATATATATGAGAGTTGCTCCTTTATATCAGGTTTCCTAACCAGGGTACTCTGAAGATACATGGATTTTAATTTCCAGAGTTTCCATGTCAAATAATATTTGATGACAATGTTGGAACTAAAATATGTTTCTGATAGGTGTTCATTTTAGGTAAACCTACTTTTTAGATTAACAAATAGCTATGTCTGGTGATATTTTCCTTTTATTCAGCTGTTCCAGGAATAGAGTCCATTAAGGAAAATATAATTATTGCTGGCTTCCCAATATACTACAAACAAACAAAATCAGATGATTTGCTCTGGGAATTATTTCCTCCCATTTTGCACAACAAGGGAAGCCATACCAGAATCACTTCAAATGTATATATTCTAATAACATCCTTGTAATCTTAGTTAGTAAGCAAAAGAAATCACCACCCTTCCTTCAGGGAATTTGATTAAATTGAATGTAGAACAGGCTCTATGTTGTGGGAGCAGAAAAGCAGCTAATGAAGGTGGCAAGCAGAAACCTGTTACATGGAACAGCAGTTGAACCAAGACCTTCATGGTTGAGAGAAATAAGGTTGCCTCCTGAGACAGTTTCATTCTTGATTTCCCCAATGAGTTTCTTATTGGCTTTATTGATAGTGAAATAGGATAATATTTAGGCGTAGTACAAGTAACAGCAAGAAGTCATACAGGTTTTCTAAAGCAGTAGAAGGAAACTCCCATTTACTTGCTAATTTATACTCCTCTTGGGTTAGTCATTTATTTAGGCCATAGTCCTATACTGCATTACATCAGTGATTCTTAATTTTTTTTCCTTTCAAGACTCTTTTTCCACCACAAAAGAGCTTTTGTTTACATGGGTTATATTTATCAATTTATACCATATTAAAAATTAAAATTGAGGTATCTATGGTCACTACCATTTTCCATGATTGTTTGATAGAATTTTAATATTGTATTATTTTCAGCATAGGTTGACAAATAATTTTGGTTTTACAGACTCCTAAGAAGGTCTTGGGAGATGGTCTGGAATCCTCAGGCCACACTTTTAGAATCACTGTATTACACTATAATATGGTTTCTTTGATTTGTTCAGTGGGATAGGGGAACCCAGTACTTGTGGTTGCTTAGCTCTTGCTTATGTCTTAGCAAGTTTTGTGATTCTGATCAAATGTGGTATATTCATTAAATGATGGTTAAAGGAATCAGGGTTAGCATAATAAATGAACCAGATCTCAGTGTTCTTAGTTGCGGATGTGGAAATAAATCTTAGGGAATTAAATGGAACTTAACTTCTTTAAAACATGCTTCATATTCCTCATGAAAACAAAGCTTGTTTACTTATCAATTTGTTTAACTTAGCAATTTCTTGGAAGGAGAGGTAGAAGTAATTACGGTACAGAGTCCAACATGAAAAAGAAAAAGGTGTTGGAGCAGGAGAGAGGCATATTTGCACATTCTGAAACAACCCACAAACCAGTCCATAACATTTTAGCACAACATGGTGTACAAATTCAGCTCAAGTGCTTATTTTCATATACACTGATACTTATAGAATTATTAAATCCCAACTGCAAAGTCTAAAAAGTAAACACTTTGCTGCCATCTAGTGGTTGCTGGATTTTTGCAGCTTTGACCTAGTAGTTCTAATATCTTATGAATTCAAAAAATTGAACTGAGTACACTATGAATAAACAAGGTAGGTGCGTTGTGTAAACAAAGTCAGATTCTTTAACTGGGAGGAAAGAGAACAAGATAGAAATAGCTGTGTAGCAAGCATGTATTTGTATTGGCAGTAGTATAATTTTAGAAGTGGTTTTCCTAAAATTGTAAGGAAAAATACTCATTTCATTTATATCTATCCCCAGTAATCCTTATCCAATTAATATCCATCTGTTTTCTGTTGATATAAGTTTATTCACTAGCAATGTTCATGTGGCATTTATATCCTTAGTTATCTTATCCATATTTTCTGCAATTACATGAGGTCCATTAATGCAAATATATCCACTAAAATATGAACTGATAGACTTACATTTGTTTATTGCTTACATTTTTGTATACTTGGAAAAATGTATTGTCTAGAACAGAAACTCATAAATCTATTTTTGCCAGATTTCTCTGATATGAAATTTAGTAACTAAAAATACAGTATATATTTAGATTACATAGATAATTGAGCAAACATTTAAGACAATGATTTAATTCTCTAGTTATGCCCAGATGTCATCTGTGAGCAACTAGTTTAACATTTTATGACTATTTTTGTTTTATATACCTAGCCATGATTAATACTACAATTATTAATCATTATTGTTGTGATGACCCAGAGTATATCAGAAATATAACAAAACCCAAACATAACTAAAAGTCCTTTAATACCTTCAGCTTGGCTTCACTGTTTAATTGTTCACAGTGGAGGAATAAACTATTTTCAAAATAACATTTCAAAGGAAAGAAAAACTGTTCAAATTCAAAGAGCTGATAACTAAGCAAAAACCAAAACCAAACCACATTGAATAAAGTTCCACGACAGACCAGGATAGATAATTGCCAACTTCAGGAAGATAACCAGGGACAGTCTATTGGAAGAACGCCAACCAAGATAAACCTTCTTTAGGAATAAAACTCTAATTTGTCTCCTGCATCTGTTAGCATGCAGGTCCAACCTTTTATGCAGATCTCACACCTGCAACCCATGAAGAGGATCATGGCCCTCTCCTCCCGAGTAGACCATGTTTTACCCTGATCCTCTGCTCCCTGCGTGCCCTAGGATGGATAGGGGATGGGCCTGGGTCCTCCTTTGACTGCTCAGCCAGCCTCTGCCCTTCCCCAGCCTCCTCCACCACCTCTGGAGCCACATTTCCACTCCCTGTTGGCTGTTCCTCAGAGTCAGAGTCAGTCTCCACCAGGAGCATGACAATTGTTTATTTATTTATTTATTTGATTTGTCAATTGCTTACAAGATAATAGATATAAGTATAAACATGAGTAAGAATACAGAAAGTAGGTACGAATAAATGGGGACAATAGGACAGGGACGGGAGACACGATGATGCACTTATGCACGCTCCTTACAGACATCTTAGGAATGGGGTGAGGTCAATAGTGCATGTGACACAACACAGTGAGATTGGTCTGTAGTTTTCAAACAGGCTGGGGTCACTTTTTTTGAGAGATGACTGTAGCTAAGGACCATAGGTTTGGTAAGGAGCTGATTCTGAATGATATAACATATATAATGCTTAGGGGTTCTGCTATGGCAGAGGAGAGCTTTTTAAAGAAGTATCCACGTAATCCATTGGGGCCAATAGATAGGGATGGTTTTAGGTTTCATAGTGTCTTTTCTACATTATCTTCTGTAAAGTCAATACGTAGTAGATCATTGCAGTTAGTTGTGGTACAACTAGGAAATGTGGGACATGAGCCATTGCTGTTTACAAAGACTGAACTGAAGAATGTGTTGAAGAGGTTAGCCTTAATGGCTTCGTCACTGCAGCCTTTCCCATTTGGTCCTTTTAGAGGTGGGATGGTTCTTGAGTCTTTAAGTTTGGTGTTTACAAAATTGTAGAAGGTGCAGGTAGATTTTGTATGTAGGAGGTTTTCCCCCTGCTTGCAGTAATAATTTGTGCATTCTGCCTTTATCTGTCAGCATAAGGTGTTGTATCGGGTTTTAAAGTTTGCTACGTAGCTAGTTTTGTTTTTACACCATAGCGATTTTTTAAAATTGAAGTTCCTTACTGTTATGGGTAATTTGTTTCTTTTTTGTTTTTAGGGGTTACTAATGGTACATATAGTTAATGACTCTTTCAAGTTCAAGTAAGAATGCATTATAATGGTCTTCAGTAGTATTACAGTTAGAGGACAGAATGTGCCAATCAAGAGATGATAGTTCGGTATCTATGAGACCTTAGTTGGCTTTTTTGAAATTGTATTTTGGAGATCCATCATTATGATCTTCTTTGTGAGGGCATAAATTGAGACAAAAGTCAATCTTACTGTGGTCACTGTTTGAAAAGGGTTCTTGTATTTGTAGGCCATAAATTGAGTTTGAGCTGTTGCAGAAGATGAGGTTCGAGGCATTGTTGAGTCTAATGTTGTCAGTTACTAATTGATCCAGTCCCAGTGTAGTAATGGCATTTGTACAGGGTTGCATGTATGGGTTCGGATGTACATTCATTTAGGGTCCAATCTATAAGAGGTAGATTGAGGTCACCAAGGAAAATAAGAGGGTGTAGACAAGAGGCAGCCCATGTCACCAGTGAAGTTAGTTTGTTTGCATGAACTGTGTCATAATCAGGGGCTCTGTAGTATAGTAAGAAGCGGATAGTGGTATTTAAGAACAGTTCACAAACAATGGTCTCTGAAAGAGCAAGCTCCTGTGTAATTTGAATCTTTATGTAATGCAATCAGTTTTCTGGGCTCAGACAATAGAGTGTGTCAGAAACTAGGCATATGGGCTGGATTGGCACAACAATCTAAGCTAAAATGTGATCACTTATATTATAGGACAGTGTGCTGTGTCATGAAAATAAAACACTTCAGAAGTTTGCTCTATCAATATATATGAATCATGTAACAAGAAAAATCTGGTAGGTATCTCTTTGGGGCTCCTTATACTTTCTTTCTTACATTATTTTAAAATTTTTAGAATTAAAAATCCTAGCTCATTTATCTTGTAATCTTTACTAGTATAGTTGACTGTTTTTTTATTTTAGTTGGAATAATAGAATACCTTTTAAAGCACAGTTGTAGCAATTGCAGCTACAAATACTGTTGACAGTTGCAGAGAATATAATGTGTGCATCAAAGACACTGATTGGGTTACAGAAGCTATGGGAAAAGCAACTGATTTGATGGATTACAAAACCACAAAATAAGGATAAAGATGAAATTAAAACATGCTAAAATATAATTAACTAGTTTGTAGTTCAGTGAACCCCATCAATTTTAAGAAGACATGATAAGAAAATAGAGGCCATGACATTATTACAGCTTACTGCTGAGAATAAATATACCACATGACTTCCATTACTGTAAAATATACCTGTCAGATCCCTAAAAGTGATACTGCCATTCAGTTGGGAGAAGGGGGTCTTGAATTTGATTCATTACTATTGCCTGTGACAACTGCTATTTTATAATGTATATCCTGGCAGCTGGAGCGCCCTGAGATTTTCTCACCTCTTGGGGAATGTGGTGGGGGGAAGGCCATGTGGGTTGTTTCATTTTGAAAACCAGCCAGTGATGGATTAAGGCTCACTTGTGCTCTAAGCCAGTGGTCGCCAACTGGTAGGCCGGGGCCCACTGGTGGGCCGTGAGAAAATTTTGGTGGGCCACGGAGAAATCTCCCCCCAGAGCAATTAATCCAGGCTGTTCAGAAACACAAGGCTGCGCCATCCACATGGCCTGCAGGAACCACAGGAACACTCCCCACCCACTCACTCCTTACCCTGCAAACTTGCCTACTAAAATTGCTATTTTTCCTTTTTCCGACCATCATCTGTTTTGCTGTGCCGGGAGGTTTAGATTAGCTAGGAAGCAGGAAATGGTTGAATTTCTTGCTTTCTAGCTAGTCTTTAGATCTTCGGTTTCAATATTTATGCCCAGCCAGTCACATGACCACCAAGCCACACCCACAAATTAGGCCACACTCACAAAATTGGTTAGTGGTCCCTGGGATTTAAAATTATGAGTTTGGTGGTCCCTGAGATCCAAAAGGTTGGCGACCACTGACAAACTTACATACACTTACATACTGTTCTCTTACATACTGTTTGTGCATACTGTACAAAGGAAGCCATATTCTCAACTTTGTGGTGCCCCTTTTGGCCCTGGTGCCCTGAGCACATGCTTGATCTGCTCAATGGTAATACACCACTGAAGCCAGTGGAGATGGCCATGGGAATGCCTGCTTATCAATGGTGGGATTCAAAATTTTTTTACTACTGGTTCTGTGGGCATGGCTTGGTGGGCATGGCAGGGGAATGATAGTGTAAAATTCCAGTCAGAGATGGTATTTGCTGGTTCTCTAAACTAGTCAAAATTTCCGCTACAGGTTCTCCAGAACTGGTCAGAATCTGCTGAATACCACCTCTGCTGCTTAACTATTTCTCAGAGAGGCTGGTACAATAGCATCTTCACACTTGTGGATTGACTGAATCCACATCTGGCTAAAGGGAGGGGTCTCTACTATTTTAATTCTACTTGTCTTGCCTAAGGGTATTCAGACGCTGTTTTGAATGTATTGCTGTCACTTCTGTTTAATAAAAGTATTTCCTTTTGAAATATTTCTTTTCAAAAGTCTTCATTTTCTTAACTTAGAAGGAGAGGCAATCCTTACATAAAACAACTTCTGCAAAACTATCAACCAGGAGAAGCAATTTTGCTCTACTGAGGGAACCATGTCAGAGCAAAGCAGTGAGCAGGGAGAAGCTAAGTGCTGGGGGGAGGATATCAACTATCACTCACCCAGATGCCTGCTTCCTATACCCTGTCAGAGAGGATGAGGTGACCCTGGAGGACCCCAAAAAGCCCCAAAGATCAATTGGCATCGGGAAGAAAGACAACTGGGATGAGAACCAGAGGAATCACCTTTACCCACAGTAATTGCAAGCTGGGATGGAAATCCTGAAGAGATTGAAGAGATATATAGCCCAGTTGGTGATGGAAACTTGGGAAAATCTCAACATCCAAGGGGAGCCAGAATAGCAGCAAAAGGACCCTGAAATTGCAGCAGCCATGGATGATGCCATGGGGGCCACCCCCCAGGAGCCACCAATCAAGCAGATGGCACAGGTACATCAGCCAGGGGCCCAGCAAACCCTCCCCTGGGCATTGCGCACACTGAGGCCCATTCCCACCCAGCCCCAAGCCCCACAACTGGAAAGAAAAACTCCCTCCCTTGGGGTGAAATTTGATGAGGTCCGCAACAATTGTGATTCTTTATGGCACACGTGCTCATGTACATGCAGGAGTATGATTTCCAGACCCAAGGATCCCGAGAGTTGTTACCCTAGTCCTGGAGGGAGCAACTGCCAGATGGATGGTGATGCACCAGAACTGCAGAACTTCGACTATTTCATGATGACCCTGCGATAGCAATTCGAGGATCCCCTCACAGATTGCAAAGCACACAACTGCTATAAAGCAGAGATGGCGGCCAGTGGCAGAGTATACTGAAGAATTCCCAGACTTTGTGTGTTGTGGAAACTGACCAGAGGATATTCTGGTAAGCTGTTTCAAGGATGGGCTGAGTGATGACCTCTACAATGCCTGCGTGGCCTGAGGTGCACCGAATCACCTCCATGAGTGGTATCTCACTGCCAAAGATATTGAGATCAATATGGCCAGAAACCAGTACCGAGCAGGATGAGTGTGGAAGAAATCCCCACCCCAAAGGAAGAGGGAGCCCTTCAAACCGCAAACCACTTTTTCTCTGAACTCTCAGCTGTTTCAAGTGTGGAAAGGAGGGGCACCAAGCTGCAGAACACCGGCCCAGAAACCAGAATGCCCGTCGGGGGAAAACCTGTGAAACCTGGCCAGTGTGGGAAGTAGATCACCCTTAGGAGCAGGGAGACTATAGAGTTTCCATCACCTCCCCACTTTGGAGAGGAAACTCCAGTATCTCAGCAGGAGGAAACAAACTCATTCAGAAGCAATCCAGAGGATGAGCCACTGATAAGCAAACCAATTGAACCGCTTACCCTCTCTTAAGACTATCCCCAACCAGGATAGGGAGAGAAAAATCTCCACTTTATTCAACTCAGCTGTTTAATCAGTCCAACCTTGGTAGGAAAATTGAGGATTAATGTAAGAAAGCTAAAAAGCCCCATCACTTTTTGCCAACTAGATGGGTCAGTAGAAGAGGGGGAGGGAGCCAGCTTCTTTTGCCACCGAGCCTCTACAAATAGGCATCAGGAGCCACAAAGGAATGCTTACATTTATAGTGGCACCTGGCATGGAGTGGCCACTAATCTTGGGCCTTGCATGGTTGAAAAAATAGAACCCCAAAATTAATTGGAAGCAAGGCACCATAAAATTTCAAATGCACATGACTTTTGCCAAGGATCCACATGAAGAACTGATGGGGCAGAGCACCGAGAACAGAAATGCCTGGTTATGCCATGCCAAACCAGGGCATACCCAAAGAATATAAAGACTTGGCTGAGGTTTTTAGCAAAAAAGCCTCTGATGAGCTCCCCCCTCCACTGCTCCACTGACTGTGGAATAGAAATCCTACCCAGCACCAAACTCCCTAAACTCAAGATGTATACCATATCCCTGAGAGAGCTGGAAGAACTGAGAGCATTCATTGAGAAAAATCTAGCAAGGGGTTTCATCAAGCCAGCCTGACCAAAAATCGTGGCCCCAGTGTTATTTAGAGAGAGAAAAGATAGCTTAAAACGTCTCTGCATAGATTTTAGAAATTTAAATACAATCAGTGTGGACAACATGTACCCTCTCCCCCTTATGAAAGATATGTTAGCACACCTCGCTAAAGGGAAAATTTTCTCAAAACTGGACTTAAGGGAGGCTTTCTACCGAATCAGAATTAGGGAGGGGGGCAAGTGGAAAATGGCATTTGAATTGGGTGCTACCAAATTCAAAGTGCTCCCATTTGGGCTACAAGGACCCCCTTCAGTGTTTATGCAATTAATTAAGCAACTAGCAATTAATAAAGTGCTACATGAGCATTTGTATAAGGGAATCTTGGTTTACCTGAGCAACATTGTAATATCTATCGAGACCAAAGCAGAACATGTAAAACTAGTCCGGGCTGTTTTAAACAAACTCTGCTCTGCCAAATTTTATGCTTACCTCTCTAAATGTGAATTTCACCAAGAAAAAAATGATTATTTGGGGTATCACATTTCACACCAAGGTATAGAAATGGACCCTCAAAAAGTGCAGGCTATACTTGATTGGGAACCCACTCCTCATGCGTAAGCAGTTACAAAACTTCCTGGGATTCACCAATTTTTACCACCAGTTTATCCCTGCTTTCACTCAGATTGCCCTCCCCATTACCAACGTCTTAAAAATGAAGGGGGAGGGCAACCCAAAACCAAAACAGCCTTTGAACTGGACAATGGAATGCCAAGTGGCATTTGAAAAACTTAAAAGGCTGTTCTCAGCAGAGCCAATTCTAAAGCACCTGGACACAGAGAAACCATTCATCATACAAGCAGATGCCAGCAATGTGACAGTAGGGGTAGTCCTACTTCAGAAAAAAGAGCAAGACCAACTACACCATGCACTTACACATCCAAAAAGTTGAATGAGACTGAGCAAAGGTGGGCCATTTGGGGAAAGAGGCTTATGCATTTTGGTGGGTGGCATTTCCTAGAGGGAAGTAAAATCCCTTTTGAAGTCTGAACTGATCACAAAAATCTAAGACTCCAAGGAAACTCTCCTGAAAACAAGTATGATGGGCTCAGTACCTTAAACAATTTGATTTTACTCTCGAATATCTCCCTGGGGGGGGTGGATTCTGGCAGATGCACTATCTAGAAAACCGCAATATAATAATGCGAAACTAATGTAATCAAGCCCATTGTACAAAATAATCAACTGGCCACTAAAGTAATCACCAGATCCCAGGCAAAACAGGAAATGTTTATGGACAATGACACCACTCCAACTTTTAAACAAGCATTGGCTTGTTTAAATGAATTGTTTTTAAGCCACAAATCCAGCTATTTGATGAAAGATGACTTAGCTTGGGTGGGAGGGAAGTTGTATGTTTCAGCTAGCCAAAGACTGTGTTTAATGGCAGGGTGCCACAACTTCAAATTAGCTGGACTCTTTGGATTTGTGAAAACTTTACACCTAATTAAAAGATAATTTTGGTGGCCATCACTAAAAAAGGGACATAGAGAGCTATTTGCCCCATTTGTGCAGCAGCAAAAAGATATCAAAGGAAAACCCCAGGACTCTTACAAAAGGTAGCCAAACCTTCAGTGCACTGGAGAGAGATTTCTATGGACTTTATTGTAGAACTTCCAGAAAATACCGTTATTTGGGTCGTGACAGACCTGTTTTTAAAACAGGCACATTTTGTTTTTAAAACAGACACATCTTGCCAAAAGATCCCAACTGCTAAAAGTCTGACCAAATTATTCCTAATACACATTTATCATCTTCATGGAGCTCCACAAAGGATAATTTCCAACAGAGCAGTCCAATTCACCTCCAAATTTTGGAGGGCATTTTTGAGCCTACTTGGCACTGCTCACGGGTTGAGCTCATCATATCACACATGCACTAATGGTCAAATTGAGATAACTAACCCAGTGCTAGGACAATATCTAAGATTTTTTATTAATTATCAGCAGGATAACTGGATTGAACTCCTGCCTTTTGCTGAAGTTGCAAGATGGCAGCCGGACGCAAAAAGACGAGCTCCGTCGGCTGTTCCGTGTTCTAGGTTGGGCTTTCGCCCTACCCGGGAGCCTGGCAAGGTGAGAGTGATTGGACCCCTGGGGGGAGGCTGGCCCGACCGTAAGGATGCAGGAACGGTCAGCGGGGTTGCCCGGACAGCCATGTGGGCAGCCCAGGCAGCGGGTGGGGATGACGGCGCTTCTTTTGCGCCTCCCCAGTCACGCCTCGTACGGAGTTTGTGCTGGGGTTTCTGCCGATTCAGCCTGGATTGATGACGGCCTGAGTTATCAGCTGGCTGGCCCTTTCCTCCTCCTCCTCCGCCTCACCTCAGTTCCTTTAGGTCCGATGGCTCGGTTTTGCATCCTGGTGCTACTGGCGGTAATGCTGGTGGCGCTGGTGATGGTGCGACCCGACCAGGGGTCGGTATTTCCGGCTTTGGCTACCCTGGTTGGGGGTGGCGATTTGGGGGTAATCAGAAGGGCCGGTTCTCGCCCCAACTGGACCCACAGTTTAGTTCTGAGTCCGGACAGCGATGGCGACAATGGTGGTGACCAGGACAGACTGATGGCTGCGCTGCCCGGTGTACTGGAGCTGCTGACCTCGGGGATGGGACCCCAGGCTTGGAGGGCCCCAGCGATGGCCCCAGCGATGACAGTGGCCCCGAGGGTGTGGTGGAAGGCTCGGTGGTCATGGTGCCATCCTGAGTAGCAAGAGCGGGGGTACGGCCTGGTGGTGACTGCTCCGGGGACGGGGACTCCGATGGCTGTAGCGGTGGCGGCCCCAACCAGATTGCCCCCTCTGAGGACAATGGAAATGGCAGTGGCCCGAATGTTTCACCGACGGCAGTGTCGACATCGCCAGTGACAGCTTGGCCCTGCATCGTCAAGTTCGGTGAGGGGAAGCGTCTGGTCAGGGGGCAGCGACGGTCTCGACGACGAGGGCTCCAGTTTCGTTGGCTCCGGTGGTAGTGCTGGGGCCAGACTCACGCCGATCCTGTCCCCGCCGATACCGACGATGCCGGCATCGACGAGGATAGAGACTACAAGTGCAATTATCGGGTAGTGGGGCCCGGGTGAGCTGACCCCAATTGTGTGGGCCTTCCCATCCCCATTTTTGATCTGGGACATCGAGATCATGACCAGCTGGTCGTCAGAGGACAGGACAGATTTTTTATACTTTGGCAGACTTATGGGCCCTCAGGGGAGTTCCCCTGTCCCTGAGATGGCCCTCCGGCCTTTCAATGGCGTACCTTGATGACAGATCCTATTGGGATCCCGAGAGGTGGCACAGTCAAGGGAAGAGCGCAAAAAATTATTCTTGTTTGTATTCTTTTATTTCCAAATTTTTAGTGGGGTTAGGGAGGGAGACCAGATTTGGTTTGGGGGATAACCTGGTTGAGTCAAGAGCCAGACTGGGGGTTGGGTGCGGCCGGGAGGTCCTGGGAGCGGGGTTGTTGAATCGAGGATGGGGGCTTCTTTTCAGGAGGAGGAGGGAATGGCTATTTGCACGGTTAGCGGGAGAGGCAGGTACGACGTTGACAGGGGGCCATATTATGTTTTGGGAGCCCACCCCCGTTATCTATGTACGGTGGCGCGCTCCGACCCCCAGGTCATCTCCTGTTCCCTAGGTTGTCTGAACGATCTGGCCCCAGGCCTTTGGCTTATGGTTTGCAATGTCAGGTCCATCGTTAATAAAGCCCCCCTTATCTCTGATTTGATCACTGATGGGGGGGCGGACCTGGTGGGTGTTACTGAGACCTGGCTGGGCCATGAAGGGGGTGTTCCCCTGGTAGAGATGTGCCCAGCTGGGTTTCAGGTTTTCCATCAGCCGAGGGCCCAGAGGAGGGGGGGGTTTGCAGTAATTATTAAGGAAGATCTATGTCCTAGGGAGTCCACTGTTCCTCAGAAGACCGGATGTGAATCCCTTTTTGTGAAATGTGGTTCCAGGGTTCAGATGGGCCTATTGATCACATACCTGGCTCCCTGCTATGTGACATTGGCCCTGCCTGAGCTGCTCGAGGTTATAGCCAGCTTGGTGGTTGAGACCCCCAGGCTTATGGTCATGGGGGATTTCAACCTGTCTTCAGCTGGCGATACCTTGGGGGTAGCCCAGGAGTTCTAGGCTTCCATGACAGCCTTGGGCCTGACCCAGTTAATTAGGGACCCCACTCACATTAGGGGTCACATCATGGACTTGATTTTTGTCTCTGGACAGTGGCAGGATGATCTAGGTGTAGGGGACGTTGTTTTTGAGCCCCTGTCATGGTCTGATCATTCGGTCCTTAGGCTCGACTTCCATACTGCACCCTCTCGTCACAAGGAGGCAGAGCCAATACGATGGTTCCACCCCAGGCACCTGATGGACCTGGATAGGTTCCTGACAGACCTTGGGCCATTTCCCGGCACTCAGACACACGACCCAGTTGAGGACCTGGTCGCCACCTGGGACAGGATGGCGGCGGATGCCCTTGATCGAGTCGTGCCCTTGCGGCCTCTGACCTGATGCCGATCCCAACTAGCTCTCTGGTTTTCCGAGGAGCTGAGGGAGATGAAGCACCAGAAAAGACGCCTAGAGAGTGGTTGGAGGACCACCCACTCCGGATCTGACTGAACACTATTGCGATCCTATATTAGACCTATTTAGTGGCGATAAAGGTGGTGAAGCATTCTCACTTCTCCACCCTTATTGCGTCTGCGGGGTATCGCCCAGCTGCCCTCTTTAGGGTGACCCGCCCCCTCCTAGAGGTGGGAGAGCGGGATGAACCTCTACAGGGACGGGCTGAGGATTTTTCAAATTTTCTCCAGGACAAAATCACTCAGATCCAGGATGGGTTGGACTCTGACTGGGCAACTCCGGATGGGGGGGTGGGGGTGGAGTTCGGTGAGGTTATCTGAGGGGAGTTTGATCCTGTGACCCTCGAGGATGTGGACAGGATGCTGGGTGGGCTCAATGCCACCACATGTTTACTGGATCTGTGTCCCTCCTGGCTGGTTTTGGCTGCCCGGAGGTGTCACGTGGCTGGTTTCAAGGCATTATTAACGCCGCCTTGAGTGAGGGGTTTTTGCCTCCCACCTTGAAAGAGGCGGTGGTGAGACCCCTTCTCAAGAAACCATCCCTGGACCCGACCTTATTGTCTAATTACCGTCCGGTCTCCAACCTTCGCTTTATGGCGAAGGCTGTTGAGAGTGTGGTGGCATGACAGCTCCCCCGGCACCTGGAGGAAACATCCTATTTGGATCCATGCCAATCAGGCTTCAGGCCCGGGCACAACACAGAAACGGCATTGGTCGCGTTAGTTGATGATCTCTGGAGGGCCCGTGACAGGGGGTATTCCTTTGTCCTGGTCCTATTAGATCTCTCAGCAGCTTTTGATATTGTCGACCACAGTATCTTATTGCGGCGGCTGGGGGGGTTGGGAGTGGGAGGCACCGTGTTACGGTGGTTCTCCTCCTTCCTCTCCGACCGCTCGCAATTTGTGTTGGCAGGAGGGCAGAGATCAACCTCAAGGACCCTGATCTGTGGGGTACCTCAGGGGTCGGTACTCTCGCCCCTCCTGTTCAACATTTATGTGAAGCCGCTGGGTGAGATCAGCCGTGGCTTTGGGGTAGAATTCCATCAGTAGCTGATGATACTCAGTTGTACTTTTCTACCCCAGGCCACCCTGACAAAGCCGTGGAAGTGATGACCCGGTGCCTGGAAGCTGTGCGGGGTTGGATGGGGCAGAACAGGCTCCGACTCAACCCATCTAAGACCGAGTGGCTGTGCTTTCCGGCACCCTGATACAGTCAGCTTATTCCTTCGCTGGCCGTGGGGGGGGGGAATTCTGGCCCCCATGGAGAGGGCTCGCAATTTGGGTGTCCTCCTCCTGTCGTTGGAAGATCATATAGCAGCCGTCACCAGGGGGGCTTTTTGTCAGGTTCGTAGGCTCTACCAATTGCAGCCCTTTCTGTTTCGGGAACGCACTTCACACAGTCACATCCGCCCTCGTCATCTCCTGTCTGCATTATGCCAATGCTCTCTACATGGGGCTCCCCTTGAAGAGCACCTGGAGGCTCCAATTGATGCAAAATGCGGCCGCGCAGGTGGTCTTGGGGGCTTCTTGGAGCTCCCATGTTACACCACTTTTGTGCGAGCTGCATTGGTTCCCGGTAGCCTTCTGGGTGCGATTCAAGGTGTTGGGTATTTACGGGACCGCCTGCTGCCACTGTCGGTCTCTCGTCAATCAATGCGCTCCCATAGGGTGGGCTTTCTCAGGGTGCTGCCGGCTGGACAGCTGGCAACCCTGAGGGTTTGGGCCTTCTCTTTGGGAGCACCCTCTTTCTGGAACAAATTGCCCCTGGAGATGAGGACCATCCCCGACCTATTGACCTTCCAGCACACACTAAAAATTCACCTATTCCATCTAGCCTGTCTGGCCTAGAGTTATGTGTAATGGTTTTAAATTCGGTTTTAAATGGTTTTAATTTTCTTAATTTTCTACTTTTTAATTCTTAATGGCCAATCTATTTAATTCTTTTAATGTATTTTAAATTATTGTATATATATTTATATGTTTTTATTTGGCTGTGCATCACCCCAAGTCCCTAGGGAGAAAGGGCGGTATACAAATTTGAATAATAAATAAATAAATAAAATAAATAAATAACTCTGTACACTCAAGTACTGGCTTTACCCGTTTTTGAGTAACCACAGGCCAAGATTTCAGCCCCATGCCTGAATTACCCACAGGAAACCTCACCACCCCCTCACTTAAGGAGTGGATGGATACTTTGTAAAACACATGGCCAGTAGTTAGGTTAGCATTAAAGGAAGCCAGAGAGGCTTTTAAAGGCTAACAAGAAAAGAATAGAACCTAAACCTTTCCATATTGGAGATAAGAGTATACTTATCTACTAAATTCCTGCAATCCTTACAACCATCAAAGAAATTAGGCCCAAAGTTCATTGGACCTTTCTCTAACATTAGGATCATCAATCCAGTGACAGTAGAACTACTCCTTCCAAAAACACTCAGGCAAGTCCACCCAGTATTTCATGCTAGCTTACTCAAATGAAAGGAAATATGATCCCTCAGACAACCTGTATCTACACCACCTATTCACATCACGATAGAAGATGAACAACACTTTGAAATCAAGGAAATCCTTGATTCTAGGATCCACGAAGAGAAAACCCAATACTTAGTTGCTTGGAAACATTTACCCTCATCACAAAATGAATGGGTAGCTAAGCACCATATTAGGACTCCTACATTACTGAAAAAATTCCACTCCAAATACTCTAATAAACCTTGCTAACATACTATAATTAGTTTCTTTTCTATTTTTTTCAGGTGGATGTCTCTTTTTTCTAAGGAAAGCAGCATGTCAGATCCCTAAAAGTGATACTGCCATTCAGTTGGGAGACGTGGGGTCATGAGTTTGATTCATTACTATTGCCTGTGACAACTGCTATTTTATAACTTGTATCCTGGCGCCAGAGCGCCCTGAGATTTTCTTACCTCTTGGGGAATGTGGTAGGTGGGAGGGCCAGGTATTTTTACATTTTGAAAGCCAATAGAGATGGCCATGGGAATGCCTGCTTATCTATTTCTCAGAGAGGTCGGTACAATAACATCTTCACACTTTGGATTGGCTGAATCTTTATCTGGCTAAAGGGAGGAGTCTCTTGTCTTGCCTAAAGGTATTCAGATGCTGCTTTGAATGTACTGCTATCACTTCTGCTTAATAAAAGATTCCTTTTGAAATACTTTGTTTCAAGAATCTTCACTTTCTTAAGTTAGGATGAGAGGCAATCCTTACAATTCCTAAGTATAACATCTAGAAAATTAATATATAAATAGAATGAAATAATATTTCGAATAGAGATGGTTGGGGTATACCCAAGAGCTATGCACACCCTATGGGATTTTTTTTGGACATGTCTTTTCTGAACTGATTTCTGAACCATCTTACAAAATGCTTTTGGACCTCTTTTTTCAAAAATTATCTGTAAAAAGAATATGCTATTTAAACTTTGGCATGTGGAAGTACTTACATATTCTTAGGACATCAGTTATTAATTGTCCATTATTTTTTGTTTATTTTTGACATCCTTATTCAGATTTAAAATAATAAAGAGATCCCAAAGTTGAGATTTTTTTGTGTGTGTTACATAGTAATTTGCAATAGCAAAAAAAGATAAATGAATCTTGGGGTACACAAAAGACTAATTAAAAATAATAATGACAATTCAGAAGCATTGTGTCGGGTGTAGCTCCATTCAAAATCCATGAAAGAAAATCTTAGACTCCATTTTTATGGAGAAAAGGACTTTTACTGCATTTGAAGTGGTAGCATCAGAAGAAATACAAGATCTGAGGCAATAGGTGCAAAAATCACATATAGAAAGTTATCCCATATTCCAATAGTTCAAACTGGTATCCAATCTGAGGTGTGTATAATGTCATGTGGCTGCAATGTCATGTGGCTGCATTTTCAGGTGGCATTTCACATATCTGGTATGCCAAAACGATTGGCCTTGGCCTAGAGAGATAAGAGGCTATATCTGTGCAGTTAGCAAGTAAGCACAATCAAGAAAGCATCGCAACTTTTACAATACACCAACTTCATCTTCCAGCATCCTTCACCTCTCAAAGCCCAATTATTCTCCCCCCACACCCATTTCTATGGCAGCCGGAAAGAGAACAAGCAGAAGGATTCTTGGATTCTTTTCTTGTTGAAAATAACATAAGCACCTTGGCTTGTGGAAGCTAATTAATACATGCAGCACACTATAACCAGGCTATTTAAATGATCAAATCTATTTCATGCATGGCCACTGTTACAATTTTACAAGTGCTGTTTTTGGAACTTTAAGGCAATTATCATGATTGCCTTTCTTGTATTTAATATCCATATGGTCAGTTGCTACAAATTTCCCCTCTCTTCAACCAGATAAATACAGTATATTGGTCAGCATGACATTCCATTCATCACAAAGCAGACTCTCCTACATACATTTCTGCTGAAATCTAGTTAAGTTTTAAGACACTATATACAGTGGAGGGATTCAACCAGTTCGTACCACTTCGAGAGAACCGGTTGTTAACTTTCTGAACAGTTTGGTGAACTGGTTGTTGGAAGAAATAATTAGGGCAGAGAACTGGTTGTTAAATTATTTGAATCCCACCATTGACTATATGAGTCTTCGTGAGTTTGCTGCAGCTTTCCAGGGTCATATGCAATTAATCCTTTAAGAGGCACAGAGAAATGTAACTGTCTGTAGCTTCAAAAGAAAATATAACCATTCAGTGGAAGAAAATGTTTACATCTAATTACAAATATTTATTCAGTTATATTGCTTTAAGACAATCTCCAACTCAAATATTTCTGAAGATCTTTCTAAAATAAAAAATCACAATTATATTCTTATATTCTAATATTCATATGTTTTAGACAGTGTTTAAGTGGTAAATCTAAAAAATACTTTTTTTAAATAGTAACTAGAAGTGTTTTTTCTACATTTTATATTTGGCGCGCAAGGAGTGAAGAGGCAGAGGCTCGTCTAAAGGCTAACAGACTTTATTGCCACATAGTAACTTTTAGCCGGGTTGCTGCCGCTTGAATCGGCAGCCAGCTGACTGGAGAGAACAGCTGAGCCTGCTTGACAGCTCCCTTTTATAGCGAGCTGTCAAGCGGCTCAGCCAATCAGTGACGGACCTTCAACAGCGGACCAGATTGGAGACTGCTGGATACAACACTCCTTCCCCCTGGTATTGTGCATGCGTAGTCTTGAAAGAGATGGTGGTGCGGCCCCTCCTCAAGAAACCGTCCCTGGATCCAGCATTATTATCGAATTATCGTCCGGTCCCCAACCTCCGCTTTGTTGCAAAGGTTGTTGAGAGTGTGGTGGCACGTCAGCTCCCTCAGTACCTGGATGAAGCGGTATACCTAGACCCCCTCCAATCGGGTTTCAGGCCCGGGCACAGCACAGAGACGGTGTTGGTCGCGTTGGTGGATGATCTCTGGAAGGCCCGGGACAGGGGTTGTTCCTCTGTCCTGGTCCTGTTAGATCTCTCAGCGGCTTTTGATATTGTCGACCACAGTATCTTATTGCGACGGTTGGGGGGGTTGGGAGTGGGAGGCACCGTTTTATGGTCGTTCTCCTCCTTCCTCTCTGACCGCTCGCAATTTGTGTTGATGGGAGGGCAGAAGTCGACCCCGAGGCTCCTATTATGTGGGGTGCCTCAGGGGTCTGTGCTCTCGCCCCTGCTGTTCAACATTTATGTGAAGCCGCTGGGTGAGATCATCCATGGTTTCGGGGTAGAGTTCCATCAGTACACTGATGACACTCAGCTGTACATCTCTACCCCGGGCCACCCCAATGAAGCCCTCGAAGTAATGACCCGGTGCCTGGAGGCCGTGCGGAGTTGGATGGGTCTTTACAGGCTTCGTCTCAACCTGACCAAAACCGAGTGGCTGTGGTTTCCTGCGCCCAGATACAGCCAGCTTGTTCCGTCGCTGGCCGTGGGGGGAGAAATTTTGACCCCCATGGAAAGGGCCCGCAATCTAGGTGTCCTCCTGGACGTACGGCTGTCTTTAGAAGATCACATCACGGCCATCGCCAGGGGGGCCTTTTGTCAGATTCGTCTGATTTACCAGTTGCGGCCCTTTCTGGATCTGGACGCACTTCGCACAGTCACCTCCGCCCTCGTCATCTCCCGCTTGGATTATTGCAACGCTCTCTACATGGGGCTCCCCTTGAAGAGTGTCCGGAGGCTGCAGTTGGTCCAGAATGCGGCCGCGCGAGTGATCTTGGGAGCCCCTCGGAGCTCCCATGTAACACCACTTCTCCGCAGGCTGCATTGGTTTCCTGTGGCCTTCTGGATCTGATTCAAGATGATATTGATCGTTTTCAAAGTGCTCCATGGCTTGGGACCTGGGTACTTACGGGACCACCTGCTGCCATCAACAGCCTCCCACCGCCCAGTGCGCTCCCACAGGGTTGCCCTCCTTGCGGTTCCGCCACCTGATCATTGCCGGTTGGCGACTCCGAGGGTGCAGGCCTTCTCTCTGGGGGCCCCCTCCCTGTGGAATGATCTGCCCCCAGAGATACGGGCCATTACCGACATCCAGACCTTCCGGCGCGCAGTAAAGACCCTGTTCTTTCAACAGGCCAGCCTGGCCCAGTAAACGGGGTTTTTTGGGGGTTTTAAATTAACTAGGTTTTAAATTTTAATATAATTCTTAAATTTTAAATTTATTAGTTATATTTTTGTATTTAAATTGGATTTCGGCTGGATTAATTTGTTTAATCTGTTTTTAATTGTATATATTGTTCATTTTTAGTAGGCTGTACACCGCCCCAAGTCCCTTTTTGGGAGAGGGGGCGGTATAAAAATTCAATAAATAAATAAATAGCACTCTAGGTAGGTGGGCCGGTGCCTTGTTCTTTCGGATCTTCTCAGTCTGACCGGCGCCATTGATGGTGAAGGATCGGCCTGGGAGCTGGCGCCTTCTGCCAGAGTCAGTTCTTTTTCCTGGCTGGTTTCCGTGGGAGGCTGGGCGTCTTCGCTCAATGACAGGGAGGTCTCGGTTGACGGCAGGGAGGTCTCGGTCACTGGTGGAACGTCTGATTTGGGTAAGTCCCTTGCTAGTGACCGTCGTTCGGGAGATGGGCCATCATATTTGTTTCCTGCTGCCTCGGCGTCTTCTTGGGGTGGACCAGCAGAAGTACTCCATCAGCTTCTTAGCTGGTCCACATGTTGGTGCCATAGTCTTCCATCGGCCAATCACACCCTGTAGGACTTTGGGCCTGCTATTTTTTCCACCCTGCCTGGCAACCATAGGGGATTTCCTGCATAGTTGCGGGCGTAGACCGGGTCCCCTAGTCTAAAGACCCTTGTTTTGCTATGGGAGTCCAAGGGTGTGCTAGAAGCATAGGCTGGGTGGTGTCTGTCCAGGGTTGTTCTCAACCTCCTTCCCATTAGCAGTTCTGCTGGGGATAAGTTAGTCTGGGCATTTGGGGTGATGTGTTGTGTTAGGTGGTATAGGGCAATTTTAGAAAACCAATTTCCCCCAGTCATCCTCCCCAGGGCTTCCTTGGCTGATCTTACAGCCCTTTCCGCCCTCCCATTAGCTTCGGGATGGAAAGGGGAGCTTAGGGTGTACCTGATACCCCTTTGGGCTAGGAATAGTTCAAAGGGAGAGGAGGTAAATTGTGGTCCATTGTCTGACACCAAGGTGTCAGGATAATCATGGGTCCCAAAAAGAGCATCAAGCACTTTAGTAACTTCCTCAGTGGTGGTGGACTTAAGGAGGGCTAGTTTGATCCATTTGGAGTAGGAGTTCACCACCACTAAAAAGGATCTTCCTTAAACTGGGCCTGCTGTGTCAATGTGGACCCTGGACCAAGGAGTCTTTGTGTCCTCCCATGTGGTGGCAGCCGGGGGCGCAGGTCATGATGATTGACATGCCTGACAATCCTGCACCTTCCTGGCGACTGCCTCATCGAGGCCTGGCCACCAGACATATCTTCGTGCTAGAGCCTTCATCCTAGTGATGCCGGGGTGCCCTTCATGTAATACAGATATAATACGGGGTCTCAGGTCCCGAGGGATGACCACCCTATTTTCCCACAACAAACAGCCCTTTAGTACACTTAATTCCAGATGGCGAGCTTTGAAAGGGTAGAGATCCACTGGAACAGGGTCCCTGGGCCACCCCCCTCCTGACCCAGTCCAAAACCTTATTCAATTGAGGGTCTTTGGAGGAGGAGTGGGCAATGTCATTGGCATTCAAGGGTAATTGCAGTTCTTCAATTAGGAAAGTGGTTGTTGTAGGTGGGGGGTCATCCACCAAAATAGGTAAGGGGCATCTGCTTAAAGCATCCGCATGGGCTACTTGCTTCCCGGGTCTGTAAAGCAATTTGTAATTATAAGCAGACAGAAAAATAGCCCACCTTGTCATTCTGGGAGACATAATTTGTGGGCTGGGCTTGTCCCCAGCTAGTATACCAAGGAGAGGTTGATGATCTGTAACTAGTTCAAAATGGTGGCCATATAAATATTCGTGGAATTTTTTAACTGCATCTACAGCAGCAAGGGCCTCTTTGTCAATCTGAATGTAATTTCATTCTGTTTTTGAAAGTGTCCTTGAGAAATAAGCAATAGGGGCTTCTTGGCCATTGGACAGTCAGTGGCCTAAAACTGGCCCTATGCCGAAAGGAGAGGCATCACAAACCAGCACTAAAGGAAGGGCCTTGTTAAATTGCATCCAAACACAATTTGAAGAGAGTAAGGCTTTAACAGCCATAAAAGAGACTTGTTCCATTGGTCCCCATGACCATGTAGCAGTAGAATCCAAAAGTCTATGTAATGGTTCAGCTATAGTGGCTTTGTGAGGCAGGAATGAATTGTAAAAATTAAGTAAGCCTAAAAAGGCTTGCAGCTCTGTCTTATTTGTAGGGGCTGGAGCATCCTGGATAGCCCTGACCTTGGATTCAATTGGATGAATCCCTGAAGAATCAATGTGATAACCCAAAAAATCAATTTCTGAATTTGCAAAAATGCATTTCTTCTTATTGAGTTTGAGTCCAGTATCTTTAAAACATTGCAGAACTCTTTGTAAGCGCTGTAAACGTTCCTGTGCACTTTCTGAGGCAATGAGAATGTCGTCAAAATAGGGAATGACTCCCGGAATGTTGTAAAGCAACCTCTCCATAATTGATTGGAAAATGCCAGGGGCCACACTAACACCAAATTGGAGATGCTTACACTTAAAGGCTCCTCTGTGAGTTATGATGGTTTGCGCCTCTGCAGTCTGTTCATCTACAGGGAACTGTTGGTACGCCTGTATCATGTCAAGTTTTGTAAAAATGGAGCTTTTGCCCAGGGTATGTAACAAATGTTGTATAATGGGCACAGGGTATGCGTTGGGTTGTAGACCCTTGTTAATGGTTGATTTATAATCTGAACAAAGGCAAATTGAACCATCTTGTTTGAGAGGTATGACTATGGGTATTTCCCATTTAGAAAAGTCAATGGGTTCTAGAACCCCTTGTGCTAACAGTTTGTCCAACTGGGCATCCACTTTTGCACATAGGGCTAAGAGAATTCTCCATGGTTTAAGTCTTATTGGAGTCCCCTGAGGGTCTAAAGTTAGGGGAATGGGTGTGCCATTATAGCAGCCAAGCTTGCCATCGAAGACTTCTGAAAAGTTAGTAAGTAGTTGTTCTAAATTGCAAGTGTTAATAGCATTTATGCCAGTTACTTGCAAACTTAGGGAATTGAACCAGTCTAACCCTAGCAAGCTTGGCAGGCGTCCATTTACTATAACTAGAGGTAAAAGTCCATTAAAATGATGGAATTGGATGTGGAACTTGCCTGTCCCAATGACTGGAATATTCTGTCCCTGGTAGTCTTTCAAGGCTAGCTTGCAGGGTGTCAGCTGTTGCTTGGTGATATCTGGAACCAGCTGCTTCAAGGTGTCCCAGGCCAGGATGAAGAGGGAGGAGCCAGTGTCTACCTCCATATGGCATGGCTTTCCTTCTAAAAGAAGATTGACATTTATCTTATTAATATTAAAACAATTGGGTAGTGACTCAGCTCTGGGATATGCTTTGGTGACTGCAAAGCAATCCTCTTTGGTTCCGAAGATTTTTTCTGGCATTTGGTTTGATAGTGCCTGATTCAAATTCCTGCCAGCTTGGCAAATTCTTGCCAGGTGCCCCTTCCTCTGGCACTTCAAACTAGCCATGTTCCTAAAACGGCATGTGGCTCTAGGGTGGTTTCCCCCACAGCTGAGAGAGATGGTTTGTGGCATGCTTTGTCTTTTTTCAGCTGGGTTGCTTTTTCTTTGGGGAAACTGAGGCATTCTTAGATGGTTTACTTCTTCTTCTTCGCCGCACTGGGTTTCAAATGTGTCCTCATAGTGGATTGCTGTGCTTGCTTTGACCCCCGGGAAGTTTCCTGAGTTTTAAATTTCAGCCGCGGATAGGTTTGACAGCTCCGCAGCTTGGGCTTCCTCGATTGCTTGCTTCAGGTTAAGGTCTGTTTTTGCTAAGAGACGTCTCTGTAGTCAAAGGTCTCTTACCCCACAGACCAGTTGATCCAAAAGCATGTCATCGAGGTGGTCTCTGAATCTGCAGTGAAGGGCGGCCGATCTGAGTGCCGCCATGTATTTGCTGATGGATTCTCCCTCCGCTTGGGCTCTCCTTTGGAATGCATGACGGCGCGTGATGCAAGATGGCCTGGGAGCAGTAGTGATTGCTGAGGACCTCCTGTAGCTCTTCCCAGGTTACCTATTTCACCGTCTGTGGGGCCTGTAGGACCGTAGTGGTGTTGAAGACCGTGGCTCCACAGAAGGTCAGAGAGTAAGCCTTTGTTCTGTTTGCGGGGATGTCAGTCAGGTTGGCGGCACCCATTACACATCCAAACTGATTGATGTTGGATGTCCATGTTTCTGCAGCCGGGTGAAACAGAGGGAAGTTTGGAGGTGCTGCCGCCATCTGAGTTAGCTTTGTGGCAATCTGGTTAGCGCTTTTAGCTCAGTGATTTTCCAGCTCTTTTGTCGCCTCATGTCTGTGATCTTTCAGCTCTTTTGTTGCCTCAGAATGCCTCACTTCACTAACGTCCCATCCTCGTCGCCAGTTTTATAGGAGTGAAGAGGCAGAGGCTCGTCTAAAGGCTAACAGACTTTATTGCCACATAGTAACTTTTAGCCGGATTGCCGCCGCTTGAATCGGCAGCCGGCTGACTGGAGAGAACAGCTGAGCTGCTTGACAGCTCCCTTTTATAGCAAGCTGTCAAGCCAATCAGTGACAGCTCTGGTTCCCGCTTCAGTAGTGGACCAGAGTGGAGACTGCTGGATACAACACTACACATTCATTCAAACCTCAACAATTGATCTTTCAAGCCTTCTAAAATATGAATATAAAAATAGTTGGCTGAGTTTTTCTGGTTTTCATAATTTTGCTTGAAAGGAATGTTGGTCTCATGATACTACAGTTCTTTTTGCTTAATACTGTAGATAAGACATTAATTCTGGAAATAGAAGATCAGAATCTCCTTCCGTAGATATGTTAGTAGTGTTATAAACATGGTACACTGTAGTTCTTACTGCACTATGAACAAGATGACAATCTGCTCTTCTGTTTATTTCAACTGAGATAATTAATATTACCCCACATAGATACAGAAGAAGTGCTACATGGATTCATACTGAGCAGTCTTTTCATTCTGCCAATAGAGAAGGCTGAGAAGGAATACATTTCTTCAGTTTGGGATTTTATGTATGGGGAGTGGTAATTTATAACAACATAACAGTCTAATTCTATTTTTAGTAGGATAAGTTCCACAGTGATGTGGATATTCATGCAGGTTCTTGACAAACGCTATTTTTAATTTGTTTTATATTATATGACATAATATGCTCTCTGATACCATGTGAAGTGGATCTCTCCCTGCTTGGAATTAAATGCAGTATAAGCTCTGGTTAGCCACTGTGAATTAGAAATTGGGAAAATAGTTATCTTTAGGCTGAAGGCAAACCTCTTCTCTCAAAAAATCATATTCAGTGAGTTGATTCACACATAATTTTTCTTTTAAAAGATCTATTGAAATCTATAAATTTCAAAGAAACTATTCTAAGTATGGTTATAATTTTAATATCTTTTTATTTTTATATGTCTAAAAGTTTATTTCCAAAAAATGGTTTTTAATAGTTTAAGTTCAAAAAACTAATATTTAAACAATATTTAAACAAGTACTACTAATTAATACAATTTTCAAAGGAGTTCAAGTCATTATCAGTAATGCAGTTAAGTGTATGAATTGTAAATTAAGATCATACCAATAGCATTTTACAAATTTATTTTAGTTTGCACCAGGTAGCAACTTTATCATGAGTATTAAAAATATAGAAATAGATACAAAGCAGAATGAACTCAATTTTACATGAGTCAATTGTTGAATTAATCAATGAATATTGTGGATGACAAAATTTAAGGTTGCTTTGGTTAGGCTATAAATAATATTCTGAAAATATGATGTTAATCTAAAGTTATATTTAATTCTGATATTTATTTCTAGGAAAAAAATTCAGATTATTAATACAACTGAGTATGAATCTGAGCTAATTTATCCTTTAAATGCCTGGAAAATTACTCCACATATTCTTGTAGATCGGCCTCCAGGTTCATTCCAAAAAACAATCTCCACCTGTTCTTATAGATGGGCCTCCAGGTTCCATTCTGAAGAACAATTTGGATGACTCTAAATAGGGCCACCAAGTGGCATTCTGTGGAATGCAGTAAGAACAGAGAAGAATTTATACTTTACCACTCTTACTACCAGAAGGTAAACTTCAATAGTAGCCTTAACTCATATTTGGTCAAGTTCATTCCTCATTTTTTCTCCAGTGATTAGATACCCTTTTCAGTTTCCTCAAGTCCTCCATAAACTATAGAGAGTAGCAAGAATGATGGACCAACAAAGGTCAAATAGGTACAATTCTGTCTAAGTCTCTCTCTTATGGAATAGGACTAATTGTGTTCTATGAAAGTTCTATTGTTGGTCCGCATTTTAAGCGGCAGTTTTGTATATTCTGATTGGCTGAGCAGTCTGACAGCAAACTATAAAAGGGAACTGTCAGACGACATCAGCTATTACCCCTCAGCTGGCCAGCTCGGTAGCATATCGGCTGACATGGGTAACTTGTTTCTTTGTTACAATAAACACTGTTCATTCATTAATGCCTGCCTCAGCTCATTCTTAGAAAAGATTACAAAATTGGCGATGAGGATGGGATGCCTTTCTGAAAGCTGAGGAAGAACAGAGCTGGAGGTATTGTTGTTCCTTTTTGTTACCTCAGGAAAGACAATCCAATCCAATGCAATCTTCAATCCAAAAAGAAATCACTTTGGTGGAAAAACAAATCTAGTCACTTTGCCAACTTCAAAAGCCGATACAAAAATTTATGCCACCAGATAAAAACTGAATGCACCTATTATCACATTAAACAAGAAGAAAACCTTCTATGCACCAATTCCACCCATGCTTTCTACAATTTTATAAACAACAAACTAAAAGACTCAAGGTCCATCCCACCCCTGAAAGGACCTAATGGTAAAGACTGCAACAACAACACTATTAAAACCAACCTCTTTAATGTCAAAGCGAAAAAATTCAGCTTCATAAATTAGAGGAAATGAATCATGTTTTTCTGTTGCCAGCATACTTTATTTACACATAACTAGGAGAACAAAAGAAAAACCAGTACATTCTAAAAAGGCAAAAGGAAAGAGTAAAGTAAAAGTAAAATAAAACTCCTCCCCTGCACACATGCGCAGTAAATCAAACATCACAAGACACTCATATCTTGTTACTAAGGAAATGTGATAACCATTCTGGAAACTCAACAGACAAATCCAAAATAAACGCAGTGACACGCCCTTCTTTGTCTGATGAGCGGACATCAGGTAAGGCACATCTTCTCACGCAGATATTCATGCTGAGCAACTGCAAGTGGTTTGTTGATGTAACCTAAAGATTTCAATGTAAAATATTTCTGCAAGGATTTAGCAAAACTCTCACTCATTTGTTTATTTGGACCAATATAAACAATATCATCAACATAAACAAGGATTATCTCATATGTATTCTCAGATCTTTTTGTGAACACGCATTCATCAGTTTCGGATTTAATAAAACTCATTAAATTTAGTTTGTTAGTAAGACATAAATACCACATTAAACCAGACTGTTTCAGACCATAAAGACTTTTGTTTAAGAGCCAGGTATCCCCTTCTTGGTTTTGGAATCCTGAAGGGCCTTTGACATATATTTCTTCATCCAGGAGGAATTGCAGGCGTAAACACCTTGAGTTGCTTAAGACTGTCCATTTCAGCCTGCATTGCCACATACCATTTTTCTTGCTCTGAATCAGGAGGATGCTTAATTTGCATGAAGTTGTCAGGAGGCAGTATAACAGCACTAATCAAAGGTACAGGTGCTTTTGTCAATTGCCACGAATATCGCTTCAGAGGGATCCCCTTATTGATGCTCTTGGAACGTCTCAGAACAATGGTCCATTCATCTTCCATTTCATCATCATCTTCTTCCTCATCACTAGCCCCAGCTTCGACGGCTTGTGAAGACAGAACCTCTGGCTGACAAGAACTAATTGATGGAACATCCGCCTGATAATCTCAATCATCAGACTGCGTGGCACGAGTAATGTTATTCCAAGGAAAATAAACATCAGGATCATTGGAGTGAATTCTGGACCAGTCAGCATTTTCCTCAAAATTAAATGATTGAGAAACCACTATTACACATCTGGAGTCAACGAACTTGCTGTATTTTGAATTGTCATCAATACTCATGAATCTCAGTCTCTTTGCTGCTGGACCTACTATGTCAGTATGTATCAAATCAAAAATGCATGTTGACAGGCATGTAGTGCATTTTGAAATGGCTGCTGCCTTGGATTTAGCTTTCTTGCATACAGCACAATCCAAGAACACCTTTTACCCCTTCAGATCCAAACCTTTTACGAATTCTGGCATCTTGCTAAGAATACGAAAACTGGCATCCCCCAATCTTCTATGCCACTTATGGATACACCTGGAATGCAAAAGTTTACCTGTTAATGAATTCTCAACATTCTTGTTAGAAACCTTAGGCTTGCTTTGAGCAACCTGTTTCTTACTTTTGTTGGTTTTAGGAATCTTTGGGGTAGCAACAGGATCTCTCTCTGGAACATCTCTCTCTGGGCTTGTGCTCCCTCTTATTGGAAAATGTATACTTGCCTGTGCTTGCGAGGTAGACTTTGGCTTTAGGTAATAAACACCACCAATTAATATTGTTTCAACAACAATATTACCTTCTTTAATCACATAACTTGTTTTTTTAAAATGGTGATGCTGGTACTTGGATACTCTCGACAAATGACTCTGATTAAGCAAATTACTGGTTGTTGTTGGTATATAATAAACATCAGGAATAAATACATCTAGCTCTTCAATATAAACAGTTCCTTTTCCTTTGACCTGACCAGTATCATTGGAAAAAGTGTACAGTTCACACATATCAGTTCAGGCTTGTGCATCTCTGTGAAAAGATCTCTTCTGTAGGTTATATGCACTGCTGCTCCACTGTCCAAAGTTCAGAGATGTCTTCTGTCATAATCCAGACTTCCTTCATTGGTTAACGCCAATGTGATGTGTGGAGCTTGTAGAACATGCCTGGAATCACGATGACCTTGTCTTTCGCCTCTGCCCTTGCTTCTGGAATTTGTTCCTCTGGGCTGGTACGTGACAGGTGCTGGAGATCGTTGGGGACAATCATGGATGACATGTCCCAGACAACCGCAGAGTAGCATCTTGGCATCCTTGGAACGAAGGCCCTTCCTCGGAAGTTGCTTTCAATGCCTTCAATCTCAGTGGAACTTTCAATGCAGATGGTCCTCTTAAATGTGGCGTGGCATGCATGAATGCTTCTTCTTCAGTTAAAATTCTGCATACATGATCAACTGTGCACTGAGCAATAGGCACTCAATTAATCTTTGAAATGGCATCTTTCCATTTATAATTCAATTAGTTAATAATAACACTGATCATTTGAAAATCATCCACAGCATAACCATGGTCAGCAAGTTCTTTTCTCTTTCCTTTCAGTTTAGTTAAATGTTCTCCAATAGGTATACCAGATTTCAATTTTGAACCATGAAAGTCAGTTAAGAGCAAACATGTAGATTCAATCGAAATAGGCTGGTAACATGCTTCTAATTGAGCCCAAATTTGTTGGGCAGTTGCATCAGATGAAAAAGTAATCTGCAGTTCAGTGTCCATTGACATCAATAATGTTGTGCGTACTTTAATATCCAATCCTCTTATGTCAGGAGGTCAAGGTTGTGGTGGAGGATTAAACATCATACAGTGAGTACCTTCTCTTTGAAGTAAAATCCAACTTCACTGACCCATGCCTTGTAATTCTGAGCACTTTAATGTTGAATCCCCAGTCAGTGGGGTGATAGAAGATTGTTGAAGAGGAACATGCATAACTTGCGCGGGTAGAGCAATGCCTGTTTGGACACCAGGAGGTGCTAGAGCTGGCACAGGTGCTGGCCCTAGCTGGCTTGCTGGAGACATCTGCACAGCTGAAGGTGGTGTAACAGCAGACTGACTCTTTGACGTCATTGTAAAAGTTCTTTGTAAATTTTGTAATTGTTCATGTATTGTACGCAAGTTGCCAGCAGATGGTGCTACATTAGAAATCGCAGAAGCTCTTGCTGTTTCAGTTGAGTCAGCATCACGAGACATATCATGAGATAGCTGTGATGTGGGCATAGTTCTCTGCTATGATTGGTCTGACACCACACCCATGTGACCAATTTGTGGGTGGTCCCTTGGCTTCAATGAAGAAGGCAAGATGGAGGATTCAGGAATTCCAACCACACCCTTATCTGGCTGAAGGGACAGTGCATAAGCCTTAGCTTGCTATAGGTTGTGTTCAAACACTGCAATCTGTTGCATATAATTCTGCACAGCTTTCTGACACATCGTTTGCTCAGGAATCAATGGAGAATAATGAATTTCACCTTTCTCTTTGGGTGAAGAATGCTCAGCTGTCTGTATAACTTTATGCTTAGCACCAAGCTTCTCATATTCATATTCTGTTTTCTCAAGCTGAGTTTGGAAGCATGCATCATAAATAAAACTTGGTACAGACCTGCTTTCTTGTCCTCCCAAGGCAGCTTTCTCCAGACGAGTAGCAGTAGCCAGTGGTGTCTGCCAACATCTTATCTTCTCCTTAGGTATTTCAGAAAATGATAATAAATCTTCCTCCTACCGAGCTCTCCATTTTGCTTTATCTTTCTTGTGTGGCATTGTAGAGTTGATTAGAGTTAATCACAAAACTTCCTCAGATTTTGTGAACTAACTAACTAAAAAAAACCTCAACCAGCAAAGAAAAAACATCGTAAAACATCCTCTGATACTACATGTCAAAGCGAAAAAATTCAGCTTCATAAATTAGAGGAAATGAATCGTGTTTTTCTGTTGCCAGCATACTTTATTTACACATAACTAGGAGAACAAAAGAAAAAGCAGTACATTCTAAGAGAGCAAAAGGAAAAAGTAAAGTAAAAGTAAAATAAAACTCCTTCCCTGCACATATGCGCAGTAAATCAAACATCACAAGACATTCATATCTTGTTACTAAGGTAACGTGATAACCATTCTGGAAGCTCAACAGACAAATCCAAAATAAACGCAGTGATATTTAATACATTTTTTGGCTCAGTATTTGTAAACAGCAATGGATCATGTCCAATATTTCCTAGTCGAACCACAGACAACTACAATGATCTAATACATATCGATTTTACAGAAGAAATGTTGAAAAAGCACTAAGCAATCTAAAACCATCTCTATCTATTGGACCGAACGGAATAAGTGCCTGCTTCTTTAAAAAGTTATCCATTGCCATAGCAGAACTTCTAAGCATAATCTTTGAAAAATCTTTCAGGACCAGCTCCTTCCAAAACTATGGTCACAAGCCATGGTCATCCCCATCTTCAAAAAGGGAGACCCCAGCCTAGTTGAAAATTACAAATCAATCTCTTTATGCTGTGTCACCTGTAAAGTAATGAAATCAATTATTAACCAATCCATCATCTTCCACTTAGAAACAAACTACCTACTCTCTAATAAACAATTTGGTTTCAGGAAAAAACTATCATGTAATCTGCAACTCTTACACTGCAAAAATATATGGACTACACAACTCGATCAGGGCAAAGCAATAGATGCAATCTACATAGACTTCTGTAAAGCCTTTGATTCAGTGGTACACAACAAACTACTCCTAAAACCTTACGGTATCTCTGGACACCTGCATAACTGGATAGAAGGATTCCTATCAAACAGACAACAAATGGTCAAAATTGAGAGTGTCCTGTCAAATTCTGTACCTGTCAACAGTTGTGTCCCCCAAGGCAGTGTTCTAGGACGAACTCTTTTCCACTATTTCTTCAATATTAGTGTAACTTTTTTTAAGTTAATTTTTTTTATTTTAAACAAATATAGGCAAACAAAACATAAAAACATATTTCAGTTACATACAGTGTGTTGGTTGGTTACAAGTCTTTTGTGCTTCATCTCCATAGTCCTCACTTATAGTTTGTATAAATTCTCATATTATCCATCTAGTATATGTATATATATGTATTATATATAGTATATGATTATCATTGTTATAGTATATGATTATCATTGTTATCATTGTTAATCATTTATTTGACTATAACTATTATTCCATCATTTTATGCGAGACATTCAACATTTTGGATTAATTTATATTATAACATTCAATACCCCATCATAAATCCATCCAATAATAATACATCCTTATGTTATATCCTCTATAATTCTATTATCCTTCTATTATAAAGTTAGCTAAGATATATCATTTCCATATTTTTTAACTAACCATTGATAAAATAAATTCCATATCTTGTAATATTGTTTATCTTCTTGTTTTCTAATTTCAAATATCAATTTACTCATTTCAGCACATTCCATTATTTTCTTAATGACTTCCTCCTGCGTTAGTATTTTCTCATTTTTCCAATTTTTCGCAAACACAATTCTGGCTGCTGGTAATACATTTACAATCAAATATTTCAATTCTCTACTATATACTGTATTTCTGGTAAAATACCCAATAAAAATATCTCTGGTTTAAAGTCAATATGTCTTTTTATCATTTTTTCCAACCATGTGTGGATTGTAGTCCAATATCTTTTCTCCTTTACGCATGTCCACCACGTGTGGTAAAATGAACCTGGTATCTGATGACATTTCCAACACTTTTGGATTTATTCTTAAACATTCTTGCTATTCTTGTCGGGGGTAAATGCCACCTGTAAAACATCTTATACAAATTTTCTTTATATGCTGTTGACATTGTCATTTTATAATTTTGAGACCACAATTTTTGCCATTTCTCTAAATCAATCCCATATCCAAATTTTCCCCCCATGCAATCATTGTTTTTTTAACTTGTTCCTCTTCTAACTTAACCTCTAGTAAATATCCATATAATTTTTTAATCACCTTTTCATCAGTACCTGTTAAAATTTTGTCTAAGTCAGTCAATTTATCATAAAAACCTTCTATTTTGAGATCTTTATCATATCTAGAGTGTATTAGCACATATGAAAACCAATTCATCCTTATACCTTGTTTTCCAGTTCTTGCATAAATTTGAGTTCGCCCTTTTCATTCAATATTTCGCCACATCTAACTGTTTGTTCCATTTTATATATTACTGGATATGAAAATGCTTTTATAATTGATAGCCAGACTGGAATTTTTAAATAATGTTGCCTTTTAATCTTCTCCCAATTTAATAACAAAGCTTCTCGTATATAATGTCTTCTAAAATAACCATGTGTTTTAGATCCCTTGTACCATAGGAAGGCATGCCACCTCAACAACGTCATATCCTTCAAGTGTCAATAATCTAGTATTTCTTAGTGTAATCCACTCCTTGACCCACATCAAAGTTGTCGCTTGATAATATAACTCCAAATTTGGCAGGCCAAATCCTCCTCTCATTCTAGCATCTTGCAATAATTTTAATTTTGTTCTCTTTTTTCCCCTGCCAAATATATTTCAACACTATTTTATTCAAGTCCTTGAAATACTTTTTCCCTATTCTAATTGGAATTGTCTGGAACAAATATAAAATTCTAGGTAGTATGTTCACCTTAATTGTGGCTATTCTCCCTATCAATGATAGTTGTAAATTTTCCCATTTTGCCAAATCTGTCACGATCTGTTGTTTGAGTTTATGATAATTATTCTCTTTGAGTGTACCACATCTTGCTGTCAAGTATATTCCAAGTATTTTACCTTATTTGTGACCTGGATCTTCAAAGTTTCTGCCAATTCTTCCCTCCATTTTACTAACATATTCTTTGTCAAAATCTTTGTTTTATCTTTGTTAATCTTTAAACCTGCTACCATTCCATATTCCTCTATCTTTTCTATCAACCTAGTCACTGTTTCTAATGGATTTTCTAAAATAAAAACCAGGTCATCTGCAAATGCTCGTAATTTGTATCCTTCCTTTTTAATTTTCATTCCTTTTATTTCTTTCTCTTTTCTAATATCTCTATTTAGTATTTCTAGTGTTAATACAACCAACAGAGGTGACAGTGGGCAACCTTGTCTTGTACCTTTCTTTATATCAATGCATTCTGTCAATTCCCCATTTATCATTACAAGCATTACAAGCAGATTTTAAAGTTCTCTTCCCAAGGTCATTACAATCTTCTTTCTTTCAACTCCAAACTTTCTCTCAAAACCAAACTCCAGCCACTGATAGTAACACAGAGAAGCACCTGTAATAACATTATTCCATGCTCATCCCACTATGTTATAGCAAACAGGCTCAATCCTTGAAGTAAAACACCAGCTCTTATTATTCTCAGTTATCATGCCTCAAAAAGGAGAGAAAGAAAACAATGTTTCCAAGCCTCTAGATGGCAGTGTTACTTATTATCCTTTACTTTCACTTTCCCCCTTGTATCTAAAGCAAAAAAAAAGGTTAGAAGTATTTAAAAAGTAACAATTAATTAAAAACTACACTATTAGGCACTTTAAAAAAAGAAGGAAAGGATCTTTCAATAAAAAACAATTATTGAGTATGAAAGCCAAAGAAAAAAAAGACCAGTCCAGTTTCTAAAGTTAAAAGGCATTTGTAAAAAGTCCAGCAATAAAAAATAATAAAAGAGACACTAATTTTGACTTCAAGCTTAATCTCGCCACTTCATCTCTTCTGTCTTCAATTTAAACTTTTTCTTTTTCCCTCTCAAGGTGTTCTCTCAAATAGAAATATTTAAAAGTTATCTCACCAAATCGACACACTTTCTCTTTCCACTTTCTTCCGTTCGCAGCTGTCCCAGCTTCAGCAGCTTCAATAGCTGCCTCTCTGCCACCAGAAAAAAGAGCTTCTCCTGGGCAACCAGGAACTTTGCAATGTCCCTTCTCTATCACCATCTCTACAGGATGGTTTAGGTTCAAAAGGACCGTCCAGCAGCAAAGATATCAACGGCAATCTTAGAGCATTAAGATTGCACATCATACCGCCGCAACGTCAGTCCCCTCTTTCGAGAATTTTTTTTTAATTTGTCAGTTGCTTACAAGATAATAGGTATAAGTAAAATAACATAGTTATGAATACATGGATACATATAAGAAAAATAAAAAAATATAAAAGAAACAATAGGACAGGGACGGTAGGCACGTTGGTGTGCTTTCGTCCCATGTGAGATGTGTGGGGAGGATTAAATATCTATGTGCATTTGTTGGCTTTAAGATAGCCATCAAATGGCAAGTCAGGGTGAATGCCGTCTTCTATCTGTAGTTCTTTACAAGGGCCTATAAAGTTCGTTCCACAGTCAGATCTGAATACCTTGACTGGGCCTCTGTGGGCTTGAAATCTTCTCAGGGCATTGATGAAGCAAGAGGCGTCCATAGATTTGATGAGTACTGCCCATCGTTTGCTGCTAGCTTGACCACCCCCTGATCCATCGGGCAGACACAGACCAAGGGCCGAAAACATTGAGGCCTACATTGGTGAACAGTGGTCGGAACTCAGACGGTCGGGTGGTAGGTCAGCCATCATCTGGTGTAGAGTTTGACCTCATTGCTTTCAACAATGGAAGCAAGACTGCAGAACAGATGTGATACATCTTTTGGTGCCTACGATCCAGAGTCCACTCGCTCTGAGGGCACCTTCTGTGAAGTGGTGGCCTTGATGATGGATTAGTTCGTGGTAGTGTTGTACTAACAGCCTTCTTACATGTTGGTTAGTTGGTTAGCCGGAAGGATGATGGAGTGCTTGCTTGGTAAGTCTATTTCTGCTTTGTATAGGCAATGATTCTGAGCCTGTTTGCTATAAGATGAGCATGGAAGAATGTTATTACAGGTGCTCCTCTGTATTATTATCAGTGGCTGGAGTTTGGTGTTGGAAGAAAGCTTGAAGTTGAAAGAAAGAAGATTGTAATAATCTTGGGAAGAGAACTTTAAAACCTGCTTAGAATTTAACAAAAGAGCCTTGGACACTGTGCAGTGCACTGTGCACTGGGTAGTGTGTTTTTCTTTGGCAGAAAGTTAGCTTTCCTTGTGTTTTTTCTTTACCTTCCCCTCTTAGCAATTCATCTTCAGCTGACTTCTGTGATAATGGCCTTTTGGATGGAATTTTTTTTCTCTAGTTTTTCGTTTTCTTTTTTTTATGTTTAAGAGGAAATAGTTTTTCTTTTCCTTTCCCTTAAATTGACTTCTTTTTCTTTCCTTTCTTTTTTTCAAGCCATAAGTTTTTCTTTTTGATTATTATTTCCTTTTTATTTTTATATCTTTTTCCTTCTTACTTTTTTTTCCTTGAAGTGCTCTTTGAAGAATGTGCATTTCATTTTTTCTTTTTATAGTGTCTATGTTTTTTGTACTTCCTTCCAATTAGTAAATATTATTTTTACTTGTGTTTCCTTTTTTTCTCTATTTGGAAGATTGTTTATGGCATTTGGTCCATTATATTTCAATTATCTGGATTAAGATACAGAAGAACCTGAAGAATTTTATTTTTATTTCTTTCTCTTTTTGGTGTGTTCTTTCCCTTTTTTGTTTTTTGTTTTCAATTAATTGGAACTAATTGGATTGGGGTATACAAGAGCCTGAAATTTTTTTCCCTCTTTGCCTTTTTTCATTTTCTGCACACCTGCATAACTGTATAGAAGCATTCCTGTCAAACAGACAACAAATGGTCAACATTGGGGGCGTCCTATCAAATTTTGTACATGTCAACAGTGATGTCCCCCAAGGCAGTGTTCTAGGACCAACTCTCTTCATACTCTACATAAATGACCTATATGATCATATTAAGAGCAACTGCATCCTCTTCGCTGATGATGTAAAGCTATTCAACACCACAGACAATACTGCTACCCTTCAAAAAGATCTCTACTATGTATCAGAATGGTCAAACAAATGGCAACTTCAAATCTCAACAAACAAATGCTTTGTCTTAAATATTGGCAAAAAAAATCAGAAAATAAAATACAGGCTGAATAGTCAAGACCTTGTTGATGATCCAAAATCTGTCAAGGACCATGGAGTACTCATCTCTAATGATCTAAATGCTAGAGCCCACTATAACTACATAGCTAAAAAGGCATTAAGAGTTGTTAACCTAATCTTATGTAGCTTTTTCTCTGGTAATATCACACTATTAACTAGAACATACAAAACATTTGCTAGACCAATACTCGAATACAGCTCATCAGTCTGGAATCCACATTATGTATCTGATATTAACACCATTGAGAAAATCCAGAAATATTTCACAAGAAGAGTTATCCACTCCTCTACTCGTTGCAGAATACCTTATACCACCAGACTTGAAATTCTAGATCTAGAAAATCTAGAACTACGCTGCCTTCGGTCTGATCTAAGTATAGTATATAAAATCATACATTGCAATGTCCTACCTGTAAATGCATACTTCAGTTTCAACCATAACAATACAAGAGCAAACAATAGATACAAATTCAAGGTTAATCGCACCAAACTTGATTGCAGGAAATACAACTTCAGCAACAGAGTGGTCAATGTCTGGAATATTCTACCTGATTCTGTGGTTTCTTCCCCAAACCCCAAAAACTTTAACTTTAGACTTTCTACTATTGACCTCTCCCCTTTCCTAAGAGGTCTGTAGGGGGCATGCATAAGCGCACCAACTGCCTGCCGTACCTATCCTATTGTTTCTTTTATTTTTCTTATATGTATCCATGTATTCATAACTATGTTTTTACTTATACCTATTATCCTGTAAGCAATTGACAAACCAAATAAAATAAAATAAATAAATATTTGCTTTACATATGTGTGGATTAAGGTGTAGAAGAACCTGAAGATTTTGCATTGTTGGAGATTTTACAATGTTTGTGAAATAAGCAGAAAGATAACAGCTACTGGCTCTTCAATACCAACTTCTTCACCATCTGGAGGACAACGATCAATAATGGCGATGTTATAGCAGGAAAAGGAATGAGAAAAAGACAAGGAGGTGACTTTACAGATGATTTGGCAAGGAATAAGCATAAATTCAAAGCATAAATTCAAGAGTACAGACAATTGAACAAAGAACAGAAAAAAACAGATGAAAAGGTTGAGAATATTCACCAAATGATGACGAAATATGAAGATAGATTTCAAAAAATTGAAGAAAAGGTGGAACAAGGAGATAAGAAAATTAGAGATATTGATAACAGATTGAGCGTGGTTGAACAAGATAAGACTGGAATACTGGGATGGGAATCAACAGATCAGAATTTTATCTCAGATTTCAAAATATAGATGAAGAAAAAGGAGAAAACTTGGCAGAAATAATGATAGAAATCTTGGCAGAAGCACTGGAAATAACCAAAGAGAAGATGATGGATGGAATAAATGAAGTGTGCTGTCCCAGCCAGTTTATGGAATGGGTTAGTTACTTAGGATTTGTGAGCTGTCCCCTTAAGAGAATGCATCATAGGAAATGTAGGTAAGGGTATCCTGGGAAACGTAGTTCATATCACGTGGCCACATCTGTAATCCTGATTGGCCACTAAATTGACCCTCAAGGGGTTGAAGGAGGTTGCCCTCCATTCTTACCTGCACTCATTACTGATAACATCGTTTTCTTCTATTGATACAAGATGGGTTAGGAGATAACTATTTTCCACGTGCAAGGCAGATATACAAAGGATTGGTCATTGAAAGAGGAATTTCGTCACAAATGTGAGTTACGAGGATACCTGATGTACCAATAAATGAACTTTGTTATGGAAGCTTTGTTGAGTTATCTATCTGCATTTACAGAGCTATTAAGTCTACCTCTGTGGAAGGCAGTACAGTGGAAAATATATCCTGATTCATCTCAAAATTAAAGTTTAATGAATTTATGATATGCTAGTGATATTGAAGCCAGGAATGAATATGCAATGTTGACTTGAAACTGCATGCTTCATCATCTCTCTCTGTGAGCATCTTTGGAAGCTGTTTACATGGTGGGAGGGATCGGATTCCCCCACGAGCTACAGACAAAGAGAAGTTTCTATCCCCACCCACCACCCCCTCCTCTACTCATTTTGGCTTTGGCTATCTCAGAGACCCTATTTGCATAACAAGGAATGTAATTACCCAGTTCCCAAAAGATCATCAAACCTTCAGTTTGAACCTTGAAGGAATCTTGCTTGTATTTTTAAATGTAAACCAAAAGCTGTTTTGCCATACTCATCTTGCAGGAAAGAAGACTCTTTCCAGCCAATTTAAAACTGATCAAGGTACATCCTAAAAGGCTAATCCCTCTTCCACAGGAAGTCACTCATTAAACTACCTCATCGAACCCTTTAGCTCCAACAAAGCTGCAAAACCAGTTTGAGTTACAAGAAAGCCCCCCCCCCCTTCAACGAGAGAAGAGACTCAATTTGTAAAACAAAGGGAGGAGTCAGAGTTACCCATCTGCCTGACTTCTCCCCCACTGCTACGGCTGATTCTACAGTTTTTAGCAACTGAAGGCGATCTGCCATCCCCTTTTTCTCTTTTTCCTTATAAGACAATGACTGCATCTAGCCAGCCAGGAATTTCAACAGGAAGTCAGTAATAAAAATACCTCTTCAGACCCCTGTGTCTTATACTCTCTACATACTGTTTACATGGTGGGAGGGACTGGAGTTCCCCACATGCTACTAATAAAGAACTTTCTAACCCCCTTCTGTGCTCAACTTTCAAAGAAACCGTGTGGCTGCTAGGAAGAATTCCTTCCCCTTTTCTCTATGGAGTCTGTCTGGATTACACAGGGGAATATTATCTGGACTTTGTAATATTTCTGAATATTGAAGCAGCCCACAGCAGCACGTTTTTGCATGATAACTCCTTTGAAATTATTGTGAACATTTATTCAATTTATTTCGAATGTTCCAAGATTACCTACAACCTACCAGCTCCACCTGGTGGTCAAGAAGAAATTTAAAGTAAAATCATTTATTCCTTTTTCTTCAGCCCTAGCCCCATCTGATAGTCAACAAAAGATTTTTTTCTTATGTGATTTTTCCACAATTTCTCAAAAATCGACAAGAGCGATTATGAAACTATTGTGCACCTTTGAATCAACTCAATTCAAAGCCTAGCTGCAACCTAACATGGGCATAGCAACAGCATCTTCCAGACTCTCTGCTGCCACCCTGTGAAGCAAGCGACCCTTTTAGTAATATTTTGCAACGCAACCTCTACTGCCCCCTTCTGTCGCAAGCTCACACCGCACCCTAGAAGCAGCCATTCTGTGTGCTGTGTTGGCATTACCCAGATTCTGCAGTACCGCTTACGTACTCAAATATTGACCGCAGCAACAATTCTATTTCTGCTCCTTGCTTGTAGCGTACCCTATTACAGAAAGGAAGTGCACAAATAACCACTAAAATTTCTAGAATTTTTCCTTTGCCAATTTACAGCATGGCAACCTCCTCACCCATGATAGATGTACCAGAAGACACAAATCCTCCACCCACCCTTGATGTAGACATGGAGCCTGATTCCCAACAACCGCTTTTAGATGTCCAACCCTATGGAGAAACCGCGATACCTCCAAGGACCTACAACCTTAGACAGAGTAAGAAGCTTACCGAACCTATGAAAGAATCCTTGAAGAACAATTGGCAGCAGCAATATCGTTGCTACACAGAAACATGGGCAAAGCTCGAGAAGATCCATGATGTCCCAAAACATGGGCTGCCCCCCGAGAAGTTCCGTACATTACTAGATGATCTAGATACCCTTTTCACACGATGGAGACTCAGCAAAGACAACCTCAAGTCCATCCAGTCAAGATTGGGTGACCCCAAACTCCTGACACACATCCAACACTTCGAGGAAATTCACACAGAATGCGAAGACAAAGTCCAGGAAAGCAAGACAGCCCTTCAAGCAGCGCTCCACGATGTGCTACGGCGGGGAGCTGCATCACGGGAGCAGGCCGCATCTGACTTAGCTCCTCAATCACATGTGTCTTCCTCCGTCCATTCTATACGGGCTAGATCGCAGGCAGGTTCTAGTGTCTCGCGCCAAGTCTCTGCTGCTGGCTCACACCATCCTTCCAGGACATCCTCCCATCGTAGCGGAGCATCTCAGGCCTCCAAAGCAGCAAGTTACGCTAAACGAGCTGCAGAAGCTGAGGTAGAAGCTGCAGTAGCAGACGCAGAGTTACGCGCCACAGAGGAGGTAACACGGCAGAAGACAGCAATGGCGACTCAACAGGCGGCAATGGCAACTCAACAGGCCAAGCAACAGGCAGAAATGGCCAAAGCCCAAGCCAAATTGGAGTTGGCCGAACGGCAAAGAAAAGCCACAACAAAAGCAGCACGTGCTGCAGCATGGCGGAAGCTGGCCAACAACACTTCCCTTCAATCCGACCTCGAAGAGTTGGGAGAAGAGAGCCCAGATACACGGGTCCAGGCCTACGTGAATGAGCAGCATTCACTTTGCAATGAATACATACAACCGCCTCAGTTGCCTAGCAGTCTCCCACAACCAGGGAAGCACAGGGAAGAATCACAACCACAGACTCTGTATGTGAGTTACGCTAATGACGTACGCCCTAAAGTACGAGGTTCGCTTCCCTCCAACAGCAAACCTCCCCCAACGGATGCTGTACGTAATAAGGTCCGCGATTCTCTGCCCGACACTACCAACTCTACTCCAATATCGCATGGCCTAACAGGTGAACAAAGTAGACCACCAGTGCTCACACCAACTTCTCGACGAGTCGACATGCCATCAACCACAACTGCCATACTCAACCCACAGGCAACAGCATTCCTGCCCCAACCTCATCACCAGTACGGCTCCCAGGCACTACAAGGTAACCGAGCCCAGCCTACACAGCAGCGTGACGCTCAACCATCATCCCCAGTATGGGAGGACGACATTCTCCGTAAGTACTGGGAAGAAGACTACATCCCATCATCACCTTCCAGACCAAACCCACCCTACGAGAATCCAGGAGGAGAACCCTCTACATCAACACCTCCCCCCATCTCAGCAAATGCTGAAGATTACTGGAGAAACATGGCTGTACAGAGTGGAAAGCTCAATTTGCATGCCCACGGAGTTCGCAGATTCTCTGACAAGCCGGGTGGAGAATATATAGTTTGGAAGAAACTTTTCCTACGCCCCATTCAGGCGGCACGCCTCAACCCCGATGAAATAATCGGACACCTGATAGCATGGCTAGGGCCACAGTCTTCTGACATACCAAGAGCTCTTATGATATCCCACTATGATGACCCAGCCGCTGTGCTACGATTATCATGGCAAAGGCTTGACGAACTGTATGGCGCTCCCGAGGACGTAGAAGCCACACTCTTGGATAACCTGAACAGTTTTCCTAAGATTCCTATCGACAAGCCTCACCGGATCATAGACCTCGCTAACATACTCGTCCAGCTGAGAACGGCAAAACGGGATCCCAACTTACCGACACTCGCCTATCTCGATCATGTTGACACACAGAACAAAATTGTTCGAAAACTTCCTCATGTACTAATTGAAAAGTGGATCCAGTTGACTGACACCTTCCTGGCCAAAGGCCGCCACCGTTTTGTACCCTTCACACTTCTGGAAGAATTTGTCTCCCACCAAGCAACAGTGTGCAACACATACCGTGCTCGTGGCCTCAGAGCCGTTAGTCCTCCTAATACCAGAAGATACAACAGCAACCAAATATCGTTCTCAGGCCCCATACTTAATACCAGAGACAAACCCTCCAGGGTAGCCCGGGACACCGAGATCAACACCTCATCCTATACACCCCAATCTACATCTCCCATTACAAGGAGACATCAGTTTTGTCCTATGCACAACACTCATCACTCGCTGAACAGCTGCATTGGATTCGCAGCGAAATCACTGACACAACTAAAAGAATTGCTAAGACAGTACCAATACTGCTACAAGTGTTGCGAATCCACACATTCGCCCAAATACTGTACAGCCAAAATGCAATGTCACATCTGCGAAAGTGACCAACACCCGACTGCGCTGCATCCAGATGACGAGCTGCCACGGCAGATACCTCGTTTCCCTCCTTCAGACAAGGAACTGCAATGTGACACAGAAGCATGCAGGGCTCCTCAACAGTCTGACAAACCACAACCTAAACCAAGGATGAGCGTCAACTGCACAGCACTGCGCACCGACACACCAGCCCCTCGTTCGTGTCTTCCCATCTGCTTAGCCAAAGTGTACCCTGATGGATGCCCTGAAGCCGCTGTGAAAATGTATGTGCGGATAGACACTCAAAGCACATGTACCCTGGCCAGACCCGCATTCTTCGACCTCTTTGAGGTACAACAGGCCACACTTCCCTTCACGGTATCAACATGCCATGGACCGAGAAGCATGGTGGGGAGGAGAGCTACTGGACTTTGCATAGAATCCTTAGATGGGAGTACCCAGTTCCCGTTACCACCCATATTTGAATGCGATGGGATTCCGAACGACCGCAATCAGATCGCAACACCTGAAGTCATAAGTAACATTCCTCACCTACAGCACCTTGCTCCTCACTTTCCCGCTCTAGATCCAGAGGCTGATATCCTACTCTTGCTGGGAAATAATGTCCCACACGCCTTTCTCTTCTCTGAGTCGGTAGGCGGTCCTGTAGATGGCCCAGTGGCCATCAAATCTCCTCTAGGATGGGGGATCGTAGGAATTGTCAGTGACGCCCAGATGCAGGCTCCAACCCTGGCAAATATCTTAGCATCCATTCCACCCACTTTCCGACGCCCGTTGGCGCCACCAAAAACAAGAATGAAGTTCCCACCTCAAAGGCCACTGTCGATTAGCACACATTCATTAGGACACCCTAAACGGCCGCCAACAACCACTAGACGTCCACTAAGACACTCTACACAGGCATATGCCTCCTCAACACCCGTTCTAACAGCCCCCCGACGTTCCCGATGTCCTTTGACACTGTGGAAGCAAGAGTACAATTCCCACCCTAGAAGGCCATCAGAAGAGGCATCCAGACTTTCACCTTTGCCATCAAGAGTTCCTGAACATCCTAAAAGGCCACCAGCGATGACCAGCAGACTTTCACCTTTGCCACCAAGTGAACCTATCAACCCTACAAGGCCGCCAGACGCGATCTCCAGACTTTCACCTTTGCCTAAGAGAGTACCTAAAAAACTGCCAGAGGCGACCAGCAGATTTGCACCAAGGGGCCGAACTTGAAGATTGAACCTCAAGCTTTGCATGTTTTGCTTTGTTTGATGCTTATTAATGTTATATAGCTAACTGTTTATCTTAGTTATATAGTTACATGCTATTCAGTTACTATCACTGTTTACTGCTTATCTTAGTTTATAGGCAATTTTTTTTTCCTTTCTTTTCTTTTTTCTTCTCTTCCTTTTTATAGTGGAATTTATAATTCCAGGCGGGGAGTGTGCTGTCCCAGCCAGTTTATGGAATGGGTTAGTTACTTAGGATTTGTGAGCTGTCCCCTTAAGAGAATGCATCATAGGAAATGTAGGTAAGGGTATCCTGGGAAACGTAGTTCATATCACGTGGCCACATCTGTAATCCTGATTGGCCACTAAATTGACCCTCAAGGGGTTGAAGGAGGTTGCCCTCCATTCTTACCTGCACTCATTACTGATAACATCGTTTTCTTCTATTGATACAAGATGGGTTAGGAGATAACTATTTTCCACGTGCAAGGCAGATATACAAAGGATTGGTCATTGAAAGAGGAATTTCGTCACAAATGTGAGTTACGAGGATACCTGATGTACCAATAAATGAACTTTGTTATGGAAGCTTTGTTGAGTTATCTATCTGCATTTACAGAGCTATTAAGTCTACCTCTGTGGAAGGCAGTACATGAAGTGTTCTGAGTTTTTACAAGATATGCAATGAGAAATAAATTGCCAAGGGAAATACACATAAGGTTCACGAAGAAAGTTATCAAAATGCAAATACTACAGATAGCAAGAGAGAAAACACTGAAATATAAAGACAAGGAGATTGTGGTTCTGAAACAAGTACCTAGAAGAGTGAGACAGATGAGAAGAGAATATCAATTCCTTTTCTTATTACTTAAGAAAAGTGTGAATTACAGATGGCTGATACCAGAAGGCCTTGTGTTTACATGACAAGAACAAAGACAGAATAGATTCAATTGAAAAAGCAGAATTATTTTATGCAGAATACTTCAGAGGGAAAGAGAAGAAACAATAATTAGACTCTAAGAGGAATGCCCAGAAGTGGTTGAAAAAGAACAAGGTGCTGTAGGAGGCAGAGTGGAACCTAGAGAACAACGAGAACAGAGATCTACTAGAGCAATAAATCCCTCTTATAAAGTATAAATATGGAAGAGAAAAAATTGATTACAATTAATATAAATGAGCTTAATTCGGTGGTTAAAAGAAGAAAAATGTTTCATAAATTAGAAAAACTGAAATTTGACATAATTTGCCTACAAGAAGTGCATATTAAAAAACAATATGAACAAATACTGGTTCAGCCAAAACTAGGGAAAATATTTACTTCATTGACACAATCCAAGGAAAGAGAAGTAGTCTTATACATTAGAGACACAATTACAAAGGAACAAATCTACACAGATGATGGTGGTGGAAATAATAGACAATAATGTGAAATTACTTTTAATAGCAATTTATGCTCCAAATGATAATCAAGAAGAATTCTATAGAAAATTACACAGGACAATAATTGATCTAGACTATGATAATATATGCATGATGGGGGACTTCAATTGAATTGTTAATGAGAAATTGGACTATAAAACACAGAAAAGAATAAAGCAAAGTAGAAAGACTCTTCCAAAATCTTTCTTCAAAATGACAGATGAATTAAAGTTAAAAGATGCTTGGAGAGAAAGAAATACTAAAAATAGACAATATATTTTTTATTCAAATAGACACTCACCATGGTCTAGAATAGATATGATATGAATTTCAATGGAATTGATTACTAATATACAGGAAAATGATATAGAAGCAGGTACTTGGGCTGACCATAATCCAATGACAATTAAGTGGAAGGGACAAAGGAAAAGCTCTAGATGGACTTTAAACAATACTATACTAAAAGAAAAGGAATTTACACAGCAAATGGAGAAAGAAGTGGATTTCTTTTCTAAACAAAATAAAACAGAGGATACAACAATACAAAACCTTTGGGTTACAATGAAGGCCTATTCCAGGGGCCTGATAATAGATTATATATGTCATGCGTATGAGCAGAAATAATTAGAACAGACTTGAAATACTGAAACACGTAACTGGCTTTATTGAAGATACTGCAGTACCGGCACCCTTTAACCCATACCAAAAATAGTATGAGACAAAGGAGAACCCCGATCACCAGAAAGACCATATATTTATACCCAAATATAATGATATAAACAAATACAGATCACATGTTGTTTTTCAGTTACAAAGATACATAGATTCTCATAGGAAAGTTATGGGTATTTCCACTGACCTCTTCTTACTTGACATTTGGATTGGTACCAACATCCTTTTCCCGGATTTATCTCCAGATATCTGGTGGTGCAATTATCAGAGGATTATATTTTTGATTAATATGACTATATAATGTCAAGTTGTTCTCTACACATTCTAGAACCTCGTCCAAGGACAATTTCGCAATACCACATGTTTATTGTACAAAAACATATTTCTCAACTTTTCTGTTCTTTTAAAAAGGTCATTCTACGAACACAAAATGGCTACAGTCTGGTTCTGTAGTTTCTCAAGTATAACATCCAAATTTACTTATAACAACTCCTCCCTTTCTTTTTATTACCAATTTATACTTGAGAATGATCATTAAACTCTCTCAACATAAACACTAACGTTGTCCTCTATATTTCTTCACATGTTCACCCCTAGTATGGGCAGTTACCATAACAGTCATTAAACGACCAATTGCACACTCATTGTATTAATTGGTATCAATGCATATAGATATGCTCTACAACACATTAACCAATCTCTAGGTAAATACAACACATGTGTCATTCCATCTATGTCTTCAACCTCCATTCAATAAAAAAAACTTCTTCAGTAGGTAAATAAGTATAAATTGTTTTGTCATCTGCATGTTTATACTTAATACAATCATAAGCTGAAAAATTGTCAGCTTTCCTGATTAGTCCATTTGTTGGCCTCACAGGAAATCCAAACAAGGTATCACCTTTTACAAAATATCATCAGGATAAACTCTACCATAAAAATTCTTCTGACACTGGAACTTTTATAAAACAAATAGACATGATGTCTGTAACTGTAGTCCTTCCTTTCATACAAAAAGAAAAACTATTCAAAACTACTCTCATTAATTTCAGAACAACATTTTCACTTTCCACATTAGGCTCTGTTCCTTTCAGTATCTTACACTTCTCTGTAGAATTCTTGGTACCTCAAAACATCTAACTGTACATCTACTTTTCCAGTTAAATGAACATTTTGCACTAACTATTTTGTCACACAAAAACATCAACTTCATTAGAGTACTTCTCAATTTCATCTCTTCCAGAGCTCTAAGTCTCATATAGGAAGGAGAATAAGTGCCATACAGGTCAAAACAACGATCATATAGTTTTTCCATCCTCTTAGACAAGTCCTCATGTCATATGTCATATGTGCGGTTACATGCTTGATATTTCTCAAATATGAACCATCATCTAAGGTGGATCTTATACAGAATCCAACCTCAGCCATAGATTTCATCAATGTCAGTGATATCTGCCCTTCGTATTCAGTACTGTTGGGTTCAGTTTGGAAACATAACCATTGCCATGTTAATGTATAATCAGGCAATATCCCAGAAGCCTCCATACCTACCCCACATAAGGCAATAATCACTATCAATGTCATATTCACAAATGGACTAGGCCCCCACCCACCTTAACGTATGTAGTTTTACACTTCAAAACTTACAACCGGTCTCTGGGGACTGACATCCACTTCTTTATCTTCTTCCGCACACAGAGGATATAATACCTGTGTATAACAGTCTATTATTTCATGTCTTAAAATGCTAAACAATACAAAGAAAATGTATTACATGCAACCAAATAATCAACAATACATCTCAAAGTTCCACAAACCTAAGCTAAACTAGACATATAATTCTCTATTCCCACTATCTAAAAGAAATAGAAAATAAAAAGTCCAGTCTTTCCGAAGCTTGCTTCCACTGGAAACAGGAACCGAATCCACAAATCCCTGTAGACACGAATGATGTGTCCAACCTCACTCACATGTCCAAACAGCAGACTCAGTAGTCAACAGTACTTTTAACGATCCTTCCCAGATAGGCCTCAGCTTTCCAAAAGCTCTCCACTGTTTTATCAGGACCCAGACTCCACTCTTAAAATCATACACTCGGAAATCAAACGGTGGTGTTTGCGCCAAAAGTCCTCTAGACCTTAAAAGAGAAAAACACTGGGACAGTCCCTGTATATATTTTCTAAACAAAATAAAATATCTTCAAATACAACTCTAAACATACCCACACTTCCAGTATAAGGTATGCCAAACATCATTTCATACAATGAAATTTCAACATCTTTTTTTCTCAAACTAGTACACACTCACAATAGAGCTAGAGGTAAACATTTCATCCAGGATAATTAAACTGCTAACATTAATTTCCTTAATATATTGTTTTATAGTTCTCATTCTTCACCCCACCTGAGGCAAAAACCCAACAGGTCTATTGCCAGTCTATTTCCAATTCTTTCCTATACCTTTTTTACCACATGAAAAGTAAAATGTGTACCTCTATCATTATAAATGCACTATCAATGCATATCTATATCTATATCTGTTCCAATATTAACTTCACAGTCATTTGTGCATTCACTCTCGCACACAGAACAGCTTCCACCCATCCTGGCAAATGATCAACTATTACTAATAAGTATTTCAATGTACCTACAGCTGGCATTTCAATATAATCAACTTGTATCCTCTGAAATGGCCAGACAGCTAAATCTCTTCCTCCTAGTAATGTTTTTCTCATCATTTTCCTATTTATTCTTATACAATGTATACATTTTCTACATATTTGCATAGCTATTGTAAACATTCCTCTGCAAATATACTTCCGTTTCACAAAATCCACAAGTGCCTGTGTTCCCCAATGAGCACCTTCATGAACTTTCTCTATTATGTTTCTCATAATAGGTTTATTAACTATTTGTAAACCATCATTTGTTACCCATTTTCCATCAACACAGGTAACACCTTCCAATTGCATCTGCTTTTCTTCTTCATCAGTGAAATCTGGTTTTCCATTCCATTCCAAAATAGGAATTAAAACCATTAGCTTCACCTCTCTTCCTTTACGGGCAGCCTCTTTAGCTGCCTGATCTGCTAATTTATTTCCTAAAATCTCTTTAGAAGTTCCCTTCTTATGAGCTTCAACATTTATTATAGCTAAACGTTCCGGAACTGCAGCTGCTTTTAATACAGCTTTGATAAGATCTATTGTTTTACTTCTTTTCCTGTACTTGTAATCAGTCCTCTTTCTACCCATATTTTCCCAAAAGTTTGTAAAATACCGTAGGCATATCTAGAGTCAGTATAGATATCACCCACTTCATTCTCTAAAAGTTTCAAGGCTTGCAATAAAGCAAAAACTTCACATACTTGTGCAGAGCAGTCATTTGGCATTCTGCCCATTTCCAGTACTTCAGACGTATCTCCATTCACAATTGCATATCCATTCATTCGTTTACCATTTTCTACTCTAGAAGATCCATCTATAAACAAATTAATACCTCCTCTATCGGGCTATCCTCCAAATCCTCTCTTTTTTTCGTCTGTAAAGCTATAGCCTCAATGCAATCATGCTCTATATTATCCCATTCTTGTTTCTCTCCCGAAAGGAATTCAGCTGATTTCAATTCCTGTCAAGTGAGAGGAGCAAATCCTCCTGAGATAATAAAATAGCTTCATATTTCAATAACCTAGCATGTGTAAGCCATTTATGTGCTTTCTGCATTAAAATAGTTCTCACCTGATGTGGACTGCTTACCACTAAAGCACTTCCAAAAGTTAACTTCCTACTTTCCTCTACCAATATAGCTGTAGCCGCCACTGCCTGTATACATAAAGGCCAACCACGTACTACTGGATCCATCAATTTGGATAAAAATGCTACAGGCTTTTTCTTTCCAGCCCAGACCTGAGCCAGAACTCACTTAACTATTCCATCTTCAACTGCGACAAACAAATGAAAAGGCTTCTTTAAATCAGGCAAACTTAGTACCGGAGCTTGTATTAAATCATGCTTAAGCTTCTCAATATTATTTATCTCTTCATTATTCCATTCAACCTCCCATGGTTCATTATCTAACAATTTCTCATATAGAAATTTAACCTTGGTTGTATAATCATCTATCCATAGACGACAATATCCTAACAATCCCAAAAACTTCCGAACTTCCCTCTTATTTTTCGGTATAGGCTGTCTAACTATCCCTTCAATCCTTTCTGGATTTATCCTCTTACTCCCATGACTAATTAAATGTCCTAAATACTTAACCTCAGACTCAACATATTGTAATTTCTTCTTTGACACTCTCAAACCCTGTTGCCCTAAAAAATGTAACAAAGCATTAGTGCCTTTTTCTACCTCTCGTTTCTTCTCTCCTGAAACCAACAAATCATCCACATATTGCAATACTGTTATCCCCACAGGTGGGCTAAATCCTTCAAGGACCTGCTCTAAATGCCTGTCCAAACAAATTAGAACTTTCTGAAAAACCCTGTGGTAACACACACCAGCGATATTGTTGAGTTCGATATGTATCTGGATCTGTCCATTCAAAAGCAAAAATATCCCTCAAGTTTTCAGCCAAAGGACACGTCCAAAAAGCATCCTTCAAATCTATTACACTAAAATATTTATGCTCATGTGGAATCCTCCCCAATAACGTATAGGGATCTGGTATAATAATATGTCGTTCAACTACCATCCTATTTATGAGCTCAGATCTGCCACTAGACGAGAAGATCCATCAGGTTTCTTTACAGGTAAGATAGGTGTATTATATGGTGACATTGCAGGTTCAATTAGTCCATCCCTTAAGAGAGACTCTATCACTGGCTTTAGACCACGTCTCCCTTCTGGAGAAATATTATATTGCTTCCGCCTCACTGGCTCAGCATCCTCTTTTAAAATCACTTCAACAGGTGGGATTCTCAAAACACCTCTGTTTCCTTTGCTTCCCACACAATAGGATCTATATATTTTTCCTGTTCACTATCTAATAGCTGAATTGTGCATTTATCTGCAGAAAAGATAAGCTCACATCCTAATAAAGACAAAGCATCTCGTCCTAAAAGGTTCATACCTGCTTCAGGTATGTACAAGATATTTAATGTTAACTCTGAGTATTCCAGCCGCCCCTGTGTCTATCGGAAAAATGCAATTTATTTCCTTAGGTCCCACCTTCAATTTTACTAAAGGCTCCCGGTGGGACTCCAACGTCAGGAGCCCTTGACCCCCCTAATCTTCAATTAGGGTATACAGTCTCTGTTCTCTTCGTTGCAGTCTTTGCTTGTCCGGGCAATTTCTCGCAAAGTGCTCCTCCTTTCCACAAGCAAAACAATGTCTACTCCCTTTTAATTCTCTATTCCTATTCAAGGAAAAAAAAAACAATCCCCTCCGTCCTCTCCCAGGACGCATCCATCCACCTCTAGTAGATGGACCTCCAGCTCTTCTAGTATTCTTAGCTGCAACCAGTCCAACTGGCTTATCCACCTTTTTGGTTGTAGCAGCTTTCAACGCTGGAAACATAATTTGGGATTTCTGACGAGACTTTGCAAGATCGCGACCAATAAACACCTTGGTGGCCTCTTGTAACAAAGTAGCTATGTCCGATTCAGCTCATCTCTCTATCTTCTGCAATTTCCTCTGCACATCACCCCAGGCTTTAGTAACAAACTGCAATTTCATTAAAACCTGATATTCTGGCGTTTCAGGGGCAAGACCAGAATACTTATTTAAACTATCCTTGATTTTATTCAAGAATTCAACCGGAGACTCATCTTTTAACTGACCTACCTCAAGTGCTCTAGCTAGATTTCTACCCTGAGGTACAGCAGTCTTCACACCCTGCACAATAAGTTTCTTCATATCCATCATCTGTACTCTGTCCTCTGGAACCTGACTATCCCAACCAGGATCTGCCAAAGGAAACTTATCTTCACCATCTACCGCATTTACTACACCTTCCTGTGTCTTATTCCAGTATACTATGCCAGCTCGTCTAATCTGCCCTTGCTCCTCAGGAGTAAAAAAAAGTATCCTAAGATATGCTGTATTTCCACATAAGTATAAATATTAGGACCCAAGAATAAATCTAAACTCTGTGATAATGATATTGGATCAACCTGAATAGATGGCATAGACAACTTATAATTCCTCAAATCTGAGGACGTAAGCGGGACATTTACAAATGTTGTTATAGGAACTCCCTCAGCTGTAACTCCATTAGGCATTTCACGTAATGGATATAACATCTGTTGTTCCTTTCTCGCTCTGGATCTAGTTATAGCTCCACTAGAAGGTCCAGCAACTGCTAATGAATCCAACTCTTGCTTTAACTCTCTATACTGAGAAACTGCGGAGGAATCTCCCCCCCTCTTTTCTCCCACATCTTGCACAGAGTTAGCAACATTATAAGGAGGAGGACGTACAGGACCAGCATAATCCAAAGGATCCCATTTATCACTTTCCTTTGTATACAAAAGTTTCTTAGAAGTTTTCCCAAGAGGGAGAAATGGATCAGTATATTGTACATGATACCAAAGCACAACATAAGACAATTGAGAAACCTACCTCGGTTTAGTCAAGACATCCATTAAAGCATTAATCCAATATACATTAGACTCCTCAAACCATGACTATAATTCGGAGGTTTCAAGATATGATCCGGCCAGCGAGCTGTACACAGCCCAATTAACCGTATCTTATCCAAAAGTTTAGTATACTGAACTAACCATGCCTCATTCCACTGATTTATTAACTCCCCAAGAGGAGATGACATAGGAATGGAAGGAACTTCACTAACAACAGCTGGTTTCTTTAACCAGGAAAATAAATTCCCCATTTCCACCCCCCTATTCACAGGAAATGAGACAGAGAAAGGGAGAATAAACAATGTAATAGCACAGACAGACCCCTCTGCACAAACACACACTCTAGACACGAAGTAAAAAAGCATACAAGCCGAACAATTTAGAGAAGAAAAAAAATATATATGAAACATTTCAAAAGAGAGGAACAAAAATATTAGACTGTTAAAAAAAATGTTGCAACATAAGCCTCTAAAATATATATATATATATATATATATATAAAAACTCAGATAGAGCTCACCTGATTCCTCGGTGCACCACAACGCACCCATGGCCACTGGAAGCCAGCACGGTCCCAGCAATCAGTCAACCAAACGCAGGTCACCAGGAGCAAGGCCCCCGGACGGAGGCTCATCCAAAGCACAAAACCCCGCAGAACAGCAGCAGGGGGCCCCGTTTTGCAGCTCAGAAGAACCACCTCCAGAGTCCTTGTCCTGTCTCCTACGGCTCGCCAAAACTTGTCATGCGTATGAGCAGAAATAATTAGAACAGACTTGAAATACTGAAACACGTAACTGGCTTTATTGAAGATACTGCAGTACCGGCACCCTTTAACCCATACCAAAGATAGTATGAGACAAAGGAGAACCCCGATCACCAGAAAGACCATATATTTATACCCAAATATAATGATATAAACAAATACAGATCACATGTTGTTTTTCAGTTACAAAGATACATAGATTCTCATAGGAAAGTTATGGGTATTTCCACTGACCTCTTCTTACTTGACATTTGGATTGGTACCAACATTCCTTTTCCCGGATTTATCTCCAGATATCCGGTGGTGCAATTATCAGAGGATTATATTTTTGATTAATATGACTATATAATGTCAAGTTGTTCTCTACACATTCTAGAACCTCGTCCAAGGACAATTTCGCAATACCACATGTTTATTGTACAAAAACATATTTCTCAACTTTTCTGTTCTTTTAAAAAGGTCATTCTACGAACACAAAATGGCTACAGTCTGGTTCTGTAGTTTCTCAAGTATAACATCCAAATTTATTTATAACAATATAGATAAGAAATAAAAAGAAAAGACAGGCTTTGAAAACACTAGAGGATGATTATAAGAGACTTGAGAAAGAGTTACAGAAATCACCATTAAAAAGGACATTAAAATACAAATGGACATAGTTAAACATAAAATGGGGCTAATGGAAAAAGAGGAATTGGCACAGAAAATTAGAGATGCTAAACAGAATTATTTTGAAGATGCAAGTAAACCAGGTAGATGGTTAGCATATAAATTGAAAAAGGAGAAGGAATCAAGAAAAATAATACAATTGATAGATGATCAAGGGCAAATTTGCTATGAAAATAGAGAGAAGAAAAAAATTATACAGAACTATTATGGAAAACTATATGAGCAAGAGAACATAGAGGAGGGAAGAATTAAACAATATCTGCAGAAAGAGAATTTACCTCAGATACCAAAAGATATTGAAATGATGTTAGAAGGAAATATAACGATGATGGAGTTATCTGAAGCATTAAAAAAAACAAAATAATGGAAAAGCACCTGGCCCGGATGGATTGCCAGCTGAATTTTATAAGACATTTTAGGAATCATTGAATCTTCTATTTCTAGAAGTTATGAATGAAGTCATATTAAAGAAAAGGATACCTAAATTATGGTCAGAAGCATATATTACACTTGTGCCAAAGGAGGAAGCTGACCTGCAACAAATCAAGAATTAAAGACCTATTTCATTATTGAACTCAGACTATAAAATTTTCACTTCAATAATGGCAGAAAGACTCAAAAGATATTTAAATAACTTTATTCATTCTGATCAAAATGGTTTTTTATCAAAGAGACACATTAAAGATAATATGAGAATTATTCTGGACACATTGGAATATTATGAGGCACATCCTGAAAAACAAATGGCTCTGATATTTTAGATGCACAGAAAGCCTTTGACAATATAAATTGGTGATTTATGTCATTACAATTAGAACATATGGGCTTTGGTAAGAATTTTAGCCAAGCCATAGAAGCTATATATCATGAACAAACAGCAAAGGTAATGAATATTAGTGTAACTCTTGTCCAGTGATGATTTGCCCCGCAGCAAGTTGACTGTCATGAATTGTCCTGTGGCAAGTTGGCCATGGCAAGCTGGCCATGATGTGCTGGCTGTGGCAAGTTGTTGTTCTTAGGATATTAGGATTATTTATTTATTGTTAGGATATTAAGTTATTTTGACTTAAAAGAAAGCAATGAGCTGATCAAATTGTCAGGTTTCCAAGTGATAAAATCCATTTTAAAAAGAAAAGAGCAAAGTCCATCTTCCAGAACAATTCCTTTTATTTAGGAAAACATCAAATTGGCAAACCCGGAATTATCTCACAATATCAGAAGTTAGAAACAACCCCCAAGAGTCACACTCTCCAATAGTAGTAATTCAACGTTGCTTGATGTCATAAATCTCCACCTCAAGGGGCCTGAACATAGTCAGCTCATTTTCCCACAGGCAGAAAAATCACCTATCCTAAACAACTCTCCCTATCTCAACTCCTCCCCACTTAGGAATGTGGCAAGCCCGAAACTCTTCCCCCATGACTGCCAAAGACAAAGTAAGAAAAAGAATATACTGTATACTAAACCTAACTAAAATGGCTTCACGTATGTCAATTTTGGCCTTGACAGGCTGCCCTCCCTCATTTGGAAAGAAACCCCTGCAATGATATAAAATACACCAAGATTGAAATTAGGTTAAACACAATCATACAATGCACATTTTAACTTTCTCTGCCACCCGCAGAATTCGATTTTGGCTTATGTGGATATTTTTCATGGAATTTCCCCACCAATCTATCAGCATTTACTTTCCAGCTATTAACCCAAGTTGCTTGTGAAATTGGATAGCCTTTCCAATAAATTAAATATTGTAACTTCTGAAAATCCCAGAATCCAAAATTTTCTTAACCTGCAATGAACAAAGGCTTCGGAACTACATGTTTTGCTGACCTCAAGGAAGAATCAACAGCTTTAATAGAATCAACGGCTTTAATAAACTACTATGAAACATTGGATGTACTTTTCCCAATAACCTAGGGGGATTGAGTTTCACAGCTACTGGGTTTATTACTTTTATTATCTAGAAAAGGCCCTATAAATTTTGGACTTAATTTCCCAGAAGGTAAGTGTAACTTCAAATAATTAGTTGACAAATAAACTTTATTCCCCACTTTAAATTGTGGCTGCTTGCAATGATGCTTGTCAGGTTGTATCTTTTGGATTTGGGCTGCTTTACTCAAAGCCTTTTTTATGTTTTCCCAAGACTCCTTAATTGCGTCTAACCATTCAGTTACTGACATGGATGGGGGGGGGGGGGTCCCTTGGCAATTCAGGCATGGGAATGAACTCCATCCCAGTATTGATTTGGAAAGGTGTTAACCCAGAACTGCTATGTACAGCATTATTATAAGCCAGTGGTCACCAGCCAGTGGGCCACAGCTCACAGGCGGGCCACAGTCCATTGGTGGGCCTTGAGATAATTTTGGTGGGCCTCAGAGAAATCTCACCCCCAGAGCACCCCCCCAAAGCAATTAATCCAGGCTGCACAGAAACACAAAGCTGTGCCACCCACATGGCCCATGGGAACCCTCCTCGCCCACTCACTCTTTACCCGGCAAACTTGCCTGCTAAAATTGCTATTTTTTCCTTTTTCTGACCATCATCTGTTCTGCTGTGCCGGGAGATTTAGATTAGCTAGGAAGCAGGAAATGGTTGGATTTCTTGCTTTCTAGTTAATCTTTAGATCTTTGGCTCTGCTTCCCTTAGGACTGAAGGTTTGTTTGCAAGCAAATTCAGTGCAGACTCATGGCAAGCAAATTTGAGAGACTGAGCTAGCTGATGGCAAATAGATAGATCACTGAATAATTCTGTGAGCAACTCAATCTGCCTGCTTTGCCTGATTTTGGGTAAAAGTTGTTTTTTTTTTATAAAAAAAATCAATATTTACATACATGGTGTATTGTGAGTTAATTTTGTGAATTTGCTTGCTAGTAAATTTTATGAGTTTGCTTGCAAGCAAAATTTATGTGACAGACTGAGCTAGCCAACGGCAGATAGATAGATTTCTGAATGCTGTGATTCTGTGAGCAGCTCAATCTACCTGCCTGCTTTGTCTGATTTTGGGTAAAAGTTGCTCTTTTTTTAATAAAAAATTCAATATCTATAATATTTACATACAAGCCATGCCCAGCCAGTCACATGACCACCAAGCCACAACCACAAATTAGGCCATGCCCACATAACTGGTTAGTGGTCCCTGGGATCTAAAATTATGAGTTTGGTGGTCCCTGAGGTCCAAAAGGTTGGCGACCCTGTTATAAGCAACCCCTGCAAATGGCAGCAAATCAACCCAGTTGGTTTGTTGATAATTTACATTACAAGAGACAGTTCAAGTAATCACACAGGCACAAGCCCAAACCAAAAAAAATCAAAGACAAATCAGAAATAAGCAAGAAGTTGCAAAATGAATTAACAACAGATACTTGGCATCAAGAAAAGGATTCATTAACTATGCGGGAGGGTGTAGCATGGAAAGGTTCTAAACTATATGTCTTCACACACTTCAAAAAAGTCATGACTCAAAACAAGCAGGACATTTTGGATATTTAAAAACTCTACACATGGTCAGATACCAGTTTTGGTGGCCAAAAATGAAGAGTTGTGCCACTTGTGCCACAGGGAAAACTAATCCAGGAAAACCTCCAGGATTATTACAATCTGTAGCAGAGCCATCCCGGCCTTGGGAGGAGATAGGGATGGATTTTATAGTAGATTTACCTGATAGTGGGGGGCACACAGTAATTTGGACTGTAGTGGATTTATTTTCCAAACAAGCTCACTTTATTCCATGCAAAGGTCTACCATCAGCCAGGAAATTATCCAAAATGTTTGTGAATCAGATATATAGATTGCATGGTGTGTCTCACAGAATCATTTCAAATAGAGGGGTTCAGTTTACTGCAAAATTCTGGAGGGAATTCATACAAGCAATAGAATCCTCTCATGGTTTGAGCTCAGGATTCCATGCACAGACCAATGGACTGGCTGAGAAAACTAACCAAATTATTGGACAATATTTGAAGTGTTAAATTGTCAACAAACCAACTAGGCTGATTTGCTGCCATTTGCAGAGGTTGCTTATAATAATGCTGTATATAATAGTACTGAATTAACGTCTTTCCAAATCAATGCTGGGATGGAGTTCATTCCCATGCCTGAATTGCTGAGGGACAACCCCCCCTCCCCACCATCCATGTCAGTAACTGAGTGGATAGATGCAATTAAAGACTCTTGGGAAAACATAAAAAGGGCTTTGAATAAGGCAGCACAAATCCAAAAGATACAAGCTGACAAACACCGTTCCCAGCAGCCACAATTTAAAATGGGGGATAAAGTTTGTCAACTAAATATTTGAAATCATACTTACCTTCCAGAAAATTAAGTCCAAAATTTATAGGGCCTTTTCAGATAATTAAAGTAATAAACCCAGTAACTGTGAAACTCAATCTCCCTAGGTTATTGGGGAAGGTACATCCAGTATTTCATAGTAGTTTATTAAAGCCGTTTGTTGATTCTTCCTTGAGGTCAGCAGAACATGTAGCTTTGAAGCCTTTGTTCATTGCAGGGCATGAGCATTATGAGGTTAAGAAAATTTTAGATTCTACAATTTTCAGAGGAAGTTACAATATTTAATTTATTGGAAAGGCAATCCAATTTCACAAGCAACTTGGGTTAATAGCTGGAAAGTAAATGCTGATAGATTGGTGGGGAAATTCCATGAAAAATATCCACACAAGCCAAAATCGAATTCTGCGGGTGGCAGAGAAAGTTAAAATGTGCATTGTATGATTGTGTTTAACCTAATTTCAATCTTGGTGTATTTTATGTTGTTGCAGGGGTTTCTTTTCAAATGAGGGAGGGCAGCCTGTCAAGCCCGAAATTGACATATGTGTAGCCATTTTATTAGGTTTAGTATATATTCTTTTTCTTATTTTCTCTTTGGCGATCATGGGGGAAGGGTTTCGAGCTTGCCACATTCCTAAGGGGAGAAGAGTGGAGATAAAGAGAGTTGTTTTGGCTAGGTGATTATCCGTGGAAAATAAGCTGTCCATGCTGGGGCCCCTTGAGGTGGAGATTTATGACATCAAGCAATGTTGAATTGCTTCTATTGGAGAGTGTGACTTTTGTGGGTTGTTTCTAACTTCTAATATTGGGTAATTCTGGGTTGCGTCAGATCCAGAATTACCATGGACTTTGCCAATTTGATGCTTTCCTAAATAAAAGAATTTGCTTTGGAAAATAGACTTTGTTCTTTTCTTTTTAAATGGATTTCATCACTTGGAAACCTGACACCCCGGGGGTTGATCAGCCAATGATATTGCTCTATCTTCCTGGCTTGCCTGTAGTTTTGGGCTGACAATTTGGCTATTATCTTGTTCAGGAGGTAGCTCTGGATGGAGTGCTAATTTGATTCTCCTATAGCCACCCTCTCAGCTTATATTTGAGAGCCATTTGTCTAGCCAGGCGAGACCCAGGATTACTGATTGGGGACTACTATGAACTGGATTATTTCCCAGTGTTCCCCTATGGTTAGTTTTACTTTTTCGGTGACTTGTGTAGCTGGACTTCCCCCTATCATGGACCAATCCACTTGTTGGAATCAAATGGGGGTAGTTAACATTTTAGTTTCTATACCTAACCTATACACAGTCTCAGGACTCATAAGGCACCACGAACTGTCAGTGTCAATGGGCCCTTCTATGCCTGTGCGAGTAACAGTCAATGTCCCTTCAATTTTAAAAGGTAGAATGGCTCCACTTACCATCGGGTCATCTTTGCTGTCTGCATCTTGCATGATGGGTACTCCTGCTGCCAGAGTTCCCTCCCCTGTTGGTTGTTGGGCGTTGGGGGCCTTGATGGCTTGGCATCCAAATTTGCTTTTTTCAATAGGTTTTCTCAATGCCTTTTCCTATTTACCTTGAAGTACTGGGGCTGGTGCTAAACATTCCGATGCTCAATGTCCTTGCTGCCCACAACGGAAACATTTTATGGAGGTCAGGGGAGCTACTGTTTGATGTCCTTTCCCTTGGCGTGAAACCGAGCATCGAGTGAATTGCCTTTTGGGTTGTCTCTCAGCATTGCTTTTCCATTGCTGTCTGAGCATGTTGTCCATTGTTATGGCCATCCTGTACCACTCACAGATTCAATCCTCAAGCAGCCCATAGCACAGGCAGATTTTTAACAACTCCTCATCCAGGCTTTCTTGGAAATAGTGCACAAGTATTCTTTGAGACCAATGCCTGAGATTAGTGGCCAGGCGTCTGAACTCAAGCACCAATTCCTTGGCGGGTCTACCCTTCTGCCTGATGCTTTTTATTTCAGCTTCTGCTTCTTGTGCTCGGGAAGAATCCTCAAAATGTGATTGGAGCTCTCTTAGGAAGTCATCCACATTATTTAGTTCAGGGACGCCTTCAAGATTGAGCTGGGTGAACCATTCAGATGTCTCCTTTTCCAAATAATCTCCAAGGAATTGGACTAGTTCTGCCTCATTGTGGAATTCATTTCCATGTCTCTCAATGTAAGACCATGCTCTATTCAGGAAAAATGCACATTTACCTGCAGTCCCATGAAACATGGTTTTAAAAGGTGTTGGGGCGTTTGCATGTGGAGTTGGTTGCAGTGCGGGAGGTGAGGCTGCAGCTTGGACTGGCCTCATTTGAGCTTGTTTTCGAACCCATCCTCTACCCGGAAAAAATCCCCATACCAGTGAGACTTGATCAGCTGGAGATAGATGAGAGAGGGGAGGGCTCATTCCTCAATGGATTCTTTGTGGACTTCCCCTTCTACTCACCCCTCTCCATTCCACTTTCGGGGGTGAATAGTATAATGGCAGAAGATCTTGCCCTCTTCTGAGAGGAGAAGATTCTCCCAACAACTAGATTAAATCAAAAGTTGACGGGCTGGAAGCTTGGGTTTCACAATCTCTCTGGGTGGGAATTTGCCTCCTTTACCATGCTCTGCCTTCTCATCTGATCACATGCTGTTCCAGCTGGTCAGGTAGATCCTCAAAGGTTTGGCTGCACATTGCCATTTGGTACTGCCATTCCTCTGGCTCCTTGTGATCTCCCATAGATCCTATGGGTCCAGTTGCTGCTCTCTACTCTAAGATCATGGCTTGGGACTCCCTGGCTATAGTTAATGGCTGATCGATGAGTGGGTCAGAAAGGGTTGCTTGGTCAAGCAGATCTCTTTCCATCCATTGGATACTTGTGCTTCCAGACCATTCACTCGGGGATTTCGGGTGGGCCCATAGCTGGCGTGCAATATCCTCCATGACCACCATTACTCTGATAGTCTCCTGGGGAATTTGTTGGGAGGCCTGCTGCTCAACTGGCAACATAACACAAGCCCCCCCTCCCCGCCAGAGTTTACACTCATGTTCCAGTGTCCCTGGATCCCGTTCTTCTGCCATCTTCCCTGCATCTTTGCTGTTATCCAATGCTCCAGGTAAACAGCTAGGGCTCAGGACCCTGAATAACAACCCTTCTCCAGGATTATTTTTGTGAGATCCAGAATAATGTCAGGTTTCCAAGTGATGAAATCCATTTTAAAAAGAAAAGAGCAAAGTCCATCTTCCAGAACAATTCCTTTTATTTAGGAAAGCATCAAATTGGCAAAGTCCATGGTAATTCTGGATCTGACACAACCTGGAATTACTCCACTAAGTCACATTCTCCAATAGAAGTAATTCAACATTGTTTTATGTCATAAATCTCCATCTCAAGGGACCTGAACATAGTTAGCTCATTTTCCCATAGGAAGAAGAACCACGTAACCTAAACAACTCTCTGTATCTCCACTCCTCCCCCCTTAGGAATTTGGCAAGCCTGAAACCCTTCCCTCAGACCACCAAAGAGAAAGTAAAAAAAAGAATATATACTAAGCCTAACTGAAATGGCTACACATATGTCAATTTTGAGCTTGACACAAATTTTATCACCCAAATAATTTGGGTGATAAAAAAATCTAAATATAAAATGGTCCAGATTGTTCTCTTTAAATTAAGTAAATAGTCAATCAAATTTTAAATTAGTTAATTTGAAAAAAACTGAACGATTCAATTTAAGTAAGTGCAAAGTGAAGTATACAAATACAAAATTCACACATTGTCAGGCTACAGAACTTTTTCCCATTCAATTAGCAAGAATGAACTTCTGAGAACCAAAAGTATCAAAGGAATCCTTTACTGAGATGAGACAATTCATGTAGGAGTTCAAAAGCAGCGTCTGAAGTCCCTCAGGCATGCAGAGATAAAGGAGTTTAGAACCCCTCCCCTTCTCTCCATGTGTGTTTTGTGAAACAAAAACCAGTATGTTTATTCCATCCCTCCACCCATTCTGAAGGAGCAATCTTTTTCACAATTTTCCAAGCATACATCTCACTGGAATTTTTATGGTCTTCTCATCTCCTGGCTGTGCCACTCAGAGGTGTTAGGTTCCGGCCATCTGGGATTCCTCTCTCCATTGTATCATGTGTGGGTTATACAAATTTGATATAAGATTGAATGTATTCAAGTTACATCAAGAAAGGATATATTTATCAGTCTCTCCCCCCCTTTTCTTCTTCCACTGAAGAAATGACAGACACACGGATCTGACACAGATATATTGTTGGGATCTGAGAAAAAAGATACTGTATTATAATCATATTGCATAATTTAATTGTCAACTGAAGCATGTGACAGCTATAATAAAAGACATATCTCAGAGTTCTGGTTCCGGTTTCTCTGGTGACAGACCGAAATTTGCGACTGTGAGCGGTTTCAGCCCGTGCTTGCCACTGGAGCGCTGCGATCCTTGCGATTCAGGGCTGAAGCCACCCAGTAAAGGTGGTGAAGATGGGAGAGACTTCCAGCCAAGTTGAGGAGAGCCGCATCTCTCCTCCTTGGCTAGCCTAACTCCCTTTCCCGAAGGCGACAAGCGGCGGTCAGAAATGGCCGCCACAAAGGAGAACCGGATGGGATAAGAATGTGCAGGAGGAAGACAAAGAGGAAAGCAGGACAGACCGGGCTAAACATAAAGAAACATCTAAACAAGGTACCCTGAAGTTAAAAATATTTAGAGGGATACCTCTGAAAGGAAGTTCTAACAGGCGGCGAAGGAGAGAGAAAAGGAGATTAAAAATCCCTTCTCCTATTTTTTTATTTTATTATTATTGAATGGAAAGAAGTTTATGCTAAATTAATTTGACATTAAATAGGCTATCTTAAGCTGGAATTTGAATGTCAAAGGAAGATAAAAAAGATTTCTTGGTACTTTATTTCACTTTTAATATTTTTGGTCAAAAAGGAGAAGAGGAGATAAAAGAGTGGAATTTGGAATAGAAAACGGAGTTTCATCTGGAAAATAAATAAATAAATAAATAAAGGATCTAATTGTGAATTTTGAAAAGATTCCCAAGGATATATTGTAACTGAAACTTTGTTGAAAGATACAGTAACGATTGGAAAGGAAGAAAAAACAAGGTGGACCAGTTTGGGGAAGAAGAGATTGGTTTCTTTTTTCTTTTGTTAATCAAAGTCACTCGGGTGGTTGTTTGAAATGGCATCACTCCTGGAGCAAGTGAAAATATATCTCAAAGATGAGAAAGAAGAGGCAGAAAAAGAAGGAAGATCTTTTGGCTTCGTGTTTGAATTTTTGGAAATGGAGATCCTGGACTATGAAAAAAAGCTGCAAGAGGAAGAAGAAGGCTGGAACAAAGAAGAAGCCATCTTTACTTAAATAAAGCAAAATGTGGTAAAAAGGGGGGGAAAGGAGGTAAAAGTTTTAGATTAAAGGCAGCAGCCAAAAAGGAAAATACTTTGAAAAAGAAATATAATAGCAAGGAGAAGCAGAAAAATAAATTACAAAAAGGAAAAAGAGAGAGAGAAAGTTACACAAAAAAAGGGATGAGAAAAAGGGGGGGAAGATAGAAAGGGAAAGAAATTATGAGGAACGAAAGCAAGAGATAAAGAAAAAAGGGAAACGTACTAGAATCAAAGGTATATGCTCAGCTTGGGAACACAGAGATAATGGTTAAATCAAGTTAAAATTGAGAACTCTGTAAAGGTACTAGGGTTATAATTGTAGAATATTATGATGTGTTAGAAATGTAATATATAAGCAACTTAGGAGATAAACATTATATTATTATGTTTGGCATGTTTATTTAGGGAAATGGAAAAGAAAGAGGAAAGATCTATATTAGCTACTTGGAATGAATTTGAATAATTATTTTTAAAGATTGATAAAATATTTAAGAGTTAGCTAAAATGAATTTGAATAATTGCTTTTTTATTGGATAAAATTGTATAATTAATTAATGATATATGTATTGATAATTAATGTAAGAATAAAGAAAGGAGAGAAATATTTTGGCTGTTTCCAAAGATTGTTAATGTGAAGCATTTATAGGGTTCATACCAACATGAGAATGATTTTGAATTATTTTATTAATGTTTATATATATATATACACACATACAGTGTTTTTGTTAATGGGGTAGATCTTTTTCCTATTTGTGGGGAGAAGTACCACCAGTGTCTGAAGGATGAGATTTATATAAAACAGATATTAGATTTGAAAGGATAAACTTAATTTTTAATGAGATTATAAATATAAGATTTAAAGGTGTTGTACTCTGATTGATAACTAGAGGGGAAATCTTGCTTGTGTTTTGTTTTGTTTTTCTTAGAATGTTGGAAGAGAATATATAAAATTGTAAACAATGACAGACAAAATGTAAGGATAATGAATAAAAAGATATAGAAATTTGGATTGATATTACTATAAAAGAAAATTAAGAGAAGTTAAAGGAGAACTGCTGAAAAATTGATAAAAAATGATAAGATATAAAGTTGAATTTATAAGATGAATATAGATATGAAATTGTGTCTGTATGAAAATGTGATAACCTGGAATCATGCTGTACTCAAATAAGATGTTTTATTTGTTTGATAAAATCCAATAAAACTTTTTTAAAAAAAAAGATATATCTCATTTATGGATCATTTGAAAGTGGACTGAAAATAAAACAACCAACATTGCAATGGTCTTCTACTGTACCAAAACAGTAGAAGGACATTGCAATTTGTCATGCCCCTGGTGGAGACTGACTCTGAGGAAGAGGAGAAACAGACAACAGGGAATGAAAGTGTGGCTCCAAAGGTGGTGGAGGAGGCTGGGGAAGGGCAGAAGCCAGCTGAGCAAGCAGAGGAGGATCCAGGCCCATCCCCTATCCATCCTAGGGCACGCAGGGAGGAGAGGTTCAGGGAAAAGCGTGGTCTACTCGGGAGGAGAGGGCCATGATCCTCCTCATGGGTTACAGCTGTGAGCTCTGTATAAGAATCTGCAAATGCGGTGTCACAAACATTGAAGTCAAATTAGTGTTTTTTGTTTGGATGAGATTTCTCTTTGTTGGCGTTCTTCCCATGGACTCTACCCGGTTATCTCCCTGGAATATATTGTATTGTATTGTATTGTTTATTGAATAGCCTGAAGGTCTTTTCAAAGATCACACGGTTAAAAGAAAACCTTACGGTTACCAAAGTGACAATTCAAAAAAAGTATATACATATATACATTAAATAGGCAATATCAGTATTCGATAACTGTATTTACAAAGATTAAAATACTAAATAACGTAGCTCCTTTCTAGTTCAGCTCACCTTTCTTACAATCAATAAAATTCTTTTCAATATGACTGGCTTGTATTACTGTCATCCTTTTGAGATAGCCAGTGATTGCCCTTATCAGAGAAGAAGAGTCTGCCTTCAACTTATGCCTTACGTCCCAATGGGGAAATTTATCTACAATTGGAGCGAGATATTTTTTCCTTACTTTCCCGTACAAACTACAATCAAATATTATATGCAGTGTGTCCTCTATTGCGTTTGCCCCACATACACATGTTCTATCATTATATGGGATTTTCCAATAGCGGCCGAATTTAACATTAGTGTCAAGGAGTTCACATCAAAATTTAACAAATAGTTCTCTCTCCAATGGTGGCATTTCTAGATATAAGTATTTTTCCAGAGTAAAAGTTGTTTTGACTACTGTCAGTAGCTTAAGGGAATCATTAGTTGATAAAGTTGCCATGTCTATTTGTCCATGGACATCTTTAATCCGTTGTTTAACTTGTTTCGATGTATCATGCAATGGAAATCCTAAGCCATATCGATTCAAAGTTTCTGATAGCCAGGTTAGCCAGGAATATCTTTGAAAGTTTAAGATCTGCTATTCCTCTAGGCAGATTTTAGGAAGTCTACTGGCTTCCATCTGGGTCACTTTTAGCCAGTAGGCTACTGCCCTAGTAATCGTGTAAGTGTACAGTGAAAAATATCCTAATTCGGCTCTAACAGCTGCCGCCGAGGTGGAATTGTTTACCCCCAACATCCTCCTTAACAAATTGTTTTGGGTTCTCTCTAATATGGGGCCCTCTGTAAGACCCCAGATTTCGGCACCATGGAGCATAATTGGAACAAGTTTGGCCTGATAGACTTTACAAATTGGCAAAATCGAAGTTGGTTGGATACGTTTACTTAATTTGTATACGAGGCTTGCTCCAGCTCTGACCTTTTGAGAAAGAAATTGATGATGAGGAATCCAACCACCTACACTAGAAAAAACAATTCCAAGATAGGTATATTGCTCAATCCTTACATCATTAATCTGCCAACTGTGCTTTTTATTTTTGTTGACAAAAACTATAACTTTTGATTTGGCTATGTTTATAGTCAAGAAATTTGTAATACAATAACACGAGAGCTTGGCAAGGGGTCTCCTCATACCTATTTGGGTTCTGGAAAACAAACTAAGTCATCAGCATAGATTAATACATTAATATGTCTTGAGCCTATTCGAGGGCTGTGCATTGAAGGGTCTTCCAGCTGAGCTGGAATATCATTTATATAAAGATTAAAAAGAGTAGGGCCCGACAGACAGCCCTGCCTCATTCCTCTGGCTGTTGGTATGCTGTTAGTTGAGGCCCCATTTGCTGCATATCTGACTCTAATTGCCGTATTTGTATAAAGAATTCTAATCAACAAAATAAATCTGGGATCCATCCCCATGACTTGTAGTTTCCTCCACAAATGGTTCCTATCGATAGAGTCAAAGGCGGCAGTAAGGTCAATGAAGGCGGTATACAATTTTTCCCCCTGGGACTTACATTTATTAATTAGATGAAAAAGGACAAAACAATTATCAATTGGAGATCTACCCAATCTAAAGCCTGCCTGCTCGTTTGCCAGGATTTCCTTATCCAGGCACCAGTCCTCTATTTTATTTAACAGATGTTTTGTATACATTTTTGATATTATATTAAGAAGACTGATGGGCCGATAATTAGTTGGAGCAGCTCTGTCACCTTTCTTTAAAATTGGAAAAACTATGGCTAATCTCCACCCTTCAGGGATTATCCCTACTTTACCGATATAAGTGAACAGTGCTGCCAACACCGGCATCCAGAAGTCAATGTTGGACTTAAAGAGTTCTGGGGGCAACAGGTCCTCTCCAGGAGCTTTCCCAGCTTTTAAAGATTGAATTATATGTTTAACTTCGGTAAAGGTAACAGGTGTCCATTCAGGACAGCTCCTTAGTTCCAGATGGAGAATTTCCAGTTGTGGACCATTCATTATATTATTACCATCAAATAAAGCGAGATAGTGCTTCTCTCATTTCACTGCTGAAATATCCATGAATGGGGAACATTGTTTTAATATGCCTACTATCTTATGCCAAAAGATCGTAGGAAATTGGGATTTCGCTGCTATTTCTATCTCTTTCCATATCCTGGAGTTATAGCAGCTTTTCTTATTTTTCAAGAGGGATTTATAAGTTTTCCTGATTTGAACCATATTTAAATAAGCACCATCCAGTCTAGACCAGTTAACTTTCCTAACTGCAGCTCTTAGATTTGCTCTCACCCTGTAACAATCATTGTCAAACCATTTTCTAGATATCCCACCTACTTTTCTATCATTCTGAATCATTAAGTTCTTAAGAGTAGAGGTTAGCTCTATATAAGCTGATATTGGGGTATTATCCCCCACCTTACTTTGAGAGATTTCATCTGCTAGCTGACTAGCTTCTTCTGTGCCCAGATAATTGTTCACAGGTTCAACATCCAGTCTATGCCAATATATCCTTTTGTAATTATAAACCTGGACATTTACTAAGGTGTTAGTTGCCTTTCTAGAATAAGGCCTAACTTCTGAAGAGAGTGAAACCGATGTTGAAATGGGAAAGTGGTCACTTTCCTCTCTGAATATAAATTTCACATCTGAAAAGTAATGTACTAAACTAGAGGAGGTACAAATATAATCTATAGAAGTTGATGTTTTGTTGGACAGGAAAGTATAGGGGTATATATATCCATCACTCGAGCCACTGAGGACTTGCATATTGTTTACAAACAATAAAGAAATTAATCTCTGGATATATTTGTTAACCTTCTTGTCCATTGAGGCCCAGGTGAACTCATTATAAAGATATCTAGTTATCTTAGATAATTATATCTAAGCCTCGCTTGATATAATTCTTCAATGAAGGGCCTAATCTTGCGTTAGTATCTCCAGCTAATATGATTTTTACTTGGGGGAAGCGTCCCTTTAAGATAGCTAATACTAGATCTAATTCGTCCCACAAATCTCTTCCCACAAGGTGTGATGAAAAAGGAGCAATATATACATTAATTAAAATTAGATCCATCCCCTGATCAAAAACCTAATAGGCAAAATATATTGGGATTGAGGATCTAAACAAATTTCCTTACCCTTCCATCCCGTATCCCTTTTAACCAACGTAGTTAGACCCCCAATTGCCCTCCCTCTTGTTGACTTTGTCTGCCAGTTTGTGCCATGAGGCAAAGCCCAGTAAGCTGATCTGTGGATCATTAATGGTCAGCCAGGTTTCTTAAAGGAGGTAAGATGATATGTTGAAATCAACTTTTAAGGTCTATCCAATTTTCTATGCCTTTCCAGCCAGCTATATTCCAAGACAGAAGGGAAAGGCTAGGGCTATAAGAGTCTTCATTTGCTGGCCATTTGTTATCTAGTCATTCTCCCTGAAGCGCTTCTCCTTGTGCCATCCCCTCTTCCTTTCGGGTAGAGGGGCACAGAGTTTCTGCCATCACTTTCTCTGGTGTGCCAAGGGAGACAGAAATGGATTCTGGTGGTTGCTGGACTGCCTCACCAGTCTTTAAGAAAGACAAAACAGGTGAGGACAATTGTACACTTGGGGAAGGGTGAACTTCTGCCGCTACATCTATGATCTTTGTTTCTTTGAAGAATCGTTTTCCTTCCTTCCTGTCCCACTGAACAAAATTGACGGCCTTAGGCCTTGCCTGGACATGCTCGTCCCATTCTCCTAACTCAGGCAGCATTCCGTCGATCTGCAAGCTTCCACCAGCGAAGATCTTAAGGAGTCAAATTCAGTTAACATTATCCTTTGCTCCTTTAGAGACAAAGAAGCAAATTCACTAATTACAGCATCCTCAAGTTTATCAGTGCTGATCTTCATGTATGGAACCTCCCTACTCTGCTCTACCTCCATAGTCTCTCCACATTCCGGGAGAAAGACCTTAGGGGTAGCAGAGTGGTTCTTAGACACCATTTTTGGTGTTTTTTTGAGTCCTTATAGAAGCGGTTTAATAGGCCCACTCCAAAAGACTCTTGTAGGAATAACTTCAAATCTAAGCAGGGATCCTTTCCTTTTCATTACAGCATTTGGAATAACGTTGCTGTTAAAGTGCAGAATTAATCGGACGCAATTACTTTGCTGGGGAAGTTTTTCGTATCTGATTAGATCTATTAATAAGGGGTCAGATTTCAATAGCTGTGCAAGTGAGAGAGCTATCCTTTCCATTGAAGTCCATCGTCCTCTGTTACATGGAATTTTCCTTATCCTTAAAGCAATTTGTTTCCTTAACAACCTTCTTTCTTGATGAGAATTCACGTCAGTGCTTATAGTACTTTGTTGTTTAAATTGAGGTTGTAAGCTCTTCTGCTCTCTCCGTGCTTCAGGGAGGTGTGCAATCTTACTTTCCTTGTCCACAGAGTGAGAGTTGTTTAGAAATTGAAAAATCCTCTCGATGTTTCTTTTGATCGATGTCAGTAAGTCGTATATTGAATCTACTGTATGCGCTGTTAACATGCTCTGAGTACAGATCATTTCTCTGAGGTCTGAGTAAGTCAGGGCCTCTCTTAAACAGCTGGAAGTAGGAGAAGGCATGGAATCTGAAGTCCGGGGAAAAAGCTCCCTTTCAGAGGCCTCCTCTTCCGATAGTAAAGACAACGGAGACAAAGTTCGACGTTCGAATTGAGATTCTGGATTAAGCCTCTCCGTGAAGTCGTCCAATTTAAGCTGTTTAAGAGGCTTGGGATGATTAATCTCTATCAGAGGCTTAGAGGAGGGAGACTGAGATCTCTGCTTCTTACCTTTCTTTACCATTTTGGTAAATAATACCTCTCAGTGTAAACTAAGTAACTCAAGAATCGTCCTCTCCTCAGCAATCATAATCAAAAAAAGGCCTAGTTAATAGTTTTAGCAAGCTCCACGAAAGTAAAGGCGACAGTCTATCTTCCTCTCCTCACTTTTCTGGCACTTACTATTTCCCTGGATTCTTAGATTATCTCACGGAGAATAAGTAGGGTATGTGGGAGAAGGAAAATAAAAGCTGATAGAGTTTCATTAAAGCTTTACTGGTCAAAAGAACAAGCCTGCAGCAGCAACGTTCTTTCCAGCTGGGGCACAATGCCAACTTCAATTAAAGTTGAAGATCTGGAATCACGACAAAAGAAGCACCCCAAAAAGGCAAGGCGTTGGATAATACTTCAGAACAGTCCAAGGCAGATCAAATTGCTGAATATTGGCTGGAGATAAAGCATTGAAAAGCGGTCTGTAGGGCCCGACAATTAGGCCTGTTTCCTCACTACTAGCTGGAGTAAAAAGCTGGAGTAAAAGTTGAGCCTCTCAAGTGGTGAAATTAAAACTTTTTAAATGTAAAAGTTAAAAATTGATTTAAAAGTAGAAAGAGTATTTAAAAAGAGTAAAAATAGAAAGTAAAAGGAGAGCAAAGCTCAAAGCTGCTGCTCATTGTCACCATTTTGCAACTGTACTCCCAAGGACAATTTCAAAGTAAATCCATACTCAGTGCTTCCAATTATTTCTCGGAATGTGTGATTAATTATCTTGGTGTGCCTTGGAACTTTTGCCAATGCAGTTTGTTTTGATTTCCTTTTGGTTTCTTATTGACTGTTTGAATTTAAACTGTGACTAATAAAACAGAGAAGTTAAGTTGAAGGCATTGCAAGCCCATGATTCATATTTTATGGTTTTTTTTTGAGAGACTATGGGTCATCGCACAATTATTTGGTACAGATGCATCTAGAATACTTTGTACTGTCCTAAATGCCACATATGATAAAATAGATAGTAAGCTGAGATTTGCCTTACAATAAAAGATTATAACATTTGAATTTCTTTTTAGGCTAGAAAAAAATATGAATTTGTGAGAGACATGATTAAAGTACATAGATTTATCTATGCCATGAAAAAAGCCAGCAGGAAAAGGGCTAAGACCTGTGACCAAGTCATCCAGTGAAGCTGACTGAACAGAGATTTATAATAGACAAAGAAAGCATTTCTTTATACAGTATGTAATTCTCATGTAGTATTACAATATAAGTTGATGACCATAAGATGGCTTTTGAGGGGGTAGATAAATTCATATGGGACAAGAGTTATTCATTTCAGCTACCCCCACTTTAATTTGGAGGGACCCTAGATAAAAGCATAATAATGACAATACTAGAAATAAAGGACTCCACAATTAAAACCAAAAGTTTTCTGGAAGAACCAAGTTAAATGACTCGGCAGACAAAGATGGCGGCAATGGAGGAAGCATAGTTACATCACAGAGAGTTAAAAGAAGAGAAAAGTTGTGGAGGTGGAGCCTGCTGTCAGTTTGAATGGGTGTGCGAGTGGGTGCTCTTTGGAGCACAGCTGATTTCCAGTTGTCCAGAGGGCTTTTTGAAGCCAAAATTATCTTGGAGGGACAATTGGAGAGGAAGGACCATTTGTTGACTGCACTTGGGTGGCGGTCCATGTTGGGAGTTAGAAGAAATCCTTCCTGAAGGTGGATGGGGAAGAAGATGGCCTGTAATGGCTGAGTCAAAGAACTGACAGCTAGTCGGAGCAGTGGAAAAGCAGAAAAATCAATGGACCGGATCTGGCTGTAATAAGTTCTGATCTCTGCAACATGAGTGGTATTTTTAAATTGACTTAAGGGAAAAGAGACTCCAGTAAGAAGGAGGGTGGATGTTTCCTCTACCTCCACTTTAGAAGCAGCGAGGGAAATCACGGAGAAACTTTAGGACCCTAAAAGAGAAGAACCAAGAGAGTGCTGTAGTAGCAAAAAATAAAAACCTGCAGGTGGATCTGGACTGGATTTCTTTCCCTTCTGGAGTCTGTAAAAGAAGAGTGAAATAGAGCTAAGGCTGGAAACAACTTGATCTGATCTTCCAGAAAATGACTAGAAAAGAGAGAGAAGAACGTAGAGTGTGGAAGACAAAAGGGCTCTCCCTTTTGACACTGACAGAGCATTTTGAAGGTGAAATAAGGCACGAGGGAGACACCTAATGGTCAAAGCTGGTATATATTTGTAAGACCATGGAGGAGAGAGACAGTGTTCCTTTGTGATACTAATTTATTGACTTTTCCCTCTTTTGTCTTGGGTTTTTTGGTGAATTTATACCTCACAGTAATTTGGTATTTTACAATTTGGATGATAATTAGGGGATTATAATATATAAGGATTACAATTAAAGACAATTAAAAACAGTTAAACCATGAATAGCTATAAGCTGTATAAAGGCTATAGACAATAAAAATTCCTGATGAATTAAAAAAGAAAGATTCTTTATAGACAGATAAAGTGGGATACCAAGGCTAAACAGAGGGACATTTCCTGTGCTCTTTAGAATTGAACTGCAACTGACTTCTTTCTGTGTTGAGAACTTCTGATATTACTATCAATACTACTACCAGCATTATTATAATTAGTGTTAGTATTGTTATTAACATTGTTGTTATCACTATTACAATGTGATTATTATTATTGACATTATTGTTAATATTATTATTGTCACTATTAAGTATTATTAGTATTAATTTCATTTTTATTATTACTATTATTGAGCATAACTTATTCCATCAACTAAAAGTAGGACAATACAGACAACAAAAGAAGTGAACTTAAGGGAAGGTCAAAGTGAGATTCGAATGACATACTTTGAGTCAATATTGATAGCTTAGTTGAGATTGAGTAGTGGAGGGTTAGATAGGTATGAAAAGGAGGTGGGAGTGTTGGAAAAAAAATAACTTTGTGAAAAATTGTTAAATATGACAAGCACTACAACCTAACCAAGATTGGGACTGGGAGGAAATCAACATCCCAGGTATTGTCAGCTACCTCCAGCCCATCTAATCAGAGGTCAATAGAAGATATGTTACAAAGAGAAAGGTAAAATTTATTTAAAGGTCTACAGGCTATGCTACAATCAATGCAGGAAGCTATGTCTAGGAATCATGATGAAATGAAGAGATAGGAGAGGTAAGAAATGACATGGGAGAATTCAAAGAAAAAATCCAAAAGATGAACAAGAAATTTGAAAGTTTTCAACAACAGATTACCAAAAATGAACAGAAATTACAGGAGATGGAAGAGAGAACGGAGAAAGAAGACAAAAGAGTAGATGAAATAAGTGATAAATTAATCCAGGCAAATAAGGAATTAGAAGCTATGGTAAACTTTCTGGAGGCCAAGAAAGCTGCACACTACTTGCAAATCCAGAATGCGAGAGAAGAAAAGGGAGATCTACTAGACGCCATGGCTGAGCTGATAGTAAAGGCATTAGGAATAGAGAAGGAAGAGATGCTGAATGAAATAGATGAGACCCACAGAATACATATGAACTATGCAAAAAGGAACAACCTTCCAAAAGAGGTGAACATTAGATTCATGAAGAAATGGATTCAAGATGCTTCATAAGACAAGAGAAAAACCAATAGAATACAAAGGAAAACAACTGGTAGTTCTCAAGCAGGTTCCAAGAAGAGTCAGGGAACTATGAAGGCCATACAATTTTTAACAACATTGTGAACTAAGTATAATATCAATTTTAGATGGTTGATTCTGGAAGGTATATTGGTTACTTGGCAAAAAAAGAGATATAGAGTGGATACAGTACAGAAAGTGGTGGAATTTTACAACCAACACTTTGGTAATGAAGAGGAAATAGAAGAGAGGGAAGCAATAGAAGAGAGACCAAAGAATACGTGCTGTGGAAGAAAAGGAATTACAACTAAAGGAGAGAGGAAAAGAGAAAGAAGACCGGAGAGAAACGGGGAAAGAACCAAGGAACCAAGAGAGATTAGGACAACAAGGAGTACAAAACCTAGATACAGGTAGAGACATGCAAGAAGAGTTTAATATCTTATCACTGAATATTAACGGACTGAATTCCCTCCTGAAAAGAAAGAAAATTCTTATTAAACTACAAAGATTGAATTTAGATGTAATAGCACTACAAGAAGTCCATATAAAAGAATAACATAAACATTTAATAATATATTATAACACACACACACACGTTTTCTTATGTTTTTGTGGGTATTTATATGTATGGTATTTAGGTTTCTTTGGGTATTTACCCACATCTTAATATTTGTGTTTTTATTATAGTGACATTTCGGCAGAATCTCATCTGCCATCCTCAGGCTTGTGTATTGGGTTCTTTTTAATCTTGTGTGTCAGGCTTGACAGCCATTTTTTGTTTGAACTTGGTGCTGGCTTTCTGCTTTATTTGAATGATTTTTTTCTCATCCTGATTGGGTGGGAATCTAGGTCTGTTTTTATTGGTCCTTGAGTTGCTGTGTTCTTGATTGGTTGGCAACATTGCGTTTTGTGCATTGGGGTTTCTTAGTGCAGCTTGGTTTCTTGTGAATGGCCAATAATTATTTATTAGGAAGCTAGGTTTTATTTGGGAAGCTGGCTGGGGCGTGTTTGGGTTGGAGGTATTAGGGGAGTCTGTTTGTGTCCAGGTGCTTGCCTGGATTATGATATAGAGACTTTTTTGTTTGTGAGTGCAGGCTTCCAGATGATTGATAGTCTGGTGGAGTCATCTCTTCTATTCATACTATTAGGTCTTTTATCAATTTCTATGGCTTCTCTGATGATCTTTCTTTGTCCCTTTTTCTTTCTTTCCCTTTTCTCTTTATTTTCTTCCTTCTCTCTTTCTCTCTTTCTTTTCTCTGTCTCTCTTTCCCTTTCTCAGGCTCACCCCATTGACTTGGTGCACTGCTCTGCTCAGACTTGCTTTGGCAGATCTCTCTGATGCAGTAGGCTCAATGGAGTGGACCTGCGGGGCCGGCACCTAGAACGTGGCAGTGGCAGCACATTTGAAAAGTAGAGCAAAGCCAGAGGTCGGTAATTTTTGCTGCAAAGAATCACAAAAGCTTCTGGATTGTGCACAAGAAGGGACACATATGTCAATGCAATTCAGCAACATAAAATAAAGAAATACAAATAAAAATCAACAAGAATCGGCAAAGCATCTCTGATTAGATTCTATTCACTACTAGAATCCAATCAGAGATGCTTTGCCGATTCTAGTCCAATGACCTGGGTTGGAAGGGAGTATGTGTGTATGTATGTGCATGACTGTCAAAACTCCAAAAACAGGTCAGGTAGCTCTGGGGAGGCCAGTCATAAATTAGAACACTTGCTAAACAACCGGCCATTAAGTGAGGACCACTTGCATTTGATTTGCCAGTTACCTGGCCATGCCCACTCAGTCACATGACCACCAAACCACACCTACCCGCTAACATGACCAGCAAGCCATGCCCACCCAGTCACATGACCAGCAAGCCACACCCTCAAATTAGGCCACGCCCACAGAAATTTGAATCCCAACCCTGGGTGGGGGGCACTGAGAATGAGTTTGTAGCACCAAGGGGGCGGTGGACTGAAAAAGTTTGGGAACCACTGAGCTAACATGTTGCCACCTATTATAAGACGAGCTCAAAACAGTTTACGTATAAGGTATATGTATGCATCCACACTTTCTCGAACATAAATCTTCTTCAGAATGTCCCAATATCTAGCAGCAGATTCTTGACCACGAACATGGACTAATTACGTATCACTCAGTGTCAGTCCAATTATACAAAGAGCCTTTTCATTAACCTGGTTAAAGTCAGCTATTTTCTTTTTATCTTCATCATTTGATGAATCCAAAGTTGTTACATCCAGTGGATTATTCACTACAGTCCATAATCCTTCTTTACGCAGAAGTAGGCTGCACTTCATAGACCATGAAACATAGTTTGTTCCATCCAACCGGGTTATCAGGGATAGACTGGTTGACTGTTCTTGTGCCATTGTAACAATAAACCACAATTTACTGTGTGAATATGAAACTGTATATTTACACTGGTTCTCAATATCTCTCTGGGCCCATAACCAATGTTAGGATATGTGCAGAGTAACCTTTGTATAAAAAGGATATGCACACGGAAATGGTTTTATGTGAACAGTTATGAATAAATATACAGCCACACCGAGTTGAACAAGTTGTATTGATGTTTACTTGAAGAAATAGCACAGTCCAATAAACAGTCCATGTCATACACATTTTTTATCAGTCCAAAAATATCCAGTTATAAAGTCTTCTTACCGGTCTCAAGTCTTTTACAGCAGACAAATATCAAACCATAATGTAACAGATAATCTTCAATATCAACGGAATATCAAAATAAACAGGGTTAGTCAGTATCAGTCCTTAGTCAGCCAGTATCAGTATAAAAAGAGATCATCAGTGAAAAAGAGAGAATTAAACCATGATCTATAGCTCCCTCTTATGGCAACTTGTAGCATAGTTAACCAACCAGAACACAGCATAATACATTACAGCATTTTTCCTTAAAGCTACAAACATATATATTTGTAGTTTATATATTGTCAATCCAACTACGTTATTTACATATACATAACACCTATTATTGGACATCAGCAGGTCTGGCAACCCATGGGTCATGAATAGGTTCACCAGCACCTTGGTTACAGCCTCTGGGGTGGTGGTTGGCATGAGGACTATTTCTAACCACTTAGAGTATGAGTCCACCACCACCAAGAAGGTTTGCCCTTGGAATAGCCCTGCCAAATCTACATGGATCCAGGACCATGGCATCTTAGGATTCTTAGGATTCTCCTGGGGTCACGGAAGGGGGTTCTGGTCTTGAAGCCTGGCAGGGCTGGCAATTTCAATTTGCAATTTCTTGGTCCATAACTGGCCACCACACATACCTTTGGGCTAGCACCTTCATTTTGGCTACCCATGGGTGCCCCTCATGCAAGACTTTTAAGACTTGCGGCTGTAACTTGTGAGAGACAACCACCCTACTTCCCCAGAGAAGGCAACCTTGAGTGCATAGCTCATGCTGGTGGGCTTGGAAGGGGAGGAAATCTATACTGACTGGTCCCTTGGGCTACTCCGTTCAAACCCAGTCTAGTACCTGGGCTTTTACCTCGTCCTTGGCTAAATGATGGGCAATTTTGACATGTTGCTGGGTCTGGATCTTTGATCACAGTGGACAGCGGGCAGCAGCTGAAGGCATCATCATGGCTCAGGTGCTTTCTGGAACGGTGTATGAGAGTGTAATTGTAAGTGGTTAAAAAAACATCCAATGGGCCATGCATGGGGATAATACTTGCAGTGTTTGGCGATCCCCCGCTATTGATGCTTTGTGAGGTAGGAACGAACTATAGAAGTTCAAAAGTCCCAGGAATGATTGCAGTTCAGTCTTGTTGGCAGGTGTAGGGGCTTCCTGGATGGCACGTACTTTAGATTTGGTGGGTGTAGACCAGTGGTGTCGATATGGTAGCCTAGGAACTCCACCTGATCAACTATGATCTTGCATTTGTCACTCTTTACTTTGAGACCAGATTTTTTAAAACAACTGAGCACTGCTCACAGGTGGTCTAAAAGTTCAGTTTTGTTGGTGGCCGAGATGAGGATGTTGTCAAAATATGGTACAACACATGGAATGCAGCAGGCATGCCATCAGGTTTGAAAAATGCCAGGGGCTACACTCACCCAGAACTGCAGGCAATGACACTTAAAGGCTCCTCTATGTGTGTCAATAGTCTGGACTTCTGCCATGATGTCATCTACAGGAAGCTGCTGATAGGATTGAACTAAGTCCAATTTTGCAAAGATTGTTCCACCTCCCAGGGAATGTACCAGGTGCTGGATGACTGGAACAGGAAAGGCATTTTTCTGCATTGCTTTATTAATTGTGCACTTATAGTCAGCACATATGCATCCTGTTTAATGAAAGGCATGTCAGCGAGCAATTCTGGAAGGTTTTTGCATGTAGTGGTTGACCAGTATGTCTTGAAGGATATTCCAGGATACTGACTGGACTGTCTGGCGGCCAAAAGGGCTCTCATGGTGTTGAAGACTTTGGCCCCACAGAAACTTAGGAAGTACGCCTTCTTCCGGTTGCTGGAGTTTCTACGAGGTCATTTGCTTTGATGAAGCATTTGAAGTGGTTTATGGAGAAATCCCACATTTCCAAGGCTAGATGGAATGGTGCGAAAGAAGGTGGTGCTGCCATCTCTCTGCTAATTTGATTTGGCGGTTTTGGTGTGGCAAAATAGTCTTCCACTGCCTGTGATGTCAGCTCTTGGATAGTTAGCGACTAGCTCTCTTGTTAGTGACTTCGGAAAGGCTGGTGACAACAGTTCTGTTGCCTCAGTTTGCCAATCCCATCCTCGTCACCAGTATTATATATGGCGGGTAGAAGAATGGAGGTGACAAAAGAGAAACCTTTGCTAACATTTATTTCTAACAATCGGTGATTGTAGCTGTGGCTAACAAGTATGGTTCCGCTAACAAGCAACAGCTGATTACATCTGACAGTTCTCCTTTTATAGTCAGCTGTCAGATGGGCCAGCCAATAGGAGCAAGTCTCTTCTTCCTCTTAAACAGTGGATTGGAGTGAGAACTTCAGTTCGCAACAATAATGTTTCTCTGAAATTGTGGATGATCCATTTCTGAAGATTTTCAAAAATTGGGCAACCATTTGCCTAGGCAGGTCAGAGGATTTTTGCTCTATGTAGAGACTAGAGATCCTTCCCAGCCAGCCTGTAACTTTATGGATGAAAAACCTCTCCTAAAATCACAAAAGCAGCAGCATGTTTGGGTCAGTAGAAAGCAAAGTAGTTTGATAGTGCTTTTTTTTACATTTAATATCAAAATGAGGAGAATCAATTTGTAGGATCAATATGATATGACATTATGAAAAATCTCAATCTCTAATTTCATGATTCAGGTTGAAGGGACTTTGTGATCAAAGTTTTGAGATGCTTTCCCTTTAAAAAGAAACAACCCTAGAATTTGGTGAATAAAAAATAATAATTCTGTGAAAAAATGTTGTTTTATGTTCTTATAGTTTTTATGATGTTTTCCATACAAATAAAGGATTTAGATGTTATTTTTATGATCAGATTTTTATTCAGATCTTCTCTGAACTATCTGTACGACTGCATATTTCCTTTCAATTGTGTAAATTACTGACGGTGTCACTATGGTCTGCACTATGGTCTGAAAGTGGCAACAGCTGGGGTCTGACACGTAATGACAGCCGCAGCACACATATAACAACTTCCATAGGTTTTGCTGACCCAGCGAACGAGAGAAATTTAAGAGTCACTCCCCGCAGCAACAACCCAGGCGACAAAAGAAAACTCGCTCTAGTTGTCAATCTTGCGCATGCGTTTTCCTTTTATGGGCCCGCCTCCAGGCGAGAAGGTGCGCATGCGTGTCGTTGAAGGATTTTTTTTTTTAATTTTTATTTTTTTTGCTGCAGCTGCCGAACCTCGTTGTTGACACTGCGGGCGCTCGCTGGCAGAGTGGCGTGGGAAGCGGCGACGGGGAAAAAGTGGGGGATAGGCGGCGGCACGGAAAGTTTTAGGAGCCTCGCGCTCGTGGAAAGCGCGAAATCGATTTGGAGCCCATTATATGATAGGGAAAAAAACAGGATCCTGCGAGGGACAAACCCGTGAAGCCCACTTCCTTTTCGCTTTCGAGAAGCAGCTGAGTCCAAGGAGAATACTCTCCTTGCTGCACCGAGGACCTTCGTGATTCCGCCCTAACCGGCTTCCCCAGTCTTCGTTCGGAGGGAGCTGATCTTGGGCAAGAAAACTCAGAGCCGCTGGCGCTGGGTGAGAACCGGAATCGGGAGTGGAAGCTGGCAGCCTCTCCTGCCAGAAGGATGGGCGGGGACTCTTCACCTCTGTCGGGCGGATGGTAGGCGGGGAAAGGGTTTCTGATGTCTCAGGACTTGTCGGAAGGGGTAGGCCGAAATGCATGGACTTATGTAGGACGTTTATGTGCCACCCGACATCCTGAATATTATTGCTCATTTTGAGAGATAACTGTTGTGGTACTTTATGGTAGCATAGTGGGGTAAAAATCTCCGGTAAATCTAAAATCTCCATGTTAACCTATAAATAAACCACGGTTAAGTTAACTATGAAAAAGTCAACCTAATTCTCTGTCAGTATCTCTGACAAGATGTTGCCTGGGGTTCAAGGGTGTTTCACGGGATCTTTTTTAGGAAGTATGATTGGAGGGGGAGTCAGAGAAGAAGTTGAAAACTAGCCTGCTTGAACTTTATCTTGTTGAGGAAAGAAACTGGCCCTTCTTCTGTTCTTTATAGCAAAAGATGAAAATTCAAGGTATTTACTATACTGATAATAGTTTAATAGTCAGATAGTTAAATTAAGAAAGAAAATTCTATTAATGATTAATATTGTAATTCAAAGCATGTTTGTGAGTAAACCACAGTCAGATCTCTATTCTAAATAATGCGTAATACTTTAAAGAGTTTCATAGGCAAAAAATAAATTGCTGCACAAATATCCAAATATTATACTATAGGTATGTATTTAGAAATAGTGTTTAAGTGGGCAGAAGGTTATGTTTCAATAATGGCTTTTTAGTGGTATTTGTTTCCAGGCTTATTTCAAATTGAGAGTAACATTTGCTTTTTTAAAACTTGTTAATTTCAGTAAACTGAATCAAGATTAAGTTTATTTAAAATTCTCTTAAAACCAGTGTGGGAAATTAATTATTGATTTCTTCAGGAATCAAATATGAGTTAAACAAACTATTAGTACTGTTTTGATGCTCTTAAAATGTAGACAGAAAATATAGCATGAGTTGTATGTAGGCAAGACTTGAAATTCTAAAACTATTGGCAGACGTTTTTGATGATAAACTCAAGAAATATAGCTGGGTGTCATCAGCATATTGAAGATATCTCAGTCCATGGTGGTGGATGATCTCACCTAGAAGCTTCATGTAGATGTTAAACGGAAGTGGAGAGAGTACTGAGCCCTGTGGGACCCCACAAAACAGTGGACAAGGCTGGATCTCTTGCTCCCTATCAACACTGACTCAGAGTGGCCACAGAGAAAGGAAGTGAACCAGAACAACATAGAGCCACCCACTCCCAACTCCTGAAGCTGCTCCATAAAGATACCAAGGTTGATGGTATTGAAGGCCGCTGAGAGATCAAGTAGGCATGGTTGGATGCCCTACCGCTATCCTGCTCCTGCCAGAGATCATCAAAAAGGGCAACCAATGCCGTTTCCATCCACAGCCATGCCTAAATCCTGTTTGGAAATGGTCTAGATAACCCATTTTATTCAGGAACTTTTGGAATTAACACAAAACCACCTTCTCAATCACCCTCCCCAAAAAGGGAAGATAGGAAACAGGTTGAAAAATTTATTCAACAGGGTGAATATAGTGATGGCATCTTAAGAAGAGGGCAGACAACAGATATATTAACATGCTGGGGCATAAACCCCTTCTACAAGGAAGAATGAATCACCACTAGAACCCACCCTCATGTTGCCTCCCTTTGATAAACCAAGAGGGTTATCGATCTAAAACATAAGTGCTTGCACTCCCTAAGATCTGGTCTACTTCGTCATGAGCAATAAAGTTAAACATTCCTGTGGTGGCACAATGGTTAGAATGCAGTATTATAGGCGGTAATAAATAGTCTTCCTTTGGTAATAAACAGGTGGTCTGGCCTAGTTTACTCCTTTCATGATAGCCATTCAAGAAATTATAAATGTTCTGCCCAATTTGGATCTAATCCAGTGAAAATTTATTTTAAGTACACTTAGGATTGTAATATAACAAGTAAAAAATTTTATGGAGGTCTACATGTACTCTATAAAGTGTTTAAATATTCCAATTAAATATTCTCAATCTAACTTAATGGAAAGTTATTCTTTTGTTGTCTTAAACTTCTAATTGCAATCTCAGGATTTTCAAAAAAGGGCAAGGAAATAAAGAAATAAAGTTAATTGTCCTAGAAATAAAAATAAATGCCAACTAAACAAATATAAAAATTCTGTAAATATTCTGCAAAAAAATGAATGAGAATAGCTATATAAATTAATAAAATTGAATAGTGGATTAATAGTAACCGTGTTTCTCAGAAAATAAGGCCAGGCCTTATTTTCTTTTGACCACTGAAAAAACAGCTAGGCTGTCTTTTTGGGGGTGACTTAGTTTCTCCCCCACTACGCACCCTTGCCTAGAGCGCCCCCACAGGCAGCCACGCCTCACCACCAGCTGCTCCTAATGGCCGATCATGGTGGAGCATGGAGCACTCCCTACTCCTGCTAAGTCCCTTTGCTGCAGACCCGGGTATGGTGCTGGCTGCAGGCTGGGTCAGCGAGTGGGCGTCATTGGCGTGGATGTTGGCCTTGGAGCACTTTACATCGTGAGACCTTCGGCACCCACTGCTGCTGCTTCCTCCGCTGCCGTTGCTTTCTCTTCTGCCCATGCCGCTGCCGTATTTGGAGTGCTGTGCATTCCTCCCCCGGCAGCATTTCAGCCGCTTCTCGGGTGGGGAGCCGCCGCCTACGTAGTTTCCACGGTTCCCACCAGCACTGGCGCCTCTTGACAGCGCCGTCTCCAACAACAGCGGCAGCAGCAGCGGGACAGACCCCGCTGCCAACGAGAACCGCCTGCCCTCCCGCAGGGGCATCACTTTGCTTCCCGCCCCAGAGCTTTGGGTCATGGTCTCATCCCCTGTATTATCAGGCGTTCTCCTCTTGCTCCAGCCCGCCCCGCCCCCCCCCCCCTCGTGGACCTTTCCCCCTCTTTAAGTTTTCTTTACTGTCATTCCCTCCGTCAGTTTCCTAAGAATACAGACTGGCCGGGCAGCTTCTTCCCCATCTCTCCCGATAGCTTTAAAAAGGGAACCATCTATCCATTTTGCGTTTCGAGCAGAAGCAAACCTTCCAATCCAAACAGAAGAGAAAGGGAATCATCCTACAGACCCTTAGCACCAAGCTTCCCAGAGGATTCTCCCAAAGGAGGATTCACTCCCTTAAATGCACTCCCCTCCTTTGGGATGAATCTTCTGAATCCTCCTTTGGGGTGGATCCTTTGGGAGAATCCTCTGGGAAGCTTGGCAGGGAAAGAAGGAGGGAGGGAGAGAGGGAAGAGTGTCATTGGGATTTGCCAGGAGAAATCCAGGAGGTGGATTTCCATCCTATTTCTGTCCTTCAAGGAGATGAAGGTGGGGAGTGGTTACTTCTTCCATGTAAAGGAGTGCTAAGGGTGAATGAATGAATGAACCTTCCAATCCAAACATAAGAGAAAGGGAATCATCCTACAGATCCTTAGCACCTCCTTAAATGCTTAAACTCCTGTCCTTCCCTGAGGGGCTTAATTTCACCTTATGCCTGGAAAACATGCTGGGACTTCCTATTGGGGGGGGGGGGGGGGCGTATTGTTGGAGAAACATGGTATTTCAAATTAGGCTATCATTTTGAATGATGCTTATATGATCTAATGTAATGAATTTCTGGGGGAAAAAATTAGAGCTTATTTCTTTTCAGGTTTGTTTTTGGTTCACTTTTTGTCTCTTTGAATTCCAGAATACTGTAGTCAGGTTTATTTATTTCCCAAAAAACTTGACTGATATTAGAGAAATCAAATGAGGATTTCTGTTGGAGAAATCAAATGAAGGTATATGTAACTGGGACAAATGGAGATTAATACTATTTTTAAATGCAGTATACCTATTTTCTTCCCATTTCCGTTATAAGCTTCTCTCTGCTATTCTCCATTTTATGTAAAGGTTTAGACAGGAATCTCTGCTTCTCTTGCTAGATAACATTGTTTTATGAACAACAGATCCCAGTAACAGTAGCTACATAGGCATTAACTCAAAAAGGTGGGAAGAAGAGACTCAAGATTATATATTGGGACTAACATATATGAAAAACAGGATTCTGCAATTACTTAATAGTTAGACTGTGATCTCTTCATGTATATGCCTTCCTATTTTTCTGAAATTTGTTATCTAGCCTTTTTGAGCCCACTTGTGAAATGTGACTAGGAACATAATTTAATTTCTTTACCTGGTAAATAAAGCCTTCACACTTCATTAGCTTATGCTTAGTTCCAGTCTCTGATTCTTTTTCTTGCTATATCAGATCAAATATTGCCAAGTTCTCTGCCTGGTTTTCTTCTAATAAAGCAATAGCAAAGGAGTGAGTTTTATTTTTTCAAATTCAAGCAGGATGTTAACCTATAGTGTCTGCCATCTATTTAAAATGTTTGTGAGTTCATATTGGGCTTAAAGGCCCTAAGGTAACAAAGTTGACAGACTAGAACACCAGAATATATCTATATTTTTGGTGCAATGTTCTCTACTCATCTGTTCAGGTCATTTAAGTTGGTCTGTTAAGGAATCCCATGCCCATCTCATGAGGTGGCAAGTTCAAGATAAAGAGACAGCCATTCTTTGTAATTTCTCTCCCTACATTTGAAATATACTTCACCTCCAAGGTTCCTTTGGCATTTCTCTCCTTGCATTTTTCAGGACTTTTAAGTATATTTTATTTCATCATGCAATATACAGTGGGGCAAAAAAGTATTTAGTCAACCACCAATTGTGCAAGTTCTCCCACTTAAAAAGATGAGAGAGGCCTGTAATTGTCATCATAGGTATACCTCACCTATGAGAGACAAAATGTGAAAACAAATCCAGACAATCACATTGTCTGATTTGGAAAGAATTTATTTGCAAATTATGGTGGAAAATAAGTATTTGGTCACCTACAAACAAGCAAGATTGCTGGTTCTCACAGACCTGTAACTTATTCTTTAAGAGGCTCCTCTGTCCTCCACTCATTACCTGTATTAATGGCACCTGTGAGAACTTGTTATCAGTATAAAAGACACCTGTCCACAACCTCAAACAGTCACACTCCAAACTCCACTATGGTGAAGACCAAAGAACTGCCAAAGGACACCAGAAACAAAATTGTAGACCTGCACCAGGCTGGGAAGACTGAATCTGCAATAGGCAAGCAGCTTGGTGTGAAGAAATCAACTGTGGGAGCAATAATGAGAAAATGGAAGACATACAAGACCACTGATAATCTCCCTCGATCTGGGGCTCTATGCAAGATCTCACCCCATGGGGTCAAAATGATCACAAGAACGGTGAGCAAAAATCCCAGAACTACACGGGGGGACCTAGTGAATGACCTGCAGAGAGCTGGGATCAATGTAACAAAGGCTACCATCAGTAAAACACTACGCCGCCAGGGATTCAGATCCTGAAGAGCCAGACGTGTCTCCCTGCTTAAGCCAGTACATGTCCAGGCACGTCTGAAGTTTGCTAGAGAGCATTTGGATGATCCAGAAAAGTTTTGGGAGAATGTCATATGGTCAGATGAAACCCAAAGTAGAACTGTTTGGTAGAAACACAACTCGTCGTGTTTGGAGGAGAGAGAATGCTGAGTTGCAACCAAAGAACACCATACCCATTGTGAAGCATGGGGATGGCAACATCATGCTTTGGAGCTGTTTCTCTGCAAAGGGAACAGGACAACTGATCCGTGTACAGGAAAGGATGAATGAGGCCATGTATCGTGAGATTATGAGTGCCAACCTCCTTCCATCAGCAAGGCCATTGAAGACGAAATGTGGCTGGGTCTTTCAGCATGGCAATGATCCAAAACACACCACCCGGGCAACAAAGGAGTGGCTTCATAAGAAGCATTTCAAGGTCCTGGAGTGGCCTAGCCAGTCTCCAGATCTCAACCCCATAGAAAACCTTTGGAGGGAGTTGACAGTCCGTGTTGCCCAGCGACAGCTCCAAAACATCACTGCTCTAGAGGAGATCTGCATGGAGGAATGGGCCAACATATCAGCCACAGTGTGTGACAACCTTGAGAAGACTTACAGAAAACGTTTGACCTCTGTCATTGCCAACAAAGGATATATAACAAAGTATTGAGATGAACTTTTGATATTGACCAAATACATATTTTCCACCATAATTTGCAAATAAATTCTTTCCAAATCAGACAATGTTTGTTTTCACATTTTGTCTCTCATAGGTGAGGTATACCTATGATGACAATTACAGGCCTCTCTTATCTTTTTAAGTGGGAGAACTTGCACAATTGGTGGCTGACTAAAATACTTTTTTGCCCCACTGTAATTAGATTTATTGATTTTTTTAATGTTAATTTTGTATTTATTTAAAATTACTCTTTATTGTCTTTATAGACCAACATAAACAAAATGGCCTTCCACACTTTTGATATATCCAGATTAATTTGGCCACAATTGAGGAAGAATCAGCATGGGGGAAATATAAGAATGCTGATTATATAAAGTACTGAAACCAAGAGAAAGCAATAATATGGAGTAAGAAAATACAAGTGTGTCAGATAAGAGTACCAAATAAAAGCAACCACACATTTTTAATAATTTTAATTTACAAGTATAAATTTTAGGTAACTTTAATTTACATGTTATAATTTTAATTTGGAGATAGTCCTTGACCTGTGACTACAATTGGAATTGGAATCTCTGTTGTTGAGCAAAGCAATCATTAAACAAAATGTCATGCTCAATGATCTTTGCTCAATGATCACAATTACAACATTCCTGATTGTGGTAAGCAGTTTCATGGGTCTAAGTCCATGATGGTGAACCTATGGCATGCATGCCGTAAGCAGCACACAGAGCCATCTGTCCGGGCATGCCACTATTGCCCGTTGCTCTTCTGGGTTCCGGCAGATGCAGGCTCTCTGGCCAGCTGGTCTTTGTGCACGCATCACGCCAGAATGGGGAGCAGCTCTTCGGTTTCCGGCGTTCTTGCACATGCATGCTGGAGAGCTGTTCTTACGGTTTCTGATGCTTCCTCCCATGCTCACGTGCACTCCCATTTCGGCACTCAGTGCCAAAAAGCTTTGCCAGCACTGGTCTAAATGGATGGAAGTCTGCAGTAAGATACACAGTATTAAGGGAAGCTGTGGGAGATCCCGCGCAAGCTATAGGGCTCACTGGCAGATGAAAACCTGCCATGCCCAGGAGGCCTTGGCCATGCCCAGGAGGCCTTGGCCTGCTGTCTGCGCTACTATGTCTGGGAGGTCTGAAAATGTATTTTTTTTTCCAGATTCAATGCTATCAGAGCAAATCCCCTGGTTAAGTAAAAGCATAGTAACAGTGTGAAGAATAATAAACTTAACAAAAGAAAGAATGTAGTAATCTGGATGCTGTCACAGAAATGGTCTTCTCACTTGTTTCCAGTGTCAACTCATAAAACATTTATGACCATTTTATAGTGATCCACAGAAAGCAGGGGGGGAAGGGGTTTGAAAGAGCAGTGCGGCAGCTTGGAAATCGAAACTGCATTCCATACATAGTTTTTCAGAGATTGTAACTAGGCAATTGAAGTTTCTGCCATGCAAAAATCTAACTGGAGAACATGATTGATGACTCTTGGCTATGGATGTGTGTCATTGGAGAATATGAATTATGATACACTCAGGTGGGGGAAAACCAAGGTCAAGGGTGACAGTGAATTATGTGTCTCAGAGTCGGCTACACCCAGGTAGTGCCAACATGTTAACTCCCAATAAATCCTGTTTAGTTTTGGAAGTTTGGCTTGAGACTAATGATTTAATTGGGGTAACTGCCAGAATCCTGACATCTAGCAGATTTTCTCACTTTATGATGGGAAGTAAGGCAAATTGTTCATTGTAGGAGATCCAGTATAGTAGTATTGGTTATGTTGATGGTCTTTAAGGTATCTTGTTTCCAGATCATTTAAGTATTTAAAGGTCATAATAAATAACTTAGATTGTGTTTAGAAATAAAGTATTTGCAGTGAAAATGGCAAAGGAGTAAATGCATGCTTTTTAAAAACAATATTCTAATTATAAATATGATTCTTCCACAATCTTAAGGCTCGCAACAGGTTTTGCAGTGTCTTGAGGGTATACTTTTAAATGTAGCTGGGACCAGGATCAAGTCTTAGAAGATATAATGAGCGAGATGAAAGCCCTAAGACTTTGTGCAAGTTTAAGCACTTATTTTTCTCCTTAACTCTCTTCAGAATGAAAAGAAAATGCAACTGAAGTTTTCATTTTATCAACTCTGGAGTTCTATAGGAATGATTTTGATATCCTGAACTTTTTCGCCTTTACTCTTAAGCATCAGCATCAGGGTTCAGATCTTACTGCTTTTTTTTTGAGGGGAGGGTAGGAAATGGGAGATCTATTGATTGACTCTTGTCAATTAGATACTGCAAATCAGTAATAATTGAAAGGCAAAATTACATGCAAATAAAAGCCATTTTAGTGTAGTGATTAAGGTGTTGGACCAGAGACTAGAACCATGAGAAACTAAAACCAAACTAGAACCATAATTAAGTAATATAACTCTATATGGTAACAATAAAAGCCTGTAAATGCTGTTTACATCATTTTTGTGATTTCTAAAAACTATTTGTGCTTTAAGGGGAAAAAAGATACACTTTTTATTTATAGTAAATTTCAAGTGGGCACTTCAATATATTGTAAACATTTAATATATTCTATTTTGACACGGACATATAAGATAGAAGTACATGAGATTCTGAATGACATGACGGTGTTATTTATTTATTTATAGTTTTTAAATTTACATTTATTTTATTATAAAGATATAATCTCTTCCCCATGGGATGGGAGTTCAAAGGTTTCTCACAGTGGATCTTTCAGATGAAAATAATTTGATTTATTAATTTATAAACTATATTTAGAGGTGAATGATCCTAGAAAAAAATTGAGTTTATATACTCTTCACTGGTTCTACAAATAATGATTTTCAGTTCCCTAGGAATTTTAGGGATATTGAAGCAGTATGTCTTGTTTCAGTATTTGAATGGTTAAAATCAGAAATGCAAAAATTTGCAGAATTCTATTTTTTAGCATTCTTCAAATAATCCTTTCATTTCATTGTAGTTGCTTAACTCTTTATATTTTAAATTTTCCGTATTGGAATGGATGCCTTTCCTCTGCTCATTCATATGTGAAATAAATGCTAAGAATATTTATTGATTGTAAAATAATTACTATATTATTGCACTGATGCTGAATCATCCACTGTAGCACAATTGAGCCCAATAATGCAGAAGATATTGTATTTGCCTCAAAGAAATATGCCTCTGAATTTAAGAAGATCTTAAAAAATAAAGCTGGGGCGGAAAGGCACTGATAATAATCCTATGCAGTGCCATTTTTTTTTTTTATGTCGGCAACTTAATGTTTCACATTCTGAATGAATCTATTTTAAAGATCTCCAGTGCATAAACTGGTGCATCCTTATGTGTGTACAGTATGCATATTGTATATGTATGATATTTGCAAAACTTGCCCGCCATGGGCAACATTCCAAAAGAAGATACAGCTAGGATTAAAAATAAATACATATTAATGAATTAATAAGCACAAATTGAAATGTTAAATATCAAGTATTCTGTCTTTTAGACTGAAACACACTAGAATCACAAATACATTTGTTTCTTTTGAGTAAAAACATCAAAAAAAATCAAAATAAGGAGATGAATAATGGAAAAAGTATCTACATTGAAAGGAAAAAGAAAGTAAGAAACAAAACTGGATGATGAAAACTCAGCTGGAAAAAAAGAAGTCATTTTTAATTTTTAAAAGAAGTGATATATGAGGTGCTTCTCTTCAAAGCTTTAAATAATTATTTCTTTGCAAAGCTTGTATATGCATGCATATGCATGGGGGACCACTTCTTGGTGGTCTCTTAAGAAATGTCTCTTTGTGAATGTTTGAACAGCCACATAAGCCTGGCAATGAATATACGATTTTAGTGCTTTGAAAACTGGGGCTTCATCTGCTTTGTGAGGCCCATTTCTCAATTGCTTTGCATATACTCACAGTTTAACACTTATCTTACTTCAAGCTTGCAAGTAGCTCTTTCTAGACAAGTAAAGAACTTCAGGCTCTACTCCAGGACTTTCATGCTTTTTGAGAATCATAATTCTCATAGTCAGTAGGCTTTTTAGTAAAATGAAGAAATTAACTTCTAATGTGATAGAGCAGCCTCGGTCCAGCATTTCTCAGAGTACAGATATCAGTTACAGTATTGTCTAGGTATGGTGGCCTAGAGGTGGAGCTCTCACCTCACAATCGGGAGGCTGTGAGTTTGATCCCAGGTAGAGGCTAATATTTGCTCCTGCTCGAGCAGAGGGTTGGACTAGATGCCCTCCAAGGTCCCTTCCAACTCTTATTCTATATTCTATGTCAGTAATCAACAAAGGCTCGGCTTCAGGACCGTGAAAGGTCAAAGTCTATATTTTAAAGTGGGAAGGAAGAAATACTGTAGGTTTAAACTGAGGAGGAAGAAATACTGTAGGTTTAAACTGCTGTAGGATCCTCATATTGACAAGGTAATCTATTCAGTATGACTTTGTTCTAATTTGCAATCTTTATTCTTATTTAACCATTCAGCATAGAGGTTTTTAGAAATTGCAGTCAAGCTTGAGCTTAGTATCACATTTTAAGGATATACAATTTTGAAGAAGAGCTACAGATTTAGTGTTAGGGAAAAGGCAAATCATTCCATTATTGGGCCATATGTCATGATCCCACGAGTGACTGCAATTCAGTATGGTTGCTCAGAAATGGCAGCCATTTCTGGGATCACACCACACAGCTCAACAATTGTAAGTAGCCTTTTTCCCCCTAACCTAAGCTCTGAAAATCTTCTTGTGTGATGAGTAATGTAGGATGAGAAAAGTGTGGGGCTTGGTAGGGAAGCCAGCCCTAATGCCTGCAGGAACCTAATAAAGACATTAGAGGAGAAGATAACTGGGTAATCCTATAGTCAGGTGTAAAGAAAAATGATCACAGGCACTACAATTGTTACTTTGGGACCAGTTGTAAGTAGTTTTCAATGAGTCCACTGTAATTTTGAATGATTGCTAAGCAATTGGTTATAAGCTAAGGATTTACCTGTATTATTTCTTGCTGCTAGTTTTGATCATCATAAAGAGAATTAATGGTATCTATATTTATTATATAGGCAAATTACGTAAGAGTTGTTGATTTGATCTTAAAATGATATGGCTTCTTTTCAAAAAATTTTTAAAATTTCTGTGTGATAGATTATCACACATTCTTTTGCAAAGATTATGATGGTAATTTATTTCATGTACTTAGTAAAATGTTTAAATGGAATTGTGGATGCATATTTGTGGGATTGGCTTACTGACCTAAAATAAATACTTAGATCTATAAAATTTAAGATAATATAAATGTTGCTGCATAAAAGCTTCAAAATATGATTTGTTTTTTAAAAAAGGTAGGAACAATTGATAAGACAAAATTCAAACATTGTTTAATTAAAATAATTGAAATGCATGGGATAATACTATTAAACTACATGGTATACAAAATGTTTAAGATTGTTTAGAAAACATAAATTTTGCAAAATGAATGTGTGGTTCCTGAACTGTGTACTTTGTTTTGAAAATAAAGTATGAAATACTATTTACTACTATGAACAACCTCAGGAAATAGTTGAAAAAATGTTTTCAAGATATATATATATAATGAAAGTAATAACCTGATACTTTTTTCTTTGTTTCAGATTTAGGCTCTTGGATTTAAAGCAATACTGTGAGAAACTATCTGAGATTGTATAAAAGAATGGGGACCCCTGGCTCAGGAAGGAAAAGAACTCCGATGAAGGACAGATTTTCTGCAGAAGATGAAGCGCTAGGTCATATTGCTAGAGAGGTTGGTAAATTTTTTCAAAGCTAAGTGACAGGTATAGCCTGGGAATTGGTATGTTTTTATAGTATAGGTAATTACACTTACTTGAACAATTATTAAATTGGAATTTAACACAATAGTATTTTCAGAAAACATATGTAATCTTTATTGGCATACTTAGTCATTCAAACATAAAGATTCTTGCTCTCCTAATGATATGACTGCAGACCACCATCTAATGCAGAATTTCAAGTGGTTATTATTGTATGAGTCATTTAGCAAATCTGCACAATGACATCTACTAGTTAGATTAAACAGAAAAATGTTGTGGCCTGTCAGTGGTTACTGGAGCTCGCAGCAGACTCGGACAGTAAGGAGGTTGGAGTGGAACATAGGCCAGTCCTGGAGTCTGGGGAAGGCTCTGACGAGTACTCTGCGTTAGAGGCAGAGATGGGGCCAGGCCATCTGATAGTTATCAACTTCCTTCAGAGTCAGAGATCAGTGTGGCAGAAGAACAACTGGAGCCTGTTCCTAGTGTGCCCATGCACAGAGCTGCTAGGAGAAGGGAACAGTTAAAGAACAAGGTTGACTCAGGAATAAAAGCTCAGGTGGATGGTGAATGGCCCCTCCCATAGGGAATAAAGAAGAGTGAAAGGGGAGTGGTGTTTGCAGGAGACAATTCAATTCATTAGATTGAAGATCTGTTCCTGACTTCTTGCCAAGTAATTGCTGCTATAGCATGGTATTTGGAAGATATCGCCTGGCAACTCTCCAAGCCTGATAAAGGTCTGTAGTTGTGAAATCTCATGAAAGATTGTTTGCCAGTACTTTATTGGAGAGGAATTTACTTTAACCTAAATAAAAGGGGTTTTATTGGGATGAGGAGTCTGCTTCATGATTTTGGGAAGCCTAGGTCAGAACAAGAATGAACTCGTGGCTTTTTAGTGAAATAATTGGTCCTTGTATATATAGATGCACAACCAAATATGAGACTTAAATATTTATTCATTCATTTATTCATTTATTAAATTTATTGGCTGCCCATCTTACCATAGAATAATTCTGGGCAGCTTACAGTTACATTTAAACTAAAACATAAGAGGTTAAAAACAAAAGTTAAAACCAAAGATAGATAGGGGAAGGTGGGGGGTGGAGTGGAGGGATCTGGTTTCTATTATTACTCAATCAACCACCTCTGTTGTGATGCTTCCCCATTGGGTCCTAAGCTGACTGGCAAAACCTCATCTCTAGGCCCTTGTGAAAATAGAAGAGAGTTGGGGCCAACCTCACATCGGGGGACAAGATGTCCCAGAAGGCAGGAGCAAAAGCCCATTAGCCAGAGTAATTGGGCTACAGGACCCACAGCATTCTTCCTCTGCCAGCATGAGAGGTATGGGCCAATCCCAGTGGGATGTGACGGCCTCTCAAGTAACTTGGATCCATGTCATCAAGGGTTTTAAAGGTCATCACCAATGCTGCCAAGGTTTTGACTAACAAACTCAACCAATTCAGCATTTCAGCTTTCTCAAAGAACTGTTTTATTGAGTATATTATTTTGGCATGGATGAAAATAAAACCAGCTCTAAATATTTCAGTTTCAGTTATAATTAAAGAATAGATAATTCCCTTCCTCATGGTCACAGGTCACATTATCCAATTAGGTGTTCTGGCATCTCCTTGGCAACTCCTCTCAGTCTCTGGCCAGCACCTATTGAGATGAATTTGGTTCCTATGGGATGATCTGTTGTTGTGTGGTCTGACATTCCAGACTCTCCCCCCCCCCCCCCCCCCCCCCCCCCCCCCACACACACACACAGTGTGGCAATCTGAGAAACAGAAAGATGGCTGTGGCAGGCCTGATCTGTTTCAAATTTGACAAACGCCTTAAATTGTACCCAGAAGCAGACTGGTAACCAGTGCAGCTTACAGAGCAGTGGTGTTACTGGGGCCGTTCTTGGAGCTTCCAAAATTACCTATGTTGCTACACTGTACCAGCTGTAGCTTCTGAATGCTCTTCAAAGGTAGCTCCATGTAGAGTGCAATACAGTAGTCCAGTTATAAAATGACTAGGAACCGAACAACTAAGCACTGGGAATCCTGATTCAGAAAAAATCGCAACTGGTACACAACAAGGTTGTGCAAAGAATGTCATAGCTGCTACTGCCACCTGTTCTTCAAACAGAAGTCACGAGTCCAGGAGAATTCCCAAGTTGTGGACTGGGTCTTTCTAGGGCAGTGCCACCACACCCAGAATCAAAGATGACAAAGTCTTGAATCCCTACATACCCAAAGCCATTCGATATTACCAGGGTTCAAAATCTGTTGTCCCCATCCAGGTCCTCATAGCCTCCAGATACCATGAAAGAGCAGCCATCAGTTGGTTCACCAAAAGTGGAAATATAGAATTAAGTATCATTAGTATACAATATATGCAACAAGATGTCCATTTCTTAACAGTTAATACTATCATTTAGCTCAGTGGTTCCCAAACTTTTTCAGTCCACCGCCCCCTTGGTGCTACAAACTCATCCACAGTGCCCCCCACCCAGGGATGGGATTCAAATTTCTTAACCGGTTCTGTGGGCATGGCCTAATTTGTGGATATGGTTTGGTGGTCATGTGACTAGGTAAGTGTGGTTGCTGGCTGGGCATGGCTTGGTGGCCATGTGACTGGGTGGGCATGGCCAGGTGGCCATGTGACTGGCAAACCAAATACAAGTGGTTAATGGTAAGTGTTCTAATTTATGACTGACCTCCCCAGAGTTACTTTGACCTGTTTTTGGAGTTTTGACAGCCATACACACATACACACACACACACCCCTTTCTAACCCTGCTGGAGCAGGTGATTGGCGAGATACCTCATTCACAGAGTCCCAGGGACCGGGCGCGATTGTTCATTCATGCCTGGTCCTGCCCAGAAAAGCCGGGAGGCAAGGCTTTGGGGTCCAACAAAGGGACTGCAGGCAGGACTTCCACCCCTCCCTCTTTTGGGGAAAGGACTAGAAGCTTCAAATGAGGCTGCAGCCTCACCCATCGCAGGAGTTGTGGGAGAAGTGAGCTGCAGGAAAGGGGAACCAGCCCACCCTGACTGGCTCACCTTTCCCTCTGCCACCAGCCACAGGAAGAAGATAAGTTTGTAGACAGTCGGGAAAGCCCAAACTGCTGCGAATGGATGGAAGATCCGCTCTCGTGAGGCTTGATTTGCATCATTCTCACAGTGGTGGCCTGCATTCAGCCAAAGCGCGCAGGCTGGCGGGCAGCAGAGGGAAGCGACGACAGACAAGTGGTGATGCCGGAGACGTAGCATCGTGCTCCTGGTCGCCTCCCCCCGCTCCTAGTAGGCAAGGCCCAGCAATTGTGGAGAATCTAGGCAGGACCCAAGCGGCAACAGGTGAGCCCTGACTCGCCTTCCTCTCGGCCACCAGTAAGCCAGGCAAGTGGGATGGGGGGGAACCTGAATTGCGCCCTGTGAGGGGCCCACCTCCAACACTCCTTTGCCACCCCCCTTGCCTCTTATCGCCCCCCTAAGTCATCCCACTGCCCCCCAGGGGGCGGAACTGCCCACTTTGGGAACCACTGATCTAGCTTTACCACAAAACTTAAGCCTATTATTGAAAATTAGATATTTATTTAGTATTGTTATTTTAAGCACACAGGTTTTTAATTCCTTCTTCCTCCCTCCCTCCCTCCCTCCCTTTTAATATTAACTTTTTTTTCTAAAATCCTAAAGTAATTGTGGAAAAGTTGATTTCTAACTGTTTTGTACTGTATTTGGTGATGCTAGCTTTCTTAATTGCATTGTATTTTCAATATAACAGGCAGAAGCACGCCTTGCAGCCAAACGTGCAGCCCGAGCGGAAGCAAGGGATATACGCATGAGGGAATTGGAACGCCAACAAAAAGAGGTATGTACTATCAGAAGAAAATGCTATCTTACATTTATTATATACAAATAATAGACTCCCTTTTTCTTGTAAAGAAATGTAGAAAGCTTTTAAAAGAAAATATTACTACAGATATTCCTCAATCCTCAGCCTGCCCTCGATAATGGGAATTGTCATTAAGTGAGACAGCCTCATTTGTCAATCCCTATCATCTAATCTCCCTAATGCCCTTGTTAAACAAACACCTGGGATCATTAAACCAAGTATGGCATGCCTCATGACTCTGGGAGGCCTGTCACCCACCTGGGCCAATAAACGAGGCAGACAAGCAGCAAAAAGCTTTGCATAGCTCAAAACAGGGAAGTGGGGGAAAGACCCCAGCTAGATTAGGGTTCAACATCAAGTTCCAGTGCCAGAGAGGCTTCTAAACAAGCTGGTAGCATGGCTGATGAACCACACTTTTTGACTGGGCCTACGTCCTGATCAACTGGCCATTGGGAGACTGCAAATGGCCACATGCTGCAAAAACTGGGTCCCAAAAGGGAGTGAGACAAGCAGCAAAAATCTTTCCAAAGAAGGTTTCCAAGCTTTTTGCTGTTTGTGTGACTTCCTTTAGGATCTAGCTAAAGGGAGTCAGATTAACAGCAAAAAGTTTTGCAAGAACCCAGCTTCTGCTATGACTGGTCATTTGCTGCATGTGTTGTGCTATAGCTGGCTTAAGTTTTTGAACTGAACTTTTTCTTCAATTCCTCAATGCAGCTTGTTTGCAAACAAGCTGCAAAAAATATTTTTTTGTTTCCTTCCTTTCTTTTACTCTTTAACCTGGTGGTCACTCATCAAGTAACTTACAGATTTTGTCATCATATTTTCAGGCATGCAGAAAAATTAGCAAATGGGGTGATTAAAGGAATAGACTAGAGATTGAAGGGGAATGGCGGAGAGTTTGTTCAGAGCTGTAGAGCTTAATATAGAGCCATGCCTAGGCTACTTCTAGTTTCAGTTTCCAAACAGTTCTCATTGGCTGACTTAGTTGCTATACCTATTCATTGGCTGACCATGTTACCATGCTCTATTCCAGTTCATGAATATACTCTAACACTCCTCCCTTCATAACTGAAATAGACATAAATTCAATTACGTATAATATTCTTCAGATACCTGTATTTGAAGACCCACATTCACAGTTCCTTCCAAATACCTGAGAATTCCTTTTTATACTTATCCAATGCAATTGCGTTGATCCCCATTTTTTAACTTTCCATTTTATTTGTTCAATTTTAGATAATGCCAATACTTCTTTGTAGTTCCTTGGCTCATACCATACTTTACACACTTTAACTTCACTAGCAGAATACCAGTCAGATGGAATCCTCTTGTTCCATCACTCTGACCTGCATGGCACTGACTGCTGCTATGTGTCAACTCTCTCTTGCTTCATATCTTATTCAGTTTCTCCTCCCTGAATGCTGACACCATCACTAAGTGAGTTACCATCACTAAGTGGATCACTGTCACCAAGTGAATCATTGCACAAATTTGTATCAATTCTGTTCCAATTTTGCTCTGCAAAGTTTGCAGACCTTGAAAATATTATTCTTTTGCTCCCATCACTAAAGTGATAACTTTTTGAGCCTGGCTCATAGCCCTCAAACCCGAATTTTCTAGCCTTTGGTTGTCCCTTTCTTCTAATTGCTTTTGGAATATATACCCCTACATTGCTTCCAAACACCCTTAAATGTGCTAGAGATGATTTTCTCCCAAAAGCACTGGATATGGAGTATAATTAATAGAAGAACTCCATAATTTATTTACTAAATAATTAGCAGTCAAGATGGCTTCACCCCAATATGACCTGCTTAGACCAGAATCCTCTAGCAGTGAGTCTTTCATGGTTTGCAAGACTTCATTCCGTCTCTCAGCAACACAATTCTCTGCTGCTGTGTAACAATTTGTGCATCTGTGTTTTATTCCTAACTGTGCCAACCACTGTTGAAAACTTGTTGATATGAATTCTGAACCTCTGTCAGTTTGCAGATGATATATCTATTGTTTATACCTTCTTTCTACAAAGCTTATCCATTGCTTTAAATTTCTGTAGCATCTGTTTACTCTTTAGTAAGTAGCAGAACCCAAACGTGCTATAGTCTTCTACAATGACCAGTGTGTACTTAGCTCCTCCCAAAGTGGTTTGCATTGGGCCCACCAAATCTGCATGTATCAGTTGTTGTCTGCCTTGTGCTACTATTGCTTACTGGGAATGCCTTGGACTTTGATGTTTTGCATACTGCACAATCCAAATATGCCTTACATCCCTTTAAATTTAAACTTTCTGCAAATTGGCCCAAGTTTTTGAAAAACTTGGAAGCTGGCATGCCCAAGTTTTCTGTGTAAAAAATGAACACATGAATCATGTTTTGCAACATTGCCAAATGTTTGTGCACATTAAACTTTTTGTCCCTGTAACATATAAAGGTTATCATGCTTTATGCCCTTTGCATAGATAATCCCATTTTTCTTTATAAGACACTGCCCATTTACAAATGTGGTCTCAAATCCTTGCTTGTCTAAACTAGAGACACTCAGCAAATTATATTCCATTTCTGGCATACGTAAAACATTATTAAACCTTGTTTCCTAATATGGAATTTACACACTGCCTCTTCCAATGACTTTAGCTTTCTTGCCATTTGTCAAGGCTACTGTGTCTCCAGCAATTGCATCTATCCTGTAAAACAATTTAGCATTATTAATAATTGTTTGACTAGCCCCATTGTCAAATAACTATTGATTTTTCTTGCCTTAGCTGACTTTTGCAACAGCAGCCTGTCCATCAGCTAACTGTCTTTCTTGCAAACTTATTCTGTCTTACAAACAGTCTCTTTCCAAACAGTCTTTCTTTAAATGAGTCATTTCACCCCAAATGAAGCACTTCTTCTGTTGCTGGGTTGTAGTCTGATATCCCCTGATGCTCTTCTAGTCTCTGGAAACAGCCAGTCTGTGGAATTTTCCATTCTGCTCCTTGGGCCCCCTTCTCAGGGATTTCTCCTTGTGGCTAATTAAACAAGCTTTAAGGGCTTCTAAATGCAGCTTCTGGTCTGGTTTGCATTCAAACACTGCACATTGTCCCAAGTTTCATTTAGGCTGTTCAAAACTAGCAGCACTTTCTGAGATTCAGGAATCCTCATCCCATGCTGTTCTAACTCTACAAACAAAGTTTGCATATCTCCTGGCTGCAAATGAGCTCTATATAACTTTCTTGATAATTGTATGATGTTGCATGGTGATACATTCACATGAACAGTCCTCAACTTATCCCAGACTTCTTTTCCAGTCTTTAAATCAGCTACATTGATAAACTGATTATCTTCTAAACTTAAGTTGAGCAAATGTTCTATAATGCAGCTTTGGATCTGCAGCATTCAATGGTGCCTGGGGTGGATTTTCAACAATATTCTATAACTCTTTATTTTTTAAGAAACATTCCATTTTTGCAGCCCAAATAATATAGTTCTTTGACCCAAATGGGGTAGAGAGCTCTCTCTAATTTTTTCAGCCATCTTGCAAAGCCTCTTGCCTTGTTTCAGATTAACAGATAATCAAAGTTGGAAGGAACCTTGTAGGTCATCTAGTCCAACCCCCCGCCCAAGCGGGAGACCCTACACCCTTTCTAACAAATGGTTTCTTACTTTTAAAACAGGAAGTCCCTCAGTTTTAATTACAATCAGTCTTTTTCTGGGCCCACAACCTGTTCAGAGTATTGCAGCATAAATTCAGCACCAGAAAAGTAAACACAGATGACTGAGGCTTCAATTTAACTCCTTTATAAACACATAAAATAAATTTTACAATACCAGTTGTAGATTTCTCTAACATGAAGCAAACTCAAACAGAAGCAGACATGTTACAGGTTCAGAGCAGTACAGCAACTCAACTTCAGCTCAGAAACAGACATCAGTTTCACTTTAGTTCAATAGGCAAACAAGACACAGCAGAGGAGAGAAGCAGTTACATTTTCAATAGACAGACTCAGAGCTTAACATAGCTTCAGAGCTGCAGAGCTTAATATAGAGCCACACTTAGGCTACTTCTAGTTTCAGTTTCCAAACAGTCCTCATTGGCTGATTTAGTTGCTGTGCCTTTTCATTGGCTGACCTTGTTACCATGCTCTATTCCATTTCATGAATATACTCTAACAAAGTTTAGTTTAAGAACCTAATGGGTGGGAGAGAAAAAATAACAAGTTCCCCAAACTTTTTTTCTGTTTTCTTTATTGAATACAGGGAGGGGGTTAAGCAAGAAGAAGGGTTTGCTAAGCTCTCTGAAGCTGCTGCTTTTGCACGTGGTCAGCTGTTTTCTCCAAAGTCTAGCAAGAGCCAGGAGAGATCTGCAGCCTCCTGACAACAAGCTGATCAGGGCAGAAAGCTATGAAAGCAGCTGTCATTTTTGCAAGGAATTGTTGGCATGCTGAAAATAGCAGCTGATTTTAGGAGGCATGCTGAGCAGACCTAGGCGCTGTGGCATATAGTGGGGTTGAATGGGAAGGGAGAGAGGCAGAAGGGTGCGGCAGCTTCCTTTTGGTCAGAAGTAAGAGCAAATGATCATGGAGGCACTATATTAGCCATAATTTCAGAACAAGGTCATATGTAGCTTTTCAAGGGCATGTTGTAACTTCAAAAGGCCATTAAGTGACCTGTTGTATCTCAAGAACTATCTGTATAGGTATATTTATAGTATATTGAATATGTAGCAGAGATGTTCAGTGTTTTCAGCATATGTTATATAGGGTACCATATATGTAAATGAATGCCTATGTATTTGTTTGTGAATAGACATACATGGCAACCCCATTGTGTGGTAAAAGAGGACAAAGAGGATTTTTGTAGTGCAATAATTCGAAGTTACTATAACATCTATAAGTTTGCAATACTATAGAAGGAAGCACTTTGTGCTGGAGAAATCAAAAGAAACAAAGATAGTCTGCACAAGTAGCTACTGGGAATCATGCAGAGTATGGGTTGCCTCTCATCTTTCAGAATAACATTTCTATATTATAAAAACAATGTATTCTATTTTGTGCAATATGTATTCAGAATCTGGGATAATACATGAGGATTTATGGTAGTTTTAACAATCATTTCATTATTACAAATGTATTGGTATTGGTCAATTATGTCCTTATATTATTGAATTTAAATAATCTTTAAATTCCTAATGGAATTCTGTTTTTCTAGACAGTATTGCAAAATAATCTATATTTTGTAAGCAGAATTATAAAAGGTGACACAAATTAAATTAATAATTAACTAATTAAATTAGTAATAAATTACTAAAATATTACCCTTTAAAAACCAGATTTTCTACCTTTTTGTAGCTTTCTCAGCGTTCTTATGATAGAAAATGGGGACATATCCAGAGATGGATGGTAGGCCAGGATTGCGTGTTTTGTGGTGCTTTTGTTTTGGAAAACTAATCTGATTGTGGTGTTTATTTCCTAATATTTTAATATATAAAATTTCATAAAAAATAGTGTGTAATGGTGAAAACATTTTAAATGTATAAATATATGTACATGAGAAATACATAAAATGCAGTTTAATACAAATATGAGTATAGGAGAATTATCATAATTTGCTAAATTTCCTGCTTAAATCTTAGAATTTTACGGGCATATATCAGAAAAATGCATTGCCAAAACTATTGTTTAGGGTTGTTGGATCATGTCCAAAATTATATATTTCATTTCAGTGTGGGATAAATAGAGAAAATGTCTTGTGTAAACTTAATTAAGACAAAATAAGCCTGTGGTTTCTCTTTATTTAGAGAATGATTTCAAACATTACAATTTCTCAGTATTACATACAAGTTAAATTATAGTATATGTTAATAGAGCCTTCTAAGATATAAAAAACTGTGCTTTAAAGATTATAGTAAGTGGATAAAATGTCAAATGACCCAAAGTGAAGACATATTTTATGTAGCCTAATAAATGGATCAATGTGATTCTTTAACAGAAAATGATATATAAGTAATTATGTTAAATGATATACCTGTAGTTTACTTTCACCTATATCTTTTGTAATTTCATTCTGAATTTTAATAATAAATGTACTTAGTTTTTATCATCTTTTATTTTCATTTTTATATTCAAAAGTAATATTCTTCAAGAAGAGGAGTCACACATAGGTAGAATAAATATTCTAAATTATAAAGTATCTGATATTTGTATCTGATATTTGTATCTGATATTTATATATATATCATAAGATTATATGGGATAAATATATTGTTTATACTATATGATGTAAATAATAATGGGCTTCTAGTACTATTTAGTTTTTAGTTTTCTAGTTTTATTTCGTCAGTTTTAATTTAGAGCTGTATTTTTCAGTCATTAGTATATATGTAAGAATATTTTCTTACTATTTATATAGCAGTATATGAGATAGATGTAAATGGGGATAGGCAGATTGCAGCCTTCTGAGTCTATTGTGATTATGATAATGAAAAATAAAACACATGTATAAGGCCTGAAATATTTCACAGTTTAAAAAGTAACAACCATCCCTTATTAGGTTATCTTAAAATCTACTTCTCCTATAGCCTATTTCAAGGGTGTCAAATTCGATTTTATTGATGGCTGCATCAGGATTATGTTTGACCTTGGGGGGCCGGCATGGACGTGGGCAGGGTGGGCATGGCCAGCTCAACATCACTCATGTCAGGGGCACCACTGGTAGCCAAGTGCTAAGGCAGTACTTCTCTCAGACACTCCCTCACTCTCATTATAACCTTCTTTCCTTCCTTCCTCCTTCCTTCCTTCCTTCCTTCCTTCCTTCCTTCCTTCCTTCCTTCCTTCCTTCCTTCCTTCCTTCCTTCCTTCCTTCCTTCCTTCCTTCCTTCTCTTCTTTTTCCTTCCCTCTTCATTCTCCTTTCTTCTTCCTTCCCCTCTTATTTTTCTTTCCTTGCTCTCTTCCTATCTTCCCTTTTTCTTTGTCTTTCCTCTTTCCCTTTCTCCATTCCTGTCCCTTCTTGCATGCACAAATGCAAAAGGGGAAACATTTCTCCTTTTGTTTTGTTTTTAGTTCATTTTACTAGCAGCTATCCCTCTTCCAGTGAAAACAGAGCTTGGGGGACCACCTGCATTCCTCCCAGGTGCCATTTTTGACTGCCAGGGCCTCCTGCAGCCTTCTGCTAGCTCGGGAGGTTCTCCTGGGCCCTGTTTAAAGCCACAATGAAAAAGAGGCAGGCAGGATGCCATCGTGGCTGATAACGGGGCCCAGGAGGCCCTTGTGAGCTCCCATTTTCACTGGCAGAAGTACTGCAGGCCGGTCCTTTGCTAAGTTTCAGGGCAGCCCCAGGGGCCAGATCTAAGCACTCCATGCGCCAGATCCAGCCGACAGGCCTTGCGTTTGACACCCCTAGCCTATTTAATGAAAAGTTGCTTATTTCTGGTTTGACTCAAATTCAGCATATTTTAATCTAACAAGTGTACATATGAATGTTCCAAGTAATGCACCCATAAAAAGCAGAACTCCAAGGCAGGTAGATTCCTCAAGGAACCATTAATTGGATACATCATATTGGCACAATGGTGAAAACCAACTCTGAAAGTTCCCATGGTTTTCACCAGATTAAAAAGTAAAAGTTTCCACTTTTCCCAAGACATCAATCACATTGTCCAATAGAGATGCTGGCCAATTGCATGGTTATTCCACTCCTCCTCTCTGCCGTCATCCGTTGGAATGTCCTTGATTCCCAGAGGAAAGCTTTCTGTTTTGACTACAAACCACCAGCTATCTATTTCCCCCCTCCCTGTACCTTCTTCTTCCTCGTGGTAACCCTGAAGCGTCCAGGATAGCCTCAGCCAGGTTTGCTTCAGGGTTGATAATATTATACTGCTGTTCTTTAATTATAGTTCTAAGATAAAGAGCCTTTATAAAGATAAATAATTTAATGCTTGAAAATTGCTATCCAGGGCATATACCAGAGGAATGCACTGCAAAAATTATTATTTATATTTAAATAAAATTATATGTAATGTTTCCCATAAATAGCATCCTACTGATGCATTAAAAATTACAATTTGATAACAATTTAGGAAGATTTATAAGTTATATCCAAAACTTTCATGGGCTGAAAATTATATGCTTCTAATCTCTATTTTATTATAGAGCAAGTTATATATTTAGTGTAGATATTTTAAAATGTCAAAATTCATGTTAGATTTTGAGCTATGTTCTATTCCTTGGAGATAGCTATCAAATTTTATAATCCATGTATATTTTCATTAGCCACTTATCTATACCTATGTAATGTAATATTTATTTTCATCTGTTCATATAGTTCAGCGTAGTACAGATTAGATTGGCTAATGTAATGCTTTAATTAAAATATCTTTGATTAATCAAATTTTTCTGCAAGAGCTAATAAAATATAAAAAGCTAAAAACATTTTAAAAGAGAAATAGTTTAATTCTCTAATGGAAAATGTGACACGTACTTAATTGAACAAATATGCCTTTTTAAGTTTGACCAATATTTTGATTTTTTTAAAATAGTGCATATTTAATTTATAAATTTAAAACATTACACTTAAGCAATTAAATTAAAATTAATCTGTTGGGTTGTTGTTATATTGAAAAATAATTGGATAAAGCAATGTAAATTGAAGCTTGTAATGCATATTTGTATGAAAACTAGCTTCCATCATTTTAGTAATCACTTAAGATCTCTCATTTTAAAATATTTTCTTAGGAAAATTCTGAGAAGGCTAGCCATTCATTCCAGTCCAGCTGGCAGTCATACCTGGTTTGTACTAAAGCTAGATTTGTTTTAAGCATAAATTCAGTCTTTATCTGTTTTTGATTTTAACTTTTTATGAAGGTTGCTTCATTATTTATTTAATTTTTTTGATTAGGGAGCAGGTGATTTGGTATCCTCTCAAAACACTGGTAGTCACAGGGTTAGTATTTAAAATTTATTTCAATAAAATGACTTTTTTTTTTTACTAATATAGTTTAGAATTTGAGTTTGCTATGAGATTATTAATAAGTTTGTATGCAAGTTATAATGCAACACAGAATTGAATATAGAATGAATTTTTTGAACATTTCAAAGATAATTCTTTAAATAGAAGAATGTAATTTCTTAGAATAAATTTAAGAATTTTTTTATGGACGTGAATTAAAATACATAATGATGTTATTTCTTGGTTAAGCTAAATATCTTCTGAATTCAAGATTTTGTCAGCACAGTATATATCTTGCATGGTTTTTAAAACTCCATGGTTTATCTAATGAGCTGCAGTTTGAAGTGGAATTCAAATTCAAGAGTGGAACGTTGCTTAAAGTTAATTTTAGTTAGCTTAAATGTTGTTCTGTAGTTAAAGAATATCAAAGAAATTAAGAGGAGGGGATAAGTTAATGAAGTATTCTCATTTTTAATAATAAAAATATGAATTATTATAACTACACTGGTGCCTTGCACTGTAATTCACATTTTACATTAAACATAATGTGATATGTTTAGTTTTGTCTTAGAATATTGTGTGAACCAATCATTGTGGTTTGTCAACTATAGCTACAACTTAATATGTTTGAACCAATTACATTGGTCAGCAATCATGGATATTCACACCATGGTTTGGCTTTATGTGCAAACTAGAATTTTGCAAAATATATTAACATGAATAAAGTGTGTGTATGCCTGTGAAAACAAACTCTTTTGGGGCTTTGCATATACACAGAGACAGTACTGAATCTTACTAGTGAATTTGTAATCCTTTAATAAGAAAAGAAAAACACTGGTCCAAAGGGCTCCCCATGAAAATATTTATGAATTGGAAAGTGAATTGTAATTTTTAATTAAGAGTTTTTGGGTAAATTAAAATAGTATTTTGTTGTAGATGATAGAGGAAGTAATTCTGTATTCATTTTCTTATAATTAATTCCTTTTGAACATTGAAAACTTAATTCTCAATAAATTTTCCAGATGTTGGAGTTCCTTATAAAGGACCATTTTGTGAAAGACTAATGAGAATAGAAGTTTAAAAAAAACTTTCCTTTATAAGATATAAAACTGTATGCAAGGTTAATATATTAATTTAACAATAACAATTGACAATAACTCCTATAGGCAGAAAGATGGGGAACTCACTAGTAGTTGTAGCTGTCAAAAGCAAACATTGGAAACATCAAGATGTAAGGAATTTGATTTTCTGTATTCACATGTGGCCCTTAAACTCTTAGGTACATGCTTTTAAAACAAAAAAACAAATATGTTATTCAATTAAATAATTTCCTAATTTCCAGCTAAAGATATAAGGAGCTGCATATGTCCTTTACATTTACTCTTCTCAGCAAATTAAGAGATTATCCTTAAATCGTTTCCTTTCATCCCACCTGGCATTCCACTTTTTTGGGCAGTCAGCTGGTTCAAGTTTAGGCCACATTGAAAGTTTAGGAAATTGGTACAAGTCTAAAAAGAGAAATCCAACAGCAGGTCTTCCTGTTGTCCTTAGCTTCCTCTGTCATCAACTTCTGTCCATTATCACAATCATCCTTCTACTACAGCCACCCCTTCCTCAGGGGAGTTTTTAAGTTAGCAGAACTTAAATCTGAAAATACTTTTCCTCTACTGATGAGCTTGATTTTCAAGGAGCTAGATATTTTCTTTTCACCACATAAATGTTGAAGTAAACAATCTAGTAATATTAATTTGTTTAAATGTCCAAAGAAAAGATTAGTATAGAAATTCATTATTTATTTATTTATTTATTGGACTTTTATACCGCCCCCTTTCCCAAAGGGACTATTTACTGTTGGTAAATATGATGGAAATTAAAATAATGAGAATTGAAATCATGAACATAATGCTTTAAGTTAATATAAAACTGTTATAAAAGATTGTTTAGAACTACAAGGAATAAAATTTACCAAAACCATTTTGTTCTGTAATGAAATCAACTTTTGAGGTTCATAATTTTTCATAACTTTGTTCTTAAGAGCCTTTCCTTAAATGTCAGTGGGCCCCACAAGAATAGACCAAGTAATTCCAAGAAAAGAGATCTAATGGTTTGTATTCCAGATCAGCATGGTGTGGTTTGGTCATATAACACTTTGTTATGCACTAATAATGACATATTTAATAAAATTTTCAATGTGTGAACTGTGTGCACATGAGAGAGATAAAAAACAATTTAAAATTATTGACTTTAAAACCACTGGTTATTGCATGACATACAGAGATATTGATTAATGTAACAAAGTCAGTAAAAAGTGACACGGAAATAGGTATAGATTAAATTTTTGATCATATACAATGCTGTGTTTGAAATATTCATGTCCATAAAATATCTATAAAGTTTAATTGTGCACATTTATTTATTTTATTTATTTATTTATTTATAAAATTTTTATACCGCCCTTCTCCCTAGGGACTCAGGGCGGTGTACAGCCAATCCAAACCCCGACAATGATACAAAAGTTAAAAAGAAATTAAATTGAATATTTGGCCGAATATAAAAACCCACCCCACCCCCTTAAAACCCCCAAATTAAAATTACTAAAAAGCAATGGAGACAAATTAAAACCCTCTCTCAGCCCAGGCCGGCCTGCTCGAAAAGCCAGGTCTTCAGCGCGCGCCTGAAGGACCTCAGGTCCATGCCGGTACGCAGTTCCGGTGGCAGAGTATTCCAGAGGGCAGGGGCCGCCACAGAGAAGGCCCTACCCCTCGGGACCGCCAGGCGACACATGGCAGCCGACGGAACCCGGAGAAGGCCCTCCCTGTGTGCACGCACTGGCCTGCTGGAGATCACCGGTAGGATGCGGTCCTGTAGGTAACCTGGCCCAATGCCATGGATCGCCCTAAAGGTCAGAACCAGAACCTTAAAGCGAACCCGGAGAGCCACCGGCAGCCAATGCAGCTCGCGCAGGAGAGGCGTCACGTGGGCGCTACGTGACGCCCCCATGATCACCCGCGCGGCCGCATTCTGCACCAGTTGGAGTCTCCGGCTGCTCCCCGCAGGGAGCCCCATGTAGAGGGCATTACAATAGTCTAGGCGAGAGGTGACAAGGGCCTGAGTGACCGTGCGCAGGGCGTCCCGATCCAGAAAGGGCCGCAACCGGTAGATCCGACGGATCTGATGAAATGCCCCCCTGGAGACGGCCGCGACATGGTGTTCAAGCGACAGCCGCACATCCAGGAGGACTCCCAGATTGCGAGCCCTCTCTGTGGGGGGCAAAATTTCCCCCCCAATAGCCAGCGACGGAGTCAACTGGCTATATCGGGGCGCCGGGAACCACAGCCACTCGGTCTTGGATGGGTTGAGCCGGAGCCTGTTCCCGCCCATCCAATCCCGCACGGCCTCCAGGCACCTGGACATAGCCCCCACAGCATCGTTGGGGTGGTCCGGGGTGGAGATGTATAACTGAGTGTCATCTGCATACAGATGACACTTCACCCCAAGACCACGGATGATCTCGCCCAGCGGTTTCATATAGATGTTGAACAAGAGAGGGGAGAGAACCGACCCCTGAGGCACCCCACAAACCAGGGGCCTAGAGGTGGACCTCTCCCCTCCCGCCAACACAAATTGCGAACGGTCGGAGAGGAAGGAGGAGAACCATCGAAAGACGGTTCCCCCAATTCCCAACCCCTCCAACCGTCGCAACAGGATACTATGGTCGATAGTATCGAAAGCCGCCGAGAGATCTAATAGGACCAAGACAGAGGAGAACCCTCTGTCACGAGCCCTCCAGAGATCATCAACCAACGCGACCAATGCCGTCTCAGTGCTCAGTCATATGAACTATACATATGAAAATAAGTATTTATATCTCTTTACCTACTTTGACTATTTCTAATGAATTGTAGGTGGTTACATCTCCTTCCCCAGGCTCCCTACACTTGTGCGAATGTCCATGTGCAAACACGCACATACAAAGACATGCGCTCCATATCTTCTATTCTAGCCTTGCTGCCCTTGCACAAATACAAGCACTCTTTCCCTGCCTTCCTGCAGCTACACACATGCATATGCCCCAGGCCCTTATTCCCAGGCCTCCAAGTATGCGCACGCATGCACGCGTGCACACACACACACACACACACGCGCACACACACACACGCACAGAGCATCCCATGCTATCTTTTGTGGGTCTCCTTGCACTTACATCCAGTCTATGCCCTCTTTTCCAGCCTCCCTGCACACCATAGACACATTCACCCATCAGCAGCTTCCTCTCTGAACACATAGATAGGCATGCACCATGGTTCCTCTTTCTCATGCTTCCCTGTACTTGAATGCAGACATCCTTCATACTCTTCCTATCTTCTTGAGGTGGCATACACAGGGATGCATCCCACACTTTTTCTGTTCTTCCTAGCACTCACACCCCAGCACCCTCCTTCCAGGCCTTTCTGTGCTTGCATGAACTCCACACTCTGGATCTTTTCACCCATCGCCACCTGCCTGGCCTCTCTACCTTCCTGTGGCACTCCTGCACTTTTTCCCCTGGTAGCTCCTCTGTTTCTTGCTTATATATAACTTAAGTTACAATATCACATTCCAATGAATAGAAAAATTAAATTTCTAAATTGCTTTGAAATATTTCAGAGCCATTCAATCAGAATTGTTTCTTCAAAGCAGATCACCCTTTCAATTCATAAATCTGCATCAGTTTAAAAATCTTGGTGTTAGCACTGATTTCATCTGAGTTTGCTCTTCTGTGCAAATACATAATATATAATTCTTAAACAATTTCTTCGTTTTACAAGACCTGGGCAAGGCAGTTGGTATTTCTGGAAGTAAAAGAATGGCACAGTTGTTTTGTACATCAGAAATCACAAGAGTACTAGAAAACCTATCCTGATTAGAAAGTTTACCTTTGACAGACTTCTATCTAGACTTATACATACTCTCTTCCTTCTGATATATTTTCCCTACTTTGATGAGGATGCAGTTTTTTGCTGTGAGAAATTATAGTTCTGACTAGAATTGTATTTCTGGATAAGCTACCTTATGCTGTACATCCAATATGAAATTGTGGATATGTATTTTAATAAAATTCATTGGCAAATATAATGTGGGTTGGCAAGCTTTTCTGCATATGTTTTGTGCAAACCACTTCTACCAAGATTTTTCTATCATGAGCTATCTTGATAAGCACCTATAATTTCTGAAAACTTACAACGTTAAATGTCAACTATTAAATGTTTGTCGGTATATTGTCATTATCATTGTTATTGTTAGCTATTATTATTTTACCCAAAGGAAAAAATACATTTTTATTATGTTAATTAACATAATTCATTATGTTAATTGATTTGATTTGATCTTAATTAATTTGATTTGATCTTAATTTTGCTTATAAATATTTTTTCAGATGGCCATGTTATAATTTAAAATTCTTTACATGGATAACACTTATGTTGATAATTATTTATGTGGATGATAATTACAGTATGTTCATAATTATAACTTTTATAATTTTTACAGAGCCATATTTACAGTGATTCTTATGGTGGGAAGAAGTCTTCTAGCTCTCATAAAGATCTGTTGGTTAGTGTTCTCAATTGGGAATTGTTACAAAATCTCTTAATATTTTTTACATAATGTATCCTATGTTTACTTTGTTAACTTATCTCAGTAAAAAATATAATTAACTTTAAAAACAGAAATAATTTGTAAGTCATCATATAACCTAGGGCTGTGCAGTGATTTTGGAACTAAAGATGAAAAGAATTGAGTCAATGTAAACATGGTACCTATAATCTCTATATAGAACTTATAGAAATATTAATAAATATGTATGATGCTAATGATATTCTGAATCCTTTTTGGAAGCCAGGATAGTTCCTTTAAAACCAATGTATCTTTAAAGTTAGTGTTTTCTTTTTCTCTTAAACCCATATTTGGTGGTAGCTACTACTATTGTATTCAAAGATAAATGAATTATAGTAGATAGATGGGAAGTTCCAGGACATACATTATTGGTTATAACTAATCAGCCTAAGTGGGTGAAGCATATATACTCCACAAAGTAAAAATATCTAGAACTCCAAATCCTTTTAAAAAAGACGAAAGTAGGAAAAGTCTCAAGCTATGTGCTACTTCAGATGAAATACGATTATATCCTAGTTCTCAAGTTGGAAACCATATATCCACAGGTTTTCTGGTTATTGATTCTCTTCCAACTCATTAATGTGCAGTCCTACATTTAGTAATAGTTGTTTTATTTATTATGTGCATGTTCCCTTTAATCTATAATTTTAGTTTTAATATTAAGAATTTGTATAGAATTTAGTGCTATAGCAATAACACTTAGACGTACATACTGCTTCACAGTGCTTTACAGCCCTCTTTAAACAGTTTACAGAGTCAGCATATTGCCCTCAACAATCTGGGTCCTCATTTTACTGACCTTGGAAGGATGGAAGTCTGAGTTAACCTTGAGCTGTTCAGGATCGAACTCTTGGAGTGAGCAGTGAGTTAGTCTGCAGTACTGCAATCTAACTGCTGCGCCACCATTGTTCTTTTAATAGTTAGCAAACCTAACTTTTAGTTCTCTTTTATCACTTATGAATTTCAATGGAGTTATTGAAATAGATGTAATTTTCCTTGTTTGAATTTTATGCTTTTCTATAAAAGATGCACGAAGAAAATTAAAATGTTGAAACTATTATTGATCCTGGTAAAATTTTGACTTCTCCACTTCAGCTTTGTTGCCTTGATTCTAATATGTGATTGCTTGTGTGAGTTGTTTCTGAAATGTTTTAGATTGTTGAAGTTGAATCATGAAAATAAATGTTGCTTCTCGTTGTATATTATATATCATAGAAATTTTCTTTATTAAGCCTCTCAGTAGTATTTGACATTCCACCAAAGAACAGTTTATATAAGGTGAAATATTTGACTAGGTTATATCTGTTATAACCTCAGTGAATTATTGCAATGAAGATTAAATACCTGATATTTTAAAGAACATTAGTGAATAGTTTCTGGAACTTTTTAGTTTCTGGAACTTTGTTGTTTTCATATGGTAATTGATTAAATCTGAGAAGTTATCTATATAGCAAAATGAAAGTAGCAATTTTCTCAAATCTTCCAACTACTAGTAAATTTAATTTATTACATTGTGAAGTTAGCATATATGGTATATTTGTCACAGTTTCAGGATACTGTATAATAGGAAGTATTATCTTGTTAAGTGGACATATAACCAAATAATCTTGCCATGCTTGTAAAAAAGTAGACAGAAAGTTTGAGCTTTTACATTGCATTCAGATGAATCAACTAAAATTGTTTACTGTACTAAAGTACTTTGAAGCCTTATAATATATTTTGAATACTAAAGGTAATATTATTTGCAGCTCATTATGAGTTTGTGTTTGAATATCTTTTATACTCTTGTCATTTTTTTAAACAGAGTGGATTTTATCACGACCAGCGAAATTATAGCAGTCTTAGACATAGCAAAGTACTTCCTTCTTATCAATCTCGGGTTTGTTTTTAGTTATTGTTTTTTAATGAATTATTTTGCTGAATTGATTTTTTTCTTCAGTAAAGCATAACAGCATGAGAATTAGCATAAAAGCTTTGCTTCATTTCAATGTCATTTGAATTAATAATTGCTCAAGGATCCAGTGAAGGGTTTTTTTTGACCCTATATTAGTTGATGCAGCATGAATCAAGTTAGAAGTAGAAGTAGAGCTAGGTTCAGGAATTTAGATTTCTTTTCACTTTTTGTCATGCAACTTCCTGATTTGCCATTATGTTGTTAACAAATCTAACACATTTAGTATTATAGGCAATTATTCTAAAGAGATTTGTTCTAAAAAATAGGGCCAGTGTAGGCTTATGATAGCATTTTTTATTTAATATCTAATGAAATGTTTAAGCTGTTATTGCAAGCTTTGGACTGTGTATGCACTCTTTCTGTTCTACCATTTTATGACAATGCTCTCACACTGTTCCTTATCTGCATGTTTGATGAACAATATGCATCATTTATACAGCATTCAGTATAATTCAGTGTCTTATTCTTCTCATAGTCATCATCTCTATACAATGAACCTCTGGCAACCACTAAGAATTACAGGGTTAGTAAAATGTAACATGATATATAATGTTTAAGTATTGTAATGTTTATGTATACTGGAAATCTAAAAAAAGTACTCTGTTCTATAGGCTTCTCCAGATGTAAACACTGGTTTGATAAGAAGTACCAGTTTGGTTCGTATGTAGATCTGCATGGTGACTTTAGTCTGCTTTCTGAGCATACTGTTCCCTGAGAGCATTGTATATCATTATTTTGTAAATATTTAGTTTAAGTTTGCAAAAAATATAAGAATGGAGAATATCAGGAAACTATCTTGAGAAGAAACAGAGAGTGCGTAAACTGTGGGCTCTTAAATCTGTAGAGATTTTCTTAAACAAATAAATAACTGCACTTAACTTAGTCAAAAAAGATCATAAAATGGGAATAAAACTCACTTAACAACTGTCTCAGTGATAAACAGAAATTTTAGGCTCAATTGTAATTGTAAATTGAGAACTACCTCTAATCTGTGTCTGCATGCTGATAATACATAGAAAAAGAAACTAAAAGATTACTCTTTTTCTGTTTTTATAAGATCTGAGCTACTGATATCATTCCCCCTACCCATCAGTATATCTATTTACCTGTTTAAGTTGTCCTTTCCTTTTCCTGTTTCACTGTTCTCCAGCTAAATGAAATAAGACACATTATGTTGTATAACTGTTTGTCCATGTTATATCAGAAAGTACTTACGGGTTTATTCTGTACTTTTATATAACAGCAAACACTTTTTTTTCTATTCTCTAGGCATCATTATATGATGATGGATTGTATAAATCATACAGTAATCATACTGTAAGTCTATAGGAACTTCATTTTATATGTTTGGCATGTGTATGTGAAAATAAATAACTGAATGTATTTCAAAACATTTGTTTTTTAGCCTTCAGAATATAGTTATTACTCTTCAAGACCAAGTTCAGCACGAAGTAGTCCAGTGGTGAGATGTCTCTGCATGTCTTAAAGACTTCTATTTTTATGGATAACTTTGAAATTAAATAGATCATTACTAATTTGCATTATTGATAATGTAAATGTAGAGTTGTTGGCTGTCATTCTGGGAATCTCCACTTTTTCAGTTATGTATTTTGAAAGAAGAATATTAAGTATTCTTAGCAAGAAATGTAAACTATAGTTGAAAGAATGTAATCATCTAAAATCATTTAAAAAAATTTATATTTAAAAATATGGACATTTTGCATGCTTATCATTGTATTTGTCTGTAGCTAATGGTAAGCAGAGAGAGTACTTAAAGTTTTCAGTTAAAGCTTCCTTTCATATTCACTTTCTAATTTTATACACCTATTGAATAAAGAACTAACGTAATAAAACTTCCACTAGTATTCCATTTGATAAAAGCTCAGTTGTTCACTATTGCAAATTAATGCTATGAATTTGATTTGGTCTTATGATAATAGATAGCTTTCGTTACACAGGGATATTGTATTTGTTGCATGTATTTATTTAGGATGTGGACTCTGCAAAAATAGATTCAAGGATCCAAAATCTCTGTAGGGTAGAATAGAGACCTACTTTCTTTCTTTTCCTTTAGCTAGATGTAAGTTTTATGCCACTTAAGTATTAGGAATGGAAGAACTGAGAGGTTTTATATTATATCAAGCCAGGCAGAATTGAAGTATATACTATACCAAATTGAATATTGATTATTTGTAATCTCACATAGAGTTGTCAAGTTAGAAAAAACAGCTTGAGTGTAACTAAGGAATAAATTTGAAAATGGGACTATATAGATAGTGGTAGTTTAATCAAGCCAATTATATCTTCAAATTAGAAAATTATTTTACATAAATATTAGTTTGAAACACTGTTAAGACACTGAAGTGAAAACTTGCAGGTTACCTTGACTCTTTGAAGTCTACCTCTCTCACATCAGAATCCAGCATTACAAAGATTCTTCTTCACCACACTGCATTGGTTTATTTATTATCCAGTTAATCCTTAATATAGTAGAAAGTTCTTAATATTGATTTAGATAAATATGTACAGCATAATAACAACTTAGTTAATTATTTATTTCCAACTCTTATAGTTTACAGATGATGACTCAGGCAACATTGTATCCTCTGACCATGCTGTACAAGGTCATAGGAATAGTGTGGTGAGCAATGCTGTATGATTGGGTCTGCTGTGTTCTAATTTTATCAGTTCACAAACTGAAATTTTACAGATTTTAATCTTGATATGTTTAATAAATATTCCTACTTATATTGGATATACTCATTAGCTTAAAAGTATTTCAGTTTATCATCTCTCAAGGTAAAATTGCACTATTTTTAAAATGCTCTTATTTTTTATCCTTAATATATTTACTAAATTATCTCTCCCAGCTTATCTCCTAACTTAATGTAGACAATGTATTATTTTGTGTGTAAAATGAAAATAATTAATTACATATATATAATAAATGTATATGCATAATGATGTTAATATATAGTCATTGCATCTGAAAGGATAAAACAGGTCCTTTTCCAGTAAAAGAAATTGATTCTTGGTTCCTTTAAAATTAACAGTTATACTGTTATAACTGTAGTATTTTCAAATACTAAAAAACACTCCTTCTCATATTAAAGTATAAGCAGTCGTATCCAAATTCATTTATATAGATTATGCATTAACATTTATATATTTTTAAACAACAATGTTCATAGTATCTAATTTGCAATGCATTTTCAATTTATCCAATAAACTAATAAATTTAGGATAGCTTTAGAAGGAATAAAATGCTTAAAGGCTCTCAGTTTTAGATAAACTCAGTGTAGTTTAGTTCCAAATCTAATAATGAATACAAAAATATTCTACACCAGGGGTGTAAAACTCAAGGCTGGATCAGCCCATGGGGTGTTTAGATTTGGCCCTCGGGGCCACCATGGAAACAGTGAAAGACCGGCCTATGGTGCCTTGGCTTGGCCCATCGTGTGGCTGATCTACAACTGGTGGTGGCTGGCAGCATGCTGGAGGTGGCTGTGGCAGCCAAAAACAGAGCATGCGGCCCTCTCAGGTTCCATTTTTACAGGTAATATGCTAGCAAAACAAATTACCGTGTTTCTCCAACAGTACGGCCTCCACCAGTAGGAAGACCCAGCATGTTTTCTAGGCATGAAATTAAATTAAGCCCCTCCCCCCAAATTTAGGCCTAGTTTAAAACATGCTGGGGGGGGAGGCCGGGGGTTAAAACATGCTGGGGGGGAGAGGCTGGGGATTAAAACATGCTGGGGGGGAGAGGACGGGGGTTAAAACATGCTGGGGGGGAGGGCGGGGGGGGAAACTTGCCTTTAACAGTGCCCTGCGCAGCGCTGCCGCTGTTCTCGTGCCAGCAGGAAGTGTAGAAGCGTTTCTGCTGCTTCTTGGGCGGGAGAGCTGCCTCTATGGCTTCCACAGTTCCTGCTGGCACGAGAACAGCAGCAGCGCCGGTGGAAACGTGGAAGCATTTCCGCCGCTGCTCAGGTGTGTGGCTCCGCACACACCCGAGTGGAGGCAGAAGCGCTTTCCATGCTGGTGGAAACGTGGAAAGCGTTTGTGCCGCCGCTCGGGTGTGTGCGGAAGTTCTTCTGCTTCTTGGGCGGGGGAGCTGCCTCTATGGCTTCCACAGTTCCTACCGGCACGAGAACAGCAGCAGCGCCGGTGGAAACGTGGAAGCATTTCCGCCGCTGCTCGAGTGTGCGGAAGTTCCGCACACCCTCGAGTGGCGGCAGAAGCGCTTTCCATGCTGGCAGAAACATGGAAAGGGTTTCTGCCGCTGCTCACACACCCGAGCGCCGGCGGAAATGTGGAAGCGTTCCTGCCGCTGCTCGAGTGTGTGTGGAAGAGGAGGCTTCTGTACGTTCCTGCTGCTGCTCGAGTGTGTGAGCGTTTCCGCCGCTGCTTGAGTGTGTGAGCATTCTGAGCAGTGGAAGCGTTCCTGCCGTTGCTCGAGTGTGTGCAGGAGAGGAGGCTTCCGCACGTTCCTGCCGCTGCTCGAGTGTGTGAGCGTTCCGAGCAGTGGAAGTGTTCCTGCTGCTGCTCGAGTGTGTGCGGAAGAGGAGACTTCCGCATGTTTCTGCCGCTGCTTGAGTGTGTGAGCGTTCCTGCCGCTGCTCGAGTGTGTGATCGTTCCGAGCAGTGGAAGCATTCCTGCCGCTGCTCGAGTCCACACACACTCGAGCTTCGGCAGGAATGCTTCCACTGCTCGGAACGCTCGCACACTCGAGCAGCGGCAGGAACGTGCGGAAGCCTCCACTTCTGCACACACTCGAGCAGCAGCAGGAACGCTTCCACTGCTCGGTTGTGTGCGGAAGCATCCTCTTCCGCACACACCCAAGCAGCGGCAGAAACGCTTCCATGTTCCCGCCGGCGCTGCTGCTGTTGTCATGCTGGTGGGAACACCGCTGCCGCCCACCCGCTGATGGGGGGGGAGAGAAATTAATTCACCCTCGAAAAGACGGCCTAGCCATTTTTTCGGGGCTCAAAAAAAAATAAGGCCCTGCCTTATTTTGTGAGAAACACGGTACTAGCAAAAGTGGCATTTGATCAAAAGTCAAGGAGGCATCCCCTTTGAGCATCCAAAAGGGGACAGGAAAGGGGAAAAGGAAAGAAAGAAAAAAGAGGGAAAGATGGGAAGAGAGCAAGGAAGGAAAGAGGGAAGGAAGAAGAAAAGAAAAGGAAGAGAGAAGGAAAAAGAAGATAAGGAAGGAAGGAGATTATAATGAGGAGGGAGGGTTTGAGGGAAGTCCTGTCTTTGCACTTGATCACCAACAGCCCTGCTGTCCTTTTGCCACCCCCTTGTCTCCTCCTCCTGACTTCTTGTCATGTCCCTGGTGGAGACTGACTCTGAGGGAGAGGAGGAACAGTCGATAGGGAGTGGAAGTTTGGCTCCAGAGGTTGTGAAGGAGGCTGGGGAAGGGCAGAGGCCAGCTGAGCAGTCAGAGGAGGATCTAGGCCCATCCCCTATCCATCCTAGGGCACGCAGGGAGGAGAGAATAAGGCACGGTCTACTTGGGAGGAGAAGGCCTTGATCCTCTTCATGGGCTACAGTTGTGACAACTGAATAAGAGTATGGACCTGTGTACTGGCGAACACTGGAAACAAAGTGTGTAAATATCTCTAGCTTATAGTTCCTCTCTGAGTTTGATGTCCTTCCCAGTGTGTGTGTGTTTGTTTGTTTATTTATTTATTTGTCAATTGCTTACAAGATAATAGTATAACTAAAACATAGTTATGAATACATGGATACGTATAAGAAAAATAAAATATAAAAGAAACAATAGGACAGGGACGATAGGCATGTTGGTGCGCTTATGCACGCCCCCTACAGACCTCTTAGGAAAAGGGTGAGGTCAATAGTATACAGTCTAAGGTTAAAGTTTTTGGGGTTTGGGGAAGAAACCACAGAGTCAGAGTATTCCAGACATTGACCACTCTGTTGCTGAAGTCGTATTTCTTGCAATCAAGTTATCTGTGTTATCTGTGGACATCCTCCAGCCCTTATCTTGCCTGGTTTGTGTTGTTTTTTTTCTTCTTCGTTTAACTGTGTGGGAGGTTTTTTTGTCTTCTGTCAAAGATATTCGGAGCTTGGAAACAAAGTGAAGGAATAAAAGGGGCTTCACCTGTTTTCTGTGACTGTGTTTGTTTTGTATCCCACCCTGAGTCATCACACCTCTCCTGGTGGTCTCCCATCCTATCTCTGAGGATGCTTTGATTCCAAAGCTGGGTCTTCTTGCATGGAGAGGGCCTCCCTCTGACCCACACACTTTGCCATCTAGCATACATTATTAGCAACCTGGCCAAGGAGAGTGAGCACAGCAGCAGCCTCGAGGAGGAGGTAAGCACAGCTGGGCACCCCTTTGGGGCCTCAATGTCTTGGGAGGTTGATGGCCAGGCTGGGCACTTGCCTTCTGTTGCCTAGGGTCTAGACAGCCTGTGCCATCATTTAGGAGTCCTCTGTGTGGTCTGAGGGACGGTGAGGCTTTTCTGGAGGACAAGGGTTTGGCCCTCTCCCTGGTCTTGCCTTCCTCTGCTGGAGACAGTGGATACCCCCAGCCCTGCCCGGGCGCCACAGGCACCCCCGACACAAGTGACATTGAGCTGGCCACGCCCATCCCAGCCACACCCACCCGACTCCCTGAGGTCAAACAACCCTGATGTGACCCTCAATGAAAGGGAAATTGATACCCCCAGTTCTACACTTTACTAAATTGACTAGTTTAAAAAAAATTGTCTCTCCATTTATTTCACTTTCAAGTAGTTTTTACTTGAAGTCTTATATAATTCATCTAAATATCTCATAAGGTTTTTTCAAATGTTGTGAAATGTAAAGACTATATTTTTAATAACTTTTTTAAAATTATTGAATTACCAGATAACATCAACACTTTTTATACTTATGTGTCAGGCTAAGCTCAAGAACAGCAATAGCAGTAACAATTCAGTTCTTCATTTGCTTATACATAACAGATAGAAACATGCCAGGCTAAATGCTTATGACTCTGCTTAATGAATATACCTAGGGGTGGGCTTCAAAAAATTTAGCAACCGGTTCTTTGTCCGGTTGCTGGGTGGGCGTGGCCATGGTGGGCATGGCCAGGTTGGCCTCCTGCACCACTCTGGCCTGGGAGTGAAAATGGGCCACCGGGGGGGCGTTTTTGCCCTCCCCAGGTTCTGGGGACTTTCCTTGAGCCTCCATGACGGTGAATACGGCTTCCCCAGGCTTTGGAGGCTCTCTGGATGCTGGAAACGGGCCTAATTCTGGCCTTCCGGAACTTCAGGAGGCCTGTTTTTCGCCCTTCCTGAGTCTCTGCACAGGCTCTGCACTTACCTGAGATCCAAAATGGGCTGGGTGGGGACTCCTGGGAGAGGAGGGGTGCAGTGGGCGGGGCAAGCCAGGGTTGGGATTTTCCGGTTCGCCGAACTGGCCATAAAATTAACAACCAATTCACTCAAACTGGTGTGAACCTGTAGCAGCCCACCACTGGATATACCCTGAGAGATTCTAAGGAATGTGTGTCCTTAGGCTCTTCTTCCGTGTCCATTCCCAGGTTGTGCTGTCTCTTATCTTTTCTTTCCCAAAAATGCTATCTTTTTCCTGGAAACTGCCACTTCACTTTGGAAATACATTTTTTATTTTTATATACACATCCTTGTGTGAACAGTGTGGTTCCAGGTCGTTTTACATTTTAAAACAAACATGACCCATTGATATTATTAACTTTCTTACATAATTTGATATTAGTACATATTATCAATCTTAATTATTCAATATTCTCATGTACTATTTTGTATCAGTTTCTACATTTTAACATCACTTTTATTATAAATTCTATATTAATAGTCATATTTGCTGTATTTAACAAATTATATGATTCAAATATCCATTCATAAATTCATATTAATTTGTATTTTCTATTATTTATCCCCTTTTTAGTTCTTGGTTGTGCCACCACATTACACTTAAAACAACATTTCTTCTTATTCCCAGTTATAATAAACAATATTCATCCTATTAACATTTAACATATTACACCATTCTAGGAATACTATACTTCCCTTTATCTATTAGCATATTTCACTATCTTATTTTTAAATATGTCAGGTTCCACATGTTATTTCTTTTTCTACCTTACAATATTAATTTTCATTTTTGTTACAGTTAACAATTATATATCTTTAATAGTAATTTTATTTATTTATTTATTTGATTTATATTGCCGCCTATTCACCCATGGCGACTAAAGGCGGCTTACACAATGTAAAATCATATTTAAAACAAAAAATAAAAACAATAAGAACTAACAAGAATCAAATAAATTAGTAAAGTACAATAGAACAAAATTTGGGAAAACAAAACAAAAACAAAAACCAGCTCCCCCATCCCCACCCCGACGACAGCGGGTCACACTAGCCATTTGATGGGTTCCATCCCTCTCTGGGTTCCCCAGACCAGCTGGCAAAACCACGTCTTCAATGCCTTTCGGAATAGTATTAATGAGGGGGTCATTCTAATCTGGGGGAATGATGTTCCAGAGAGATGGAACCATCACAAAGAAGGCCCTTCTTTACCAGGTGTATCTCCTCAGGGGTGGGACCCACAGCATTCTCTATTTCCTCCCTCTAATGGGTTGGGTAGATGTCACTGGCAAGAGATGTTTCCTCAGATAACCCGGACCCAAGCCATGAAGGGTTTTAAAGGTGACAACCAGCACCTTGAATTGCACCCGGAAGCAAATTGGTAGCCAATGCTGCTCCTGCAGGAGAGGTGATACATGTGCACTCTTGGGTCTGTATAAAACCATGCGGGCCACTGCATTTTGCACCAACTGGAGCTTCCGGATGCTCTTCAAGGGCAGCCCCATGTAGAGCGCATTGCAATAATCAAGACGGGAAGTGACCAGGGCATGAGTGACTGTGAGTAGGGACCGCTGATCCAGGAAAGGGCTTAACTGGTTCACAACATGCAGTTGCGCAAAGGCTCTCCTGGCCATGACCGCCACCTGCTCTTCGAACAGGAGTCGTGAGTCCAGGAGAACCCCCAGATTATGCATAGGGTCTGTTTGGGGTAGTGCCACCCCATCCAAGACTAAAGGTGGTAATTCTCCCTGAACCAACGAACCCCAGACCCAGAGCCACTCGGTCTTGCATGGGTTTAGTTTCAACTCGTTGCTCCCCATCCAGCCCCTAACAGCCTCCAGGCATTGCAAGAGGGAGGACACAACAACACTTAACTCACCACAGGTCGAGACATATTACCTCAGTCCATGGTGACGGATGATTAAAACAATTTCATTTTTATTACAATTACAATATTAAATTTCATGTTTATTACAATTAGCAATTATATATCTAATGTTAATCCTCTAATATATTAATTTCATATTTATTACAATTAACGGTTATACATCTTAAGTAATACACACATTCATGTGGAACCCTTAGCTTTTGTTTTTCATCCATTGTCTCTTATTATTAAAACATTAATTCTTCGTTTCCTAGCTTGTCTCCTATTTTATATTATTTTTTGACCTTTCCTCTTAAACATTCCTCTTAATCATTCCTCCCTTCTCTGTTCAATTCCATTGTCTCTTTTTGCCACTTCACTGTGATCTATCAAATCAGTTCCCCCTCCTGGGTACCTTCTAATGCAAACTTATATTCATTTAAGAGTTCTGCTTTGTACACATGTAATGTGCTTCTTTGTAAAATTAAACACTGGGTATTGATTTGTATAAAACAAGAATTTTGTATTTTCCATGAGTAACATGTCTGCTTCTTTGTACTAGAATCCAATTTTAATCTGGAACAGTTAAAATAGCAGTAGATTGTCTTCATGTTTTAATTGGGAATCAAACCTTCATTTATTCTTCTAATGATTGAATCTGTAAGTCAGCTTCCAATTCTAGATTGTTCAGAGTCCAAATTTAGATATAATATTGACTTCTGGCCGACATTGCGGCACTATTGGACGTGAGGAGTGGGACTCTGCGCACTCATGCTGAGTTCTCCCTTTTGGAGGGCTCCGAAAGGACTAAAGCTACCCTATAGAATAAAAGAGGGGTACCCTGTAGTTTGGGGAGAGCGGAAACTCTCCTGCTGGACTCAGGAATTCTTCCCTCTCCCTCAACAAGGAGAAGAGGCAGCCATGATGGCTGCTGCAAAGCTGGGACAGCCGAGGCAACAAAGAAATGTGCAGGAACAGGCAGATGACCAGTGATTGGAGCTGGGCGAGAAGATTCCTTTTTGTTTAGACCCTAACTTTAAAGAAAAAAAGGAAGAAGAAAGTCCAGGAAAAGAGACTCTTAGAACTATTTTTAAAAGTGGTGAATTACCATAGAGAGAAAAATCCTAGACCTGAAAGAAATAATGGGGAGGGGAGCTAAAGACCTTTTAAAACATAGAAAATTGGACTTTTAAATTGGGCAGGCATTGTTTTGGAAAGGCATTATAAATGCTGGACTATCTACTTGAATCTACTTGAACAGTTGCTTTGCTTTCATAAATTGAACTAAATTTGGAATAATTAAATCTATAAGACTTGAAACAACACTGCAACCTAAGTTAAGGGAGCCATCTACTGATGAATGGAATATACCAGACACGTTTTTTTTAGAAAAACCTTTTGATGTGAGAAATAAACATTCATCTAGAGGACTGTGGTGACACTGTTCTATAATTAGCTACAGTATGATTACTGGAAAGACTATTATGAAAGTAAGGAAGACTTAAAAATAAATTTTAATAAAAAATAAAAAAATTACTTAAAAGTAAAGCAAAGTGATGTTGACTTGCAGAAGCTTCCTGGAATTACATGGAATGGATTAATAATCCTGAGGTATAAAGGACTATGATTATTGAACTTTTTGAGGAGTAACATAAAAAGCAATATATTGCTTTTGGACTTGAGTAAGACAGAACTTATTAAACTTATTAAATTAAGACAAGATGCTCCATCGGGGGGAAAGGAGTGAGGTTTCAAGAGAAATGGCATTGATGTTTCAAAGCATTAGAGATACTATGGCAAAGAATCACAGAGAGATAAAGTGCCTAATGCAAGGCATACATGGGAAAATAGAAAATATATTACAATTGATGGTAAATGAAGATCAAAGAGTCTAAGAAAGAGAGGAGATAGCAGAAAGAATGAAAGAAAAGACAGAATGGACAAACCAGCAAACAAAGCAAGAAGATGGGAAGGAGAAGATGATAAAGATAATAATGGCTAATGAAATAAACCAAGAGAAAAGCACTTTAAGAGATTTAAAAGTGGAATCTGATAACCTGGAAGATACTTTTGAAAGGGGGATAGGGGCTTGGGTGGATATTTTGGAGACCTGGCAGCTTAGGAGGATAGAGATGGGAGAAATATTCAGTCTGAATAGTGAAGATACAGATGTTGATAGAGATAAAGATCCAAGAGAGGAGCATGGGAGGCAAGCTAAAACACACCCACACATTCTTTTTTCCTAATATAATAATGGTCTGATTAGAAATTTCAATAGAGGTAGAAAAAAAGAATACACATCTTCATATGAAGTAATCGTTAGATAGAGGTTGGAGGTTGAAAAAGGGTATTATAAAGTATGTTTAAATAATAGGAAGACTGATATTTGAATGGCATATTGTGACTTTGAACAACTAAATAATGAAGGACTATGCCTTATATAAACATGTGTATTAATATTAGGATTAGCAGTGGTGACCAGATTAGAAGTTAGAATAGAAGTAGAAATAAGAAATAGGGGAAATATTAACATATATAATTTTTTAAATAATAGAATACAAGTAATAATTTGATGGAAAAGATTAGAGGATGAAAGATGGTATTACCATGTATGCTTATTACATTATTGACATTAAAATGGAATTCTGAAATATTGAATAACTACTTTAAAAAAACCATATATATTCATACTAGGATTATATAAGTTTGATTAGTATATGATTATAAAAGAAATAAGCATTTTTTCCTAATACTGTGAAATAAAATACAGTTAGTAAGAGGGATTTGGAAGAATAAGTATATTAAATTTTTAGAATACTCTAGGCATGTAATTTATTTCAGTTTAATTAAATTTAATTTGAATATGCAGTGTCTTTTGAGTTATTTCCACAATGAGGGAAGTGTTTTAAAGGTCAATAGGGAAGACAGTAATCCATATACTGGCCCTATACTAAGAAAATATGTGACAGAAAATTATGTAATAGAACAGTTATATACAGGAGGATGTTTAGATATTTGACGTTAAATTATAAAACCAATATTTAGGAAGATTGATGATTTGGATTTTTAACCACTTTTTTAATGGAATCAGGTTTGAAATATATAATATCATTATTACTTTATGTATTAAAACTATTAACTCTGATTTGAAAGACCAATATGCAGATTCTGCAATTTTTGACAAAATTTGAAGACTTATTTGAAAACCCATAGATTTGTTGTGAAACTGTTATTACTAGCCTTAACATTTTTAAATCAAAATTAAGAGAGACCTAATTATTAAAAGAAAAATTTCAAAACGGTTTTGATCAAGATATAAGAATCACATGAACACTTTTTTTGTTTCTGAATTTTTTTCCTTCTATTTTCTCGCCATCTGTTTTTGTTGTTTGTTTTCGTTATTGAAGTCAAGTGATTTTCATCCTCATGGGGAAACTGCAGCTGATTATTTTAGCCGCTCTAATCGTAGGGGAAGCATTGTTTCTGACTTGGATGATGTCAGCATTCCAGACATGAGCAATGTGAGTGTCTTTAACATAAAGTTGATGCCATTGCTGCTAATTTTTCTTGGTAAATGTATTAATAGTTTTTAAATTATTTGTTTTAACAATGTCAATAATGTTATTTTATTATCATGCATACACTTTTTTATTTGAGTTTTTATTTTTTATAGTATATAAAAATTACAATTTCAATTGAACAGTATGTTGTCTGGGTACGAATATTTTTAGGATATAATAATAAAAAGTTTGCAATAATATTAATTACATTGATGTTAATTATAATAGTATCAATAATAATAATTACAATATTATTTTCTTAACCAATTCAACATGCCTTTCTTATATAATCATATCCATCTCTTTCCCTATATCTAGCTCCTGTTTTTTCCAGCTACCATTGATAAAATAAGTCCTAAGTCAGAAAGTATTCAATTTTCTTCTTTTCCCCAATTATAAGTGTTAGCCTATCCTGCACATTCTAGGATTTTTAATCACATTTTCATCTGTTGGGGTCTCTTCACATTTCCATTGTTGCGCAAATACAATTCTAGCTGCAGTCAATACATGTAAAATCAAATATGCATTCCCTTTATTATATTGATCCGGCAAAATGCCCAAAAAAATATTTCTGGTTTCAAATCAGTATGCTGTTTTATCATTTTTTTCCAGCCATGTATGGATTTTTGTCCAATATTTATTCACTTTTTGACATGTCCACTACATATGATAATACAAGCCGTGTGTCTCATGGCATTTCCAACATTTTGCAGACTTATCCTTAAACATCTTTGCTAATCTTTTTTAATACATTATTTTTTATATCTACAAACACATCACTGTGAACAGTCTGATTCCAAGTTATTTTACATTTTAATACAAACATATTGGTGCTATTAACTTTCTTATCTAGTTTGATATTAATACATATTATCAATCTTTAACATTCAATATTTCCATATATTATTTAATGTTAATCTATATTCTGAACATTGCTTCTTTTGTTATATTAATTGTCATATTTGCAATGTTTAACAAATTTATAATGTAATTCAAGTAATCATTCATAGATTTATATTAATTTATATTACCCATTATTTATTCCCTTTTTTAGTTTTTAATTATGCCACCTTTGTTTTTTAAAACAAAGTCCCTTTCTAATCTCATTATAATACACACATCATAATTTCCATTCTATTTTCATTTAACAAATTGTACAATTCTAATAATAATATAATCACTTTTATCTGTTATCATATACTATATTATTTTTCTATCAGATTCCACATGTCATTTCTTTCCCTACCATACAATATTGACCTTATGCATATTACATTTAACAGTTATATGACTTACATAATAATCCTATAATAAGGATCTCATATATCTTAAATTATAATACACTCATTCATGTAGAATCCTTATCTTTCCCCTCTTCAGCCATCATCTCTAACTCTCATTAACGAGTTAATTAATCTTCCTAGCTTGTCTTCCATTTTCTATCATTCTTTGACCCTTCCTCTTAATCATTTCTCTTTTGTCTATTATGTTCAACTGTCTCTTTTTCCAATTATCTAATTCTATCCTTATCTTCTCAAAATGTTCTCTCTGAAGTTCCCTTCCCTGTTGCATTTCTCATGGGCTATTCTCCCCTTGGTTTATTGCATCAATCATTAGCATTTCAAATTATATTTCCTTTTTTTCCTTTCCTTTTATTTGCTGTTCCTTCTGCTCCATTTTGCTGGCTTCTCTTCTAGTTAACTCCTCCTTCTTTTGTGTCTCTTGTTTTCTCTTTAATTTGCCTCTCCATTTCTGGATGTTCTTCTATGCTTTGTATTTTATTCAGAATGTCCTCAAATCTTCTGCTTATCATATCTATTGTATCCTGTAGTTCCAGAACCAATTATCTGCATATTTTACTCATCTTTATTTTTGTTTATTCTGTTTCTTATATCCAATTGTCAATTTATCCCACAGTCTTTATTTAAACCAGTGTCACTTTCCAAACTGTAAGTCCAATATTCAGGAGCCTTTATGTCCCAGATTTAATCCATCTGACTCTTTTCAATAGTCCAAGGGGGTATCTTCTTATATTCCTCCACTGATTTATGTTTAGTGTTAAGCTTTCTCTTAACAATACAATTCCTTTAATACTTTCTTTCAATTCTTCTTTTATTGGGTCTTTTAGTTTAATTAGGTCATTTCAAAACTTTAGAGATCTGCAGGATTTTTCTTTTAACAGCAGGTGGCCCTCTTAAACCAGTTCCCACATTCCACCTTCTCCCCCCCCCTTTCTTGAACCTTTCATCAAACTTGCTGATATTTCCAAAAGTTAATTATATATTCCTTTTTTAATCAATCGATTAATTTTTTTTAAAATAATGCCTGTCCCATGCCAAATCCTGTACAATCATCAATTCCAATTTTCAAATATTCCTTTAAAAAGTTCTCTTTCTTTATTTTGTTTTACTCCTGTCTTTTGGGTTTTTTTTAATTGAATTCTTTGTATTTTATTCATTGTTCTCCCATAATAGATCCAATTCCAAAAAGTGCTTGTGAGCTCTCTTTCCTGATATTTTTATCAGGGTTACCTTTCCTTCCTTTCTTCCTTCTGGGATGTTTGTGAATGTTACATGTTTCTGGAAATGTACGGTTCTTCTCTTCCATTTTATTTTAGGATTCCACTTCCGTTTTCTCGGGGTGGATTTTGCAGGTTTCCCCCCCGATGGGCGTTCAGGCTTTCTGGTGGGGGTTTTTGATTGTCACTCAGCTGCATGGTGCCCCTTTCTCCCCCACTTAAAGCAATCTGATGGCCTCGGTGCCATGGTGGTTTGGGATTTGAATGGCTCCTGCTTTCTCTGGGGTGGGGATCTCCACCTTCTCCACCATCAGTTACCATTCATAAAGGCGGCTAGAGGCCCTGCGGGCCAGGCAGCTAGTGTACAGGTCCATCTTTGAACAAGCAGACTAGAATATCTTCTGGCCAGTTGACTCTGGCCAGTCGACTCGGGCAGCCAGGTCATGGAATCTTCTGGCCAGTCAATTCGAGCAGCCAGGTTATGGAATTCCTTGGTGTATTCGGCTACAGGGCTCCCTCGGCTGCTGGTTCACTCGCTCTCCTTCATTGATGACCTGGTTCACCTTGGACGTTGAGGTTTTCCAGGGCTTTCATCATGAGACGGTTGATGTACCACTTCAACCGATCATCTGCCAGCGGTTCCTCAACCTGATCGGAAAGGGTTTCCAGTTCCATTTTCTACCTGGGTTTAAGCCTACCCCAGGTGAGGGTTACTCCCCTGGTTCTTCCATCCCAGCTGTCCCTTTTTCCTATGTTGATAGACCATCAGGATTTTGTGGAACTTTTGAAGACAGCTTCGATGACTTCAATGGGACATTCAGAGCTGGTGTTAGGCTGGGTAGTTGTCGAGGTTTCTCTCCAGCACTCAGTTTCCTCTTACTTAATGCTTTGTTCAGATGCAGGGTCCCCTTGGTAGAATAAAATTTAAGGAAGAAAAAAAAAATTCTCTCTAGGTTGACCACTATTGCAGAGCCAGGTTGACCACTGTTGCAGTGTTCACAGGTAATCAGAGTTGGAAGGGATCTTGTAGGTCATCTGAGCCAGCCCCCCCCGCCTAAGCAGGAGACCCTACACCATTTCTAACAAATGGCAATCCAATCTCTTTTTGAAAGTCTCAAGTGATGATGCCCCCACAACTTCTGAGGGCAAGCTGTTGATTACTCTCTTTGTCAGAAAGTTTCTCCTTATTTCCAGGTTAAATCTCTCCTTGTTCAGTTTCCATCCATTATTCCTTGTCTGACCTACAGGTGCTTTAAAAATAGCTTGACCCCTTCGTCTCTGTGGCAGCCCCTCAAATATTAGAAGACTGCTGTGATATCACCCCTGATCCTTCTCTTCACTAGACTAGCCATGCCTAGTTCCTGTAACCAATCTTCATATGTTTTAGTCTCCAATCCCCTAATCATCCTGGTTGCTCTAAGATCCCTCTCACAGTTTCTGCTATTAAACCTGGTTTCACCCAGTCTATATGTGTACTTTTGGTTTTTCTTGCCTAAGTGCAGGACTTAATTTCTCTACATTTAGAGAAAAATACATTTTATTTTTCATTTTGTTAGATAGGGCCCAGTGTTTTAGTCTGTCAAGATCCATCTGAATTTTGAGCCTATCTTCTAGGGTGTTAGCTATTCCTGCCAGCTCTGTATCATCTGCAGATTGGGTAATTTCCCTTCTATTCCCTCATTTAAGTCATTAATGAAGATACTGAAGAGTACCAGGCCTAAGACGGAACCTTGTAGCATCCACTGCTTACTTCTCTCCATGTAGACTTAGACCCATTAAGGACTACTCGTTAAGTATGATTTGTCAGCCAGTTGTAAATCCATCTGGTGGTGACGTTATCTATCCCAGTTTTTTCTAGCTTACCAAGAAGTAGGTTGTAGTATACTTTGTCGAATGCCTTGCTGAAATCTAAGTACATTATATCCACAGTATTTAACTGGTCTACTAATTTAGTCACTATGTTGAAGAATGAAATAAGATTGGTTTGGCATCATCTGTTTTTAACAAACCCGTGCTAACTGCTAGTTATTACCTTATTTGTTTCTAGATGTTGACAGATCTGTTTTTTATTATCTTTTCCAGTATCTTCCCAGGTATTGATGTTAGGCTGATTGATCTATAATTTCCTGGGTCTGTTTTTTTTACCTTTTTTGAAGATGGGAACCACATCGACTCTTTTCCAGTTCTCTGGTAGTTCCCTGGTGCTTCGGGATTTTGGAAAGATGTGGTGTAATGGTTCTGAGATGACCTCTGTAGCTCCTTTAAAACTCTGGGATGTAATCCGTCAGTTCCCAGTGATTTGTGTCAGATCAGACAGGTGTTATCTTACTATATTTTTTTTGCTTATTTGAATTTTTATTTCTAGTCTGTTTTTTTAGAGTTATGTTTTTGGTAGGTTGGGCTATAGTTTCTTTTTGCATGAAGACCAATGCAAAGAATGAGTTAAGCAACTCTGTTCTCTCTCTGTTGTCTGTTACTTCCTTGCTGTCTTCTCTCTTTAGTCAACCGACTGTTTCCTTGATTTCTTTCTTGTTATTTATATGTTGGAAGAAACCTTTTTTATTATCTTTGACTTTTGTTGCAAGTCTTTGTTCAGTCTGAGCGTTTGCTTTCCTGACTTCATCTTTGCAGTTTCTGGCTATCTGCTGATAATCTGCCTTAGTTGTATGTCCTTCTTTCCATTTTTTTGTACTTGTTCTTTTTTTCTTTCAATTGTCAGAGAGATCTTTGTGCAGCCATGCTGTTTTTTTCTTAGATTTCTTGTTTTTCTTTCTCTGGTGTTGTGCTGGTCTGGGCTTTTATGATTGTACTTTTCAGAGTTTCCCTAAGATTCTTGAGTTGTTTTCCCCTTTAGGATTTTCATCCAAGGAATCTTTCCCAAGTTCTCTCTGAGTTTATTAAAACAGCTCTTTTAAAATTTAGATTTTAAAAGAATCTGGTGTCATTATGTTCTATTGCTTGTGTTTGTGTTGTGTTGAATTCTAGTATTATGTGGTCACTCTCATCCAAGTAGTTTCAACTTCCTCTATCATTTCATTCCTATTTGTAAGAATTAAGTCCAGTATGGCTGTCCCTCTAGTTCCATCTTCTATCTTTTGGACAACAAGGTTGGTTAGCAAGCTTGGTTAGGAACCTATTTGATTTCTCACTTTGTGCAGAATTAGTTTTCTAATTGATATCAGGGTAATTGTAGTCCCCCATTACTATTGTTGTGTGTTTCCTACATATGTTTGTTAGTTGGTTTCTGCTTGATTGGATGGCCTATAATATACACCTACGACCATTTCATTCTTTTCTTCTTTTATATTGACCCATATGCATTCTATGAATCTTTGGTTTCATGCATTTTTGTAGGAATATAGTAGTCCTTTACATATGGTGCAATTCCACCTCCTCTTTTATGAGATCTGGGTTGTTGTTTTTTTGGACAGTTTGTATCTTTCTTTGAGTATGTTCCAGTCATGGGTTGTATCTCACCAAGTTTCTGTTATACTAACTATATCATATCTATCTTTGTGTATTAATAGTTCAAGTTCACCTTATTTGTTCCTCAGACTTTGTGCATTTGTGTATAGGCACTTGAGATCTTTATGTCTGACTCTGGGTATGCTTCCTATGTCTCCTATTTGGTATTTGAGTTTGTCTTCATTCCCACCCCTCCTTATTTCATTATTTGACTTGCTTTGTAGGGGTTTTTGTTTGGAATTAGGTCCTGAAGATCTAATTGATTGTCACTCTCCCCCCTCAATTTTAGTTTAAAGCCTTCCTGATAAGTTGAGTTAGTCGTTTTTTCAAAACATTCTTCCCAGACTTTGTGAGGTGCAACCCATCCCTTGGCAGAAGCCCATCATGGAGATAGTACAGACCATGGTCCAGGAATCCAAAGTTTTTTTGGCGACACCAACCCTTTAGCCAGTGATTAACTTATAGAATTATCTGTTCTCTTACCGGATGTTGTCCTTTCATTGGCAGTATTGTTGAAAAAACTACTTGTGCATCTAAGTCCTTGACTTTCTTGCCCAGCTGCTCATAATCACTCAATATTGTTTTCAAATCCTTTTTTATGTCATTTGTCCCTGCATGTAGTAGTAGGAATGGGTAGTAGTCTGTGGGCCTAATTACAGTACTTTCCTCAGGTTCTTACCCACATCCTTGATTTTTACTCCAGGTAGACAACATACCTCCCCAGATTGCATGTCTGGTCTGCAAATGGCTGGTTCTGTTCCTTTGAGAATAGAATCTTCTATAACTAACACTCACCTTTCTTTTTGGAGGGTTGCAGTTTGGGGTGCTTTTCTGTTTATCCCAGGTGAGTTTGATGTGTCTTTTTTTAGAGATGTTGGATGATGCCTCTTTTCTAAGTGTTTGCATGTTTTCTTTGAGGGGGAGGTTGTAGGTCTGAATATTTTCAACTAGGGGGAAAAATCTGTTGCTCAGGTTTTAATGGGGCTGCTTCTGATTGGCTTAATTTGGGCAGCAGAAGTTTGTTGGATGTGTGCTGCCACACCTCCTTTCTTTTGCTGTGCTAATGAAAAGTATAATTTCCCAAGTTTAGAATATTCCAATAGTTTATTATGTTGTTTTTTTAATGTGGACCACTTGAAAACAAATTATATCTAATTTTAGCTTTCCTAATTTATTGAAAGTCTTTTTGCTTTTCATAGGGGAATTCAGTCCATTTATATTAATTAACAAAAATTGTATTTTTTCTTCCATGTTTTTTACTTGTAAATTGGTCTTGTTCTAGTCACTTTTTTTCTCTCTCTGACCTTTTGTCTTTGCACCTTCTCGTTCTGCTCTTTCCTTTAATTCTATTTCATCTTCTTTTGCTTTTAGGCTTCCTCCTCCTGATGCTTCCTCTTTTTTTATAATCTACTTCCTCTTTCTTTCTTCCTCATATGGTCCAAATTGCTCATCAAAAAATTGCTCTGCTTTATGTTATCTAGTCTATATATTTGTTCCAATCCAGGTCACCAATATTCCCTTGGGTATCAGTCATCTAATATTTACATCATGTTTAATTAACTGTCTTGTCAAAAATTGGTATTGGCTTCTCATGTCTTTCTCATTCCTCTTCTGGGGAATCTGTTTCAAAACTACTATTTCTCTCCCTTTGTATTTCAATGGGTCATCTCTTACTGTTTGAAGTATTTCTCTTCTTATTGCCTTCTTAGTAAATCACTCATGTATCTGTCTGGGAAATTTATTTCTTGACACATATCTTGTATATACTCTAATATTTCATCCATTCCAGAGAGCACTATCTGTTTCTCTTCTATTTTCTGGATCCATTGCTCATTTTTGGTTATTATTTGTTGAATATTCTCCATTTTATTATCCACCTTTTCCATTCTTTCTTTCATGTCTTCGAAGCTTTTTATATAGTTTCCTGAAATGTTTGTAACATCAATTTCAATTCCGCCTGCATCGTATTCATCTTTTCCTGCTGTAACATGTCATCCAAAGATCTTTGACTTGCTGGACTGGATAATGATGATGATGCAGATCGTGGCATAGATATGGTTTTTTTCCTCTAGTTTGCTTACATTTGAAGTGCTAGACATTTTAAATGTTCTTAAAATCTTCAAAGAGTTTAAAAGAGATTGTCAGTGATAGTTCAAGTATTATCCTAACACTTCCTCAAGGCTCCACCAATTTCCTTTTCTCAGTCTTCAAATACTTCTACACTTTCTATTATTGTAGTCCAGTAAAAAAGAAAATTGCTTGTTAATCTTCAGGTTCTTTAAACACTTAGTCTTTTCTTCTCTTATTAAATTTGTAATCCACTCAGGCCCACCAAACCCCATAGTTCAACCACATAAACTCATAAGTCTCCAACAGGGAAGATTGAAAAGGTAGGAGGAAAAAAGAAAGGAGAGATAAATCTTCCTTGCTATTTCCCAGCTTCTGTTTACTTTCTCTGTTTAGTTTTCATATAAGTTCAAAAAGCTACACTGTTTAGAAAATTACAGTGTTTCACTATCTATCTCTGCTGTCCCATAGAAACAGTTTGCTGGAGCAGGTGGTATTTGTAGCAAGCAAGCTTATCTTCCACAGGCTTTTAGGATCATGCACAAGTTCTACCTCTGTTTTTCTCCACCTATAGATGGCACTCTTGCTCTATCTCTCTCCTTTCTCTTTCATTAGTTTAAATTATATTATCAGATCCAAAATTTTTCAAAAGTCCCAGGGATCTAAATTCATGTTCCACAAAGTCTTCAACATAGTTGATAATATAGTTAAAATTCCAGTCCGACTTTCCTAGCTTTTAAACTTCATCCTCTTTCCAGCCAAATCTCTTTTCTTTGTTTCCAGTTTTATAATTAGTTCTCAGGCTTTTTTGCCACTATTCTTGAGGGGTGGAAAACAAACAATTCCACCTCCTCTTCTTTGAGTCTCATTTTCACCAAGCTTAATTTAAAGGGGAAGGTTTCTCAAAATCTCCCCCAGATTGATCACACTGTTCCTCTGTTTCTATGCTTGTTTCATCGGTCGACTGTTACAGCTTCGGTCAGCCACACAATGGCTGTCTTTTTCTTGCTGCTAGCATGAGAATTTCCTCCAAATCAAACAAGGAGTTTGTGAAGTCCTTGTGATCGGCGGATTGTCCTCTCTGTCTTCATCACCTCTCCAGGGTGACTTGGGTTCCTCAGAACCTCCTAGCAGGTTGAAATCAATGCAATCCCATTGAGCCCCATGAAGATGCGTTGTGTCACTTGTCAGCCCCATCTCCATCATACATACACTTTTATATGTTTAAGTTCACTATTATGATTGTAGTCTTGTATTTTCTATTATTTTAAAAATTATATTTGGGGATTAGATAAAGCACATGGAGTTTAATCATAATACATATTGTATTTGAGTAAAATATGCATATAGCTCTTTGACATTTACATTAAAACTTATTGAGGGTATGCCATTTTAATACATTTGATTACATCTCAGTAAATATTTCAACATTTAGGTAAAGTTCTTGAGTTTTTCAAAAATTATAAACCAAATTTATGTATCTTCATATTCTGCCACTGAGGACTATTAGAATGTTTTGTGATATTTACTACCTGCTATATTCATAGTTGGATGAAATAAATGAGTGAAATGAAATATTTTTCACTTCTCCTATCAACTTATACCAATTTCCTGCTACCAATAAAAAACAATTTTTAAAATTTCAGACAACTAAAAGTAATTAAATTGTTAATCCGATGTGTGCAAACTTGAATTTCTACTTGGCAAACATTGTTATATTTGATAAAACAGACTATTTTCTGAAGGAAGTAATGTATGAAGACAGGTTAAATTATATTATAATAAACTTTGAATAAAAGTGGATCTTGAGAAAAATGGATGTGGAAAGCAATGAAATGAAAGTGAATGTGGAATCATTGCTGGAATAGAAAGTTTGAGAGTTGCATGAAAAAATATTGTAAATTAGATTACTCTTCCAATTTAATGTATTGAAAGAGGATACAGTGGAAGTTATATGGAAGAGAATAAAAGCAATTACATCATGCACAAAAGCATATGAAGTTACAGTAATATAAAGTATGAAAAGATCTGCTTATATAGATTCATATTCACTGGATGAAGCGAGCAGCACCAGGAGCTCCCGCCCTCCCTTTTGGAACACATCCGCCACCCTGGAGAAGCAAGCAGCAGCAGAGGGCCTCCAAAAGGGAGGACCAGAATTCCCAGGGCTGCTTGCTTGCTTCTTCTCCCACCGCCCACTTGCTTCCCATAGCTGCCGCCTCTGCCCAGCTGCCAGATGAAGCAAGCAGCCCTGGAGTTCCCGCCCTCCCTGTTGGAGCGCCTCTGCTACCCAGGAGAAGCAAGCGGCAGCGGAGGCACTCCAGAAGGGAGGGGCTGCTTGCATTCTTCTCCCACCGCCCACGCGCACGCGCATGTGTGTGTGAGTGTGTGTGTGTGAGAGAGAGAGAGAGAAAGCAAGAAAGAGGAAGGGAGAAAGAAAGAAAAAGAAAGAAGGAAAGAAAGGAAAGAAAGAAAGAAAGAAAGAAAGAAAGAAAGAAAGAAAGAAAGAAAGAAAGAAAGAAAGAAAGAAAAAGAAAGAAAAAGGGAGAGAGAAAGGAAGTGAAAGGAAGAGGGGATGGAAGGAAGGGACAGAAAGGAAAAGAAAGAAAGAGAGGGAGGGAGAGGAGAGAAAGTGAGAGAGGGAGAAAGAGAGGGAGAGACAAAGAGAAAGAAAGAGGGGGAGAGAGAGAAAGAGAGGGAGAGAGGGGGAGAGAGAAAGAGAGGGGGAGAGAGAGGAAAAGAGAAAGAAAGAGAGGGAAAGAGAGAATCCCACCCTTGGGTGGCTGCTGCCTCCCCTCTCCCCCAGTGACAGAAGGAAGGAATAATGGGGTCATATAGAAAGTCAGCATACAGGCATCCGATTCTGGTTGCATTAGAAACCTTTTGTTTACAATATCTGTAAATTTGGAATGTTCCCTTCTGTGCTACAAATTCATTTTTGTTAAGAGCATGGGACGTTTGAGTGTTACATTTCTGAAATGTTTTTTGTGTGAATTCATGGAAGTCGTTAACTTTGATTTGTCAGTCTTGGGTTGCCTGATTATTACCTTCAGGTGAATTCTTGAGGTTAAATAGAATCTAAGTAAATAATAAAGTTTTTCCATTCACAGTTCCTAATGTCTGGTTTTTGAATAAAGGATCATTTGTAAAGATGTTATTATTCTTGTAAGGTTTGTTTTGTTTGTGTAAGTTCTCTACAACAAATGCCACATACAGAGACACAAATGAAGAGAAAGAATATCTGGCTATGAATGTCAGGGAATAAAAGTATTGAGCCTGAGGCTCCTGTTTTGCCTGCGATCTTGGATTGGGGTTTGAAGGCTGTAAAGCCTCCAGTCTCTTTTACATCTACATAACTGCAACTGTTGTTCTTGGTTCTGATCTGGTTCAATAGCTTGTGATCCAATGTAGGAAGGATGTTGAGGAACAAAGAGTGAAAGGATGCAGAAGTATTCATCCAGAATTGAAAGTTGGGCTCCTGGGGAGAAGGAGCATCTTTGGGACTGAAACTCATGTACTGTAGATACAATAAGAAGCACCAGCTGGGTCTAGGAAGGGTCACCAATCTGAAAGGCTGCATGATTCTGCAGCCCTCAGTAGGGTGGTTTCTTTCTTTCTTTCTTTCTTTCTTTCTTTCTTTCTTTCTTTCTTTCTTTCTTTCTTTCTTTCTTTCTTTCTTTCTTTCTTTCTTTCTTTCTTTCTTTCTTATCTTTCTTTCTTTCTTTCTTTCCTTCCTCCCTCCCTCCCTCCCTCCCCTCCCTCCCTCCCTCCCTCCCTCCTTCCTTCCTTCCTTCCTTCCTTCCTTCCTTCCTTCCTTCCTTCCTTCCTTCCTTCCTTCCTGCTATTGCCTTTCTTCTGGGCTGTTCTTATTCTATGATACTATAGAACTGGGTTTGCTCTGAGCATCCTCTTGTTTCTAAGCTGCCTTGTTTGTTTCTGTTGATTGCATATATATTTTTTTGAAGACCCTGTGTAAAGATTAAAAAGCACAATCCCTGTCTGCAGGCTTATTTTTTGATAGATAGAGTACAATAGAACAGGACCAAACTGGAAGAATCCCATCCCTGGGTGTGTGTGTATGGGTGTGTTTCAGGTGGGCTTCCTAGCTTTAGAAGGAGAAAGAGAAGGAGGGAGAGAGAAAGAGAGAGATACAGAAAGAGAGAGAGAAAAAGGGGAGATAGAAAGAAAGTGGGAGAGAAAGAAGAAGGAAGATACAAGAAAGAAAAGAAAGAGAAAAGGGAAAGAAAAAGGGAGAGAGAAAGGAAGTGAAAGGAAGAAAGGGGGATGGAAGGAAGGGGCAGAAAGAAAGGGAAGGAAAGAAAGAAAGAGGGAGAGAAGAGAAAGTAAATGAGATATATGGATGGATAGATAAATACATAGAAGGAAGGAGGGAGGGAGAGAGAAAAAAAGAAGAGGAAAGAAGAACATAAACCCTGGCTTCAGAAGACTTTGAAGCAGCACAGCAATCTAGGGCTAGCCTGCAAGGAATCTCGGAGGTCATCTAGTCCAATCCCCTGCTCCAGCAGGAGATCCTTACAGAATCAAAGAATAACAGGGTTAGAAGGGTGTGTGTGTGTCTGTCTGTCTGTCTGTCTCTGTCAAAACTCCCAAAACAGGTCAAGTAGCTCTGGGGATAGTCATAAATTAGAACACTTGCTAAGCAACCAGCCATTAAGCGAGGACCACTTGTATTTGGTGTGCTAGTCACATGGCCACCAAGTCACACCCATCCAGTCAGGTGACCAACAAGCCACGTCCATAGAACCAATTGTTGCAAAATTTGAATCCCACCCTTGGGTACTTCTGGCTATTTCATTATAAAAAAGTGAGAATTGAGTATGTCAAGAGAAACAAACAGAAAAAGGGAGAGAAGAAAAATGCAGTCGAGGTGAGAACTTTAAAGAACCAAGAAAATATATATGGATCTGTTTGATTTGAAGGATACAAAAAATGACAGAGAGATGTAGGTCAGAAAATGTCTTATTTGTATGATAATTCAATTTCAAATAATTATTCTAAAAAATTGAGAAGCAGAGGCTTTATAACCCTCAGTGCTTAGAAGGCTTTGAATTGAATTTGATTATTTGAATAATATTTATTTTACGTGAAACTTTTTTCTTGAAAAGCCATATGTCCCTTTTTAAATGCATTTCCTTTTCTTTTTCTTATCTCATACCTTTAATTCTTTGTTTGTTCTGTTGTTCTCTGCTGTTTTTATATGCTTGAATAATGGTTCTTACCAAGTAAGAGATTGGAATGATGGATACATGTGTATGTATAATGAACATAATGAATAACATTGTTTTGGGAGTATCTGTAGAAATAATTTTGATCTTCTAGCTTTGTGTTGATGTCTTGATCTTAATTTCCAAATTTTTATCTAAATTTTAATTAAAATTAAATGATTCTAAATAACAAAAACTTGGATCGGTGAAAACACAAGAATTTTTATTTCTAAGCTTAAATCAAAGCAGACAAAAGTTTAAAAGCTGTTTTCAAAGAGCGGTAGGATCTTAGCTTATCTCACCTTAAGATTTCAATACATTACATTTTATAGTTTTTCTATCCTGACACCCCACCATGCCCCTCCTATATCGACCCAGTGACCAAACACAGCTAATCCAAAACACCTTATGGAGACAACAACATCTCCTTCAACACCTCCCAATGACCACCCATAACATATTTTGCCAACATGGCTTTTTCTTATCTTACTTGGCATTAAGGAATGTCCCTTCATCAGGGCCTCTTTCTAACGGTCCGAGAACAAAGAAATATCTATTCCTAACACCACACTTGTTACATATTAATGTTACATTCAGCACATCTTCTTAGAACAACATGATTATATGCATCTCTAACATATTCACCTATGCAAAGTAAAAGTGTGGTAAACTTAGGCAGATGCTTTGAAAAACAAAATCTTACTTTAATTGATTAAATAAAGTTAGGGCAATGTTTGCAAATGCATTAGAAAATATATTTACAGCAGGATTAAATCAAGATAGCAAATGTTTATAGAGCAACTGTCTTCTTAATGCTATAATATACAATTCTCTTCACCTACATTTTATTTTTGAATTTTCTTATTTCTAACAACTCCACCCTTTCTATTTTTCATACATTTCGTAAAACAAAACATAAGCTTTCTCTAATTTCTTCAACATTTTCAAATTTCATAAGAACAGTGTGTTCATTTACATCATTCACCACCATCATCATATGTTTATCTTTATTTTGTGTGACAGTTATCATACCTTCAATAGTGTTCTGTACTGCATTCCTTAACAGGGGTATCAGACATAGTAAACGGATCAAACCCAATATAATCATACCTGCCATAAATAGGCTTGCTTCCAATTATTTAAAATCCCCCCCCCCCAAAAAAATCTTTCATTATCCAATAGCCTCGTCCATTCTTGTACCGGAACATGAGCTATTTTTCTCATTCTGTTTGTATTTGTCTAATTACTTCTCCAGTGTGATCAATTTCTAATCAACAATTGGCTGTTTTACATACATAAAAAATTACAAAGAAAGAGGATCCCAAATCATGTTTCTGCCCTAACCATTTTTGATTTCTTCTTCCCCTACTTCTTATTTGCAAAGCCCATTGTATACCTTTTGTGATTTTACCTGTTGTGCTGGTAATAGTTGTGCATTCTTCACATTGTTGTAAATCCTCCAAAACTCCAATAGTTCAATATCACACTCTTCCTTACATGCAGCGTGGGTCAACACTCACACTGATATATGCAATCACAGAACCAACACATCGGGGAGGGGCTCTGGCTCTTCTCTGTGATCTTTTTGCACACATTATAGGAATCCACTCTTTCCTGGCCCAATAAGCCACCCAGGCCCACAATATTATCAAAACTATACTTATCCCAGTTCCAATCCACTCACCAGTATCATGCATCAGTCTCTGTGAACTGGTAAATTCTCTCCTTTCAAAATATCCGTTACCAGTTTCTCAAAATCCCCACTGCACAAATAACAAATATCAGCATGAAAATTTCTTAAAAGAGAAGTTGACTTAAAAAGGTCTTTTTCCCATTCTCTATTTTTACTTAATATGATTAAACATTATTTTTAATTTTTAACACCATGTATATGGGTTTCCACTCCTGGTCCCAGCTCTGGGTTTTACTTCTCCACTGGATTTGGACTTGCCACCTCTTTTCAGCTCCTTCTACTTGAATTCGGAACCTATGGGGGCAAATCTCATCAGTTATTAGTTTATTGTTTCTGCAAGGTTAACTTCAGTGGGTCCAATGCAAAATGCTGGTCCAGGTGGTCGGTGTAGACACAGAGCCTTTTACGCGAGTATTGTGCATCAAACCCTTCTCGGCCATCCGGATTGCAGTTTTGGAGTTAAGTAGTCCTTCCCATTTCAGGGTTAATGTCTCCTCCTTCCTATTCCGGATCAGCACCCAATCACCGTGGTGGAATTTGTGGAAACTTCAAAGGTGGTGTTTGAGCCAAAAGTCCTTATTTCCTGAGGAAATCAAAATATCTGGACAGTTTATGTACATATTGCTTCGATAATCCAATGTCTTTTCTAGCTTGGGTCCATATTCTCAATAGGGCTTAAAGGAAGACATTTAGTCCATGGCATATATGTTTCCAATATTAATTTGATCTAACAATACTGCAGGGAATAGCTTCCACCCATCCTGTGAGGTGGTTCACTATGACCAATAAATATTTTACTCCCCCCCATTTTTGGCAATTCCATAAGATCTACTTGAATACACTTAAAGGGGCTTAAAGCTGGTGGCTTTCCACCCATCTGTTGTTTTCTGACGGCTTGCTTGTTTACTTTTTTTACAAATTAAACATTTGTCTGTTACTGATTTTGCTACAGGATATATTCCAATACAACCATAACATTTGAAAAGTTTATCTATAATGGCTTGAATTCCCCAATGACTGCCTTCATGTAGTTTTTCCATCAACTCTCATACAATTGATTTACTTATTATTTGTCTTCTGTCTGGAAGAAACCACTTTCCATTCTCCAACTCCTGTCCTCCTATTTGTTGTAACTCTTTGTTCTTTTTCAGTGAACACAGGAATTTCTCCCACTGATTCTAACACAGGAATTCAGCAATCCAATTACCTATGTTCTCAAATGATATCCCTTTTCGGTGTGCATTCACATGTATCACTGCTATTCTAGGTTTTTGTAAGGAACTCATTATATTAGAGTTTCATGTACTAATTCTTTTCCCTTGCTTCCAGGATCTCTTTGGTATGTTTTTCTATGCTCCTCCCTCCACCATAGAAGAACCACCTATAAAAATTGCCTCTCCTTTCTCAAGGGGGTATTCCCACAAATCAGGTCTTATTTTAGTTTGTAGGTCTATTATTTCAGAACAATAATGTCCTAATCCATATCGATCCACTGATCTAGTGTTGGCTAAGAAATGTGCTGGATTCAAATTATGGTCTGTGATTAAAACGAAATCTATTTGTTTCATCAAAATTGCCTCATATCTCAGAATTTGGGAATCAGTCAGCCATTTTCCTGCTTTTTGCTGAAGAATGGTTCTGACTTGATATGGGGTACTCACAATGAGGACTCCCGCAACGGTCAATTTTCCATTATTTTTGACAGGAATGCCTGGGCTTCCGTTGTCCTGCCCAGTCCTGAGCCAACACACCTTGTGCAATTTCATTCTCTGTGCTTACAATGAGATGGAATGGCGTTTCCAAATTTGGCAAACTTAACACAGGAGCCTTGGTTAAGGTTTGTTTCAAATTTTCAAAGCTTCCTCTTTCATTTCCCTCCCACTTCAAATTCCAAAGTTCAGATTCAATTAATTTTGCATACAGAGGTCTGGTAAGATAGTCTGCAGTATTCCACCAAGCCTAAGAATTTCCTGAGTTCTTGCTTGTTTTTGAGTAAGAGTTGGGATGCCACCCCTTCTAATCTTCTGTAGAAATTGAGTACTGCTTTTGCCTAACTACTTCGTTTGGATTCTTGAGTGTTATTTTAAGTGGGATTCAAAACCCTCATAGGAATCACCTCTAGTGGCTCAAGTTCAAATTTCAATTGCAGATTTGCTAGGGAATCTCTTCCCAGAAATTTATTCCCAATTAGAGGGGGATTAATTTGGGTACTTCAAATCCTTCCCTTTTAATACTTTGTCCACTCTTCTGCCATCATATTATACACTTGCGCCTCCCTTCTTTGGATCGAGTAGTCTTTCTTGAAATGTCCAGGCTGGCCACACCTAAAACATCTCCTCACTCTATCCTCCCTGCCCATACCATCACATCCTCTTCCCCTTCCAACCAGGGAGTGAACCCTGGTTCCACCCTTATCATTCCCTCATTTCTATTGCTCCCACTTTCTCTAACACCTTCTTCTCCTACCACTGCCATCATGGCTTCCAAGTCAGCACAGATCTGTGCAAATAACTTTCTAGCTAGCTAGACCAAAAGTCCATCTCTTCCTTCTATTACTTTCTTTGCTCATCTATAACCAAATTAATCCTTCCCCCAAGGGGACATCCATCAAATCAAGTCTAACCCTAGGCTATAACACAACTACCCCAACACAATAATGTTCAAGATCCTATCCTCCCTTTCAGTTTTTTATCCTTGACAGTTCATTTAACAACAACTTCAGCAGGTAACAGATAATCAGAGTTGGAAGGGACTTTGTAGGTCATCTAGTCCAATCCCCTCCGCCCAAGCGGGAGACCCTACACCATTTCTGACAAATGGCAGTCCAATGTCTTTGTGAAAATCTCAAGTGATGACACTTTCTTTCTACCTATTGTAATTTCTAACTCATCTCTGTAACAATTCCTAAAAGGACAACTTGTGTTGCTAACAAACAAATACACAATGAATGCCATAGGATGAAGCATCTTGATTCTTAAGCATCCATAAGGCACACAGAGATAAAGACATAAAAGAGGGCGGTAAGAAGAACAACTTAGATAAAACAAACAATCTAAATGAGGTATTTTGAGTTAATGCTGTAAAATATATTTGGGTCAAACTTTAGTGTCAATTTTCTGCTTTGAGCAAAATATGGATTAAGAGCATACACAGAGTGCATCTGGTTTGATTTTTGATTCCCTTGCTGAGCTAAGCTCCATTGTAACTTTCACTAAACTGGGAACTGAGCCAGCTTCAAAGATAACATTCTAGGCACCTCAGCCTAGCCATCTAAGGTTTCTTTGTTTGCAGAAGCGCTGAGAAAAGTAGTGTTTCTACAGCAATGATCCTTGCACACGCTATTTCTTTATCCTTTTAATCTGGGATGGGGTTCAACACAGAGACATTTACACCAACTTTTTACCATCAACATACTCCCACTGTACTGTAATCAGACTGCTTGCATATTTACAATTCTTTTCTGGGAGCCAATGTGTTCCGTTGTCTAAATAATTTTGTGTATTGTTATGAGAGGGTCTCACCCTCCAGGTCTCGAAATGATTACACACAGACACATTCTCACACACAACATTTCCAGACCTGGGGAGGTTTTGTTCCTTTAAATCACTACTTTTTCTTTCTTGAGCAACCTGTAGTTTGTTCTCAGAGCAGTGGGAAAACTCAAGGAGTGGTTCCAATCACAAATGTGATTGTGGGCCCTAACTACTGCCTACCTGCTTCCCATAGCTCTGAGTCCAATCCAAAAAGCCAACTTAATTCTGTGGCTGGTCAGACATATCACAATTATGTTTTGTTTTGAGCTGCAGCAGCCCGATTGGGGCTATACACAGGTAAATATATTTTTTTTTCAGTTCCGTCCCATTCAATTTTGCATACAATTATTATACATGCACATGTAAGAATTTTTAATAGAAATCACATCAAATTGATCAAGTCAAATTATCTGAGTCTTTCCATTTAAACAGGCAAAACCTTTTTTATTACTTGCTAAACCCCGAGTGTGAAGAACAAAAAAATATTTTCTTCTTTACTCTTAGTTCTTTCTACCATACATAACACCATAAATTAACCATATCTTCTTTGGTTAGCCCCAGTGTCTGAATCATCTTACTCTATGGAGGGGCTTTCCAACCTCTAATTATTTTTCCCTACAGGACTACTAAGATCTATTTATAATTTGGGATTCTTCCTAATTGTTTTAATGAACTTCTCACTTGTACTTGAAGTTACACCTATTGTTCTATCTCCTTAAATACTAAATAATTAAAAGGGACTAAAAATAAAAAAAATTAAATAATAAAAAAGCAAATTCTTACTATGTGTCTCAGCCCTGGGCATGTTCCCTTTCTAGCTTGAATCTCCCAGCAGAAGCTGGCTTTTTCACACATTGTTTGCCAGGGCTCTCAAGAGCAAGTTTGGATTACACTTCTATTTCATACATTTCTCTTGGGACCCATTGGAATTGCCATGGTTACCAGACTGGAGCAATCCTTACCAACTTGTTCCAGTGAGACTTTCGTACACACACAGTGTGTACCTGGCCAGAGCAAAAGACACCCATTACTGCCACTAAAGGTCTGTCTCTGCCCTGGAGAGCGTGAACCTCCCAGCAGACGCTAGCTTTTTAAAGATCCAAGCTCTTCTCTACAACCTTGAACCTCTCAGCAAGTGCTGGCTTATTTTAAAGATCAAGATCTATAGAGACCTTTATTCGATCTTTAACACAGCCTAAAGACTGCTAGGGTTGTCTCCATACACCTCCCACACAAGTCTCAGATTCTCACAGCCCTACCTAACCCTCTTAACTGCCAAGGCAATACTTATGTTCACTTTTCTTACCTTGGTCTCTGCACAGAGTTGTCCAGTTGTTTCCAACAATCCCATAAACCTGGTCCCCTTCCTTCTCTTTCTGTTTTCAACCGACCTCTATTTTAAACATGGATCTGTGTCTCATTCCATGCTCCTGAACAGCAGACTTGACTGGACCATTGAAATCAATGGGGCATGCCTTCCTCCCCGAGTCTGCCGTCTAGGGCATCAGAAGATAGCAGTTGCCCGTATTCTCCACCAATTGTTGGAAATGACTCCAAATAACAAAAACTTGGATCGGTGAAAATACAGAGATTTTATTTGTAAGCTTAACTCAAAGCAGACAAAAGTTTAAAAGCTGTTTGCAAAGAGCAGTAGGACCTTAGCTTATCTCAACATGAAGCTTGAGCTAAGAACCACACCTTAAGATTTCAATACATTACATTTTATAGTTTTTCTATCCCGATGCCCCCCATGCCCCTCCTATATTGATCCAGTGACCGAACACAGCTAATCCGAAATGCCTTATGGAGACATCATCTCCTTCAACACATCCCAATGACCACCCATCACATATTTTGCCAACATGGCTTTTTCTTATCTTACTTGGCATTAAGGAAAGTCCCTTCATCAGGTCCTCTTTCTAACTGTCCGAGAACAAAGAAATATCTATTCCTAACACCACACTTGATACATATTAATGTTACATTCAGCATATCTTCTTAGAACAACATAATGATTATATGCATCTCTAACATATTCATGCAAAGTAAAAGCCTGGTAAACTTAAGCAGATGCTTTGAAAAACAAAATCTTACTTCAATTGATTAAATAAAGTTAGGGCAATGTTTGTAAATGCATTAGAAAATATATTTACGGCAGGATTAAATCAAGATAGCAAATGTCTATAGAGCAACTGTCTTAATGCTATAATATATTATTCTCTTCACCTACATTTTATTTTTAAATTTTCTTAATTCTAACAAAATTAAATAGGTTTGAAGTAGTATATTCATGAATTCTTCAACATTCCTTATCGTTTTGTACACACTATGGGCTTGTTTCCTTTTTTTATTTGCTTTCAGGTGGTAGCCATTCATTTTTAAAACTGCCATTTTTTCTGATTTTCAGTCTTTGTGAATTATTATAATTGTGATTGTGTGTTTATGAATCAGTGAGAAAGTGTAGTTTGAGAGACTACTATTTAAATACACTAACAAGAATAAATGAATTTTATAAATGAATATTTTATTTTGTTATCAGCTACTTTTAACATTAAGTATTAATTAAATTCTAACATTTTTTCTGATACTATTCTTTTTTTGGAGTATGCTTCCAAACTGTATTTCTGTATAAGTATAATTGTATTTCTGACTTCAGTATAGTTTTCATTTCAGGTAAAATTGTGGCTTTGTGGGTATTTTGGACATGCTATGATATCTATTTTTGGGAAATATAACTTAGTATTGACCTGTTACTGTAAATAGTTTCTAAGACAAACATTATAATAATATGAGAAAATTGTATTATATATAGACATATACATTATATGTATAATGTATATGTCTATATATAATTGAATGTTCAATTGTCATTTCAGAATAGACTAATTAATATTTTATGAAGATTGTTCATTTTTAAAAATGTAATCTTCCACAATGAAAATTGGCTGTTAATATTTTTAATGCAGTCTGACCCAGAAATTTTTCTGATGAATAAGAAAATTTTAAAAAGGAAGAAAGAAAGCCACCAATCCAAGTAGGGTTTGATTACATGAAAATTGGAAGATAGCTTTTATTTCTTCATCTGTCAGAATAGTGATTAGTATGTTCCAATTTGCAAATGTAAAAAAATTTCTTGAATTTGTTAAAATATAATTATTTTAATATTAATTGATTTAACAAAATGAAAACATTTTGAGGGAGAAAATTATACATGAATTCCTTTTTGGGTTCTTTTTCCCATGCAGCCTATCGTCTCTCTGTGTCCATGAGCTTGCGGGAGATGTAGGCACAGGGCTGTAGGCTTCTTGTTTCTTTGGAATAACACTGCTCCCACTGCCACGTCACTGGCATCAGCATGAATGACGAAGAGTTGTTCGGGGTCAGGATGCTCCAGTACTGGTTCTTTTGCAAACAGTTCTTTCAGTGTTTCAAAAGCTTTTGGGCAGGTTAGGTCCCACTGTAGGGGTTGTCCCGGGTGGGGTTTCGTTCCTGGACTCCCTATCTTTAGGAGGTCCATCATGGGTTTGGCAGTCCTTGCCAAGGAGGGAATGAATTGTCGCTAGAACTTTGCAAACCTCAAGAAGCTTTGTAGCTGTCTGTGGGTATGAGGGGGCTGCCAGCCCAGAACGGCTTGTACTGAGGCTGGATACATCTCTTTGCTCTCATTGGAGACTCGGTAGCCCAGGTAGTCCAACTGTGCACGGTAAAATTCGCATTTCAACAGCTTGACATACAGGTTTGCTGCTAGAAGTTTTTTCAGTACCTGGCGGACTAGGGGGTATATGGTTGTCCATCATCTCAGTGTAGATGAGAATGTCGTCTAAGTAGACAAGAACCCCCTTACAAAGATGTTTGTGTAGCACCTCGTTTATTAACTGCATGAACATTGCCAGGGGCTACTGTAATCCAAAAGGCATGACTTTGAGTTGGAACTGTTGTTTTCCATTCATCCCCCTCTCTGATGTGCACACGATAGTATGCTTCTCTGAGATCTAATTTGGTAAAGACATTCCCTTTGGCCAGGTGGAATAGCATGTCCTTCATAAGCGTGAGGGGGTATAGATTGTGTATGCACAGTCCATTGATCGCTCTAAAGTCCATGCATAATCTCATAGTTCCATCTTTTTTTTTCTTTGAACAGGACTGAGGCTGCAACCCGTGGTTTGGCTGGCTCAGTGAACCCTCTTCCTAAGTTTTCATCTATATATTTGCGCATTTCTTGCATTTCCCAGGCCATCATGGCATACATTTTGGTAGTTTTGCCCCAGGAATGATTTCTATGGTGCAGTCTGTCTCATGGTGGGGAGATAGGATGTCACACTCAATCTTGCTGAATATTTTTATTAATCTAATCTAATCAAGCTTAAAACAATTCTTCCCCCTATAAAGTTGTTTGTTCCTCCCTTGAAAAGTCTCAACATACACTGAGAATTCTTGTGTTATCTGATACAAAATATACTGGTTAACATTGATAAACTTGTATGTGATAATGTGTTGCTTGTGAAATGTACATGGTAACAAATATGCAATGTAATCCTTTATTTTTTAGGAAGCTTTTGTAATACATCATTATGCTTAAAATATATATACCACAAAATATAGTTTTCTGGTACACTGCTTCTGGTTTTTATATTTTAAGAAATTAATCTGTTTTTTTAATATTCTATGATAAAATAAATCCCACCCCCCCTGCCAAAAAAGGAAATATTTTTTCCATCACACAAGAATACTACTAGAAACCATTCATTAGGAAATAGCTATCTTGATTTTATGGAAAAAGTGAACTATAAATAATGAAATGTTTCTCAGTAAAATTTTTGATGATTACAATTAAAAATATTCAGGTTTTATTTAAAAATAATTAAGGAAGGAATATTGCCAAAAAGTATATTCTACAGCCATGGACATAGATGTGAAAATGAATTATAGGTATTAAAATATAAGCATTATGAATTTGATGAAAAATTGTGTGTGCCACTAAAGAGATTTTCTTTATCAATTAAAACAGATTGTACAATTTCAAATGTTGAATACAAATATATTTTGCATAGAAGTAGAAGTTGATGTATTTCAGTCTAACAAAAATACTGATATTTCTATTAAATTAACATACCGTTTGAAATCTGCAGATATCAATGCAATATTTTTGTAAAATTAAAAGACTTAAATGAGCCTATATTTAGAGACCCTTTGTGTAAGATAGTATAGGGAAGAGGGAAATCAATATTTATGCTAATATTCTAGGTTTATGCACATAAATTAGTTTTATGATGAAAACTAATCTTTTCAGCTCAAATACATAGTTGAAATTAATTTAAAACATTTAATTTTTAAAATATTTTTCAGCTTGAAGAGAAGACTGACAAATCATATTCTGATGTATACACAAGGGTGAGTTATTGAACAGATTGGTTTTCAAATTATCAGTACACAGTTACTATGCCACTCAAAATATATCCTTCAGGACCACAGAATGCAGAAAGGATATGTCTTCCTGTATATCAGTAGTTGTCTTCATTATTTCTTTACATCTTTACAAGTAGAATAATTTGGGTTATGATGTATGCAACTAAACTTGTGCAAAATATTTTGCAAAATTGATTAGCATAAATTAAACATCTGTTTTAGAAGCACCAAAGTGGCTTCAAACTTTGCAAAATTTGTGCATCTCTTTCAAAAAGCTGTTCCCAATTGGGTAATTTGTATGCAAATGCACAAATAGAATTTCTGCTTAGAGGTCTGATGAACCAGAATGAGTTTTCAGAACCACCAGATAAGTTATTGAAATAATCACTTTTAATACTCAGAGTTGCTTCATCTGCGCTAATGTAATTTTTGAAGAACCCTTGCTGAATAATTTGCATAGTAAATTGTGGAATGAAATCTGAAAAAATAATAAACCATTAAGTAAATTGGAATGGAGAAGATATATGTTTAACATTTCCTGATGCAATTCAGTAAATTCATTTAACATTACAATAGTCTATATAAGAAATTTTTTTTTTCAAAATTAAAATATTCTTCTTGGATTGATATTTAGCTAAGAAAACTATTAAAATATAAAGGAAATTTAAAACAATTGTCCTCTTTAGCCAGCATCTCGCAATTCAGCAACTCCTTTAAGTGAAAATTCTTCTAGACGAGGAAGCGGAGATACAAGCAGCCTAGTTGATCCTGATACCTCGTTAAGTGAATTGCGGGTGAGAAAATTTTATTGGTTAACAGTAAAAGAAAATTCTTATATTTGTATAAATCAATTTATATTTGTATAAATCAAATCTTTATTACAGTCATAGACTAGTTTAAGAAGGATAATTGTATATTTGCAATCATTTTGAGGATTAGATTTGAAACATTTATTTCTTGGATAGAATAAATGGAATTTCTAATGGAATTTATGTATGAAAGTTACATTGATTATTGGGGAATGATACAGATCAACATTACTTTGAGAATACGGATTGCAAAATTGTATCAGGGTTGAAAAATTCATCCAATCAAGATTCATCACCATAATTTTTTTCAACTGTATTCTAAATGCTTAAAAGTCAACAAATCTCAGTAAATCAGTGAGGTTGGTTAAATGTGTTTAGAAATATATTTTAAAGCTAAATAATTAATTAACATGAAATATAGTTCGAATGTAATGTAGCTACGTTTATTTATCATAAACTTAAATAAGGGAATATCTTACCACTTTTAAAAATGATTTATTTGTTTATCTATGCCATAATTTACCAGCTTACTCCTATGGGATTCTATAAATATTGAAATAACAATAATATATAATTATACTGAACAATGAAAGCTATATAATATAGATTCCTTTGCTTCTAGTTACTCTTGTGACTATATAAATGTATTTACTTTTTCCAAATTTTAAAATCAGTGGACTGTATTTTGTTAATTGTTTCTTAATCAGATAGATTCACTCTAGTTTTTTTCTTGTATTAACTGGTCTATTAATCTTACTATAAGAAGGAAGCAGAACTTTAGTAAAAGTGTAATACAGTTTAGCATAGTTCTAAAATTCTATAGTTCTTAACAGTCATATATCACAATGGTTTTAAAAAGGGTTGGTTATAGTGGTGGTATTCTACCGGTTCGGCCCGGTTCTGACATACCAATAGTGCCAAAGATCAGCTGGCAGAGAACCAGTTTGCTCTGAGTCTCTCCGATGCTCTGCAGTTGGGCCCACCTGCCTATCCCTCCTCCTAGGTCCTTTTAAACCTCTCAGCAGTTTGGCACAGCAGAGTGGATTACTGTGCTAAATAGCTGAGAGGCTCAGTAGCTTAGTTTTTAATGTTTTAATGCATGCGCAAAGCGCGCATTTGACACACGCATGATTGTGCGAGTCGCACGATCTCACCCCTGCAGTCACGCCCACCCAGCCACGCCCACAGAACCGGTGGTTGGAACTTTTTAATCCTACCAATGGACCAACCTGATTTTATAACCTTTCTTTTGCAATCATTAAGTAAATATCGTCATTATTAAGTGAAGCAGTGGTTTATGATGGGCTAAATTGTACCAAAAACTAGAAATAAGTGCAGTTTTTGGAAAAGTGAGAAAAAAATGAGGTGATAAGACTATGGGATGCTTTAAATGGTCATAAAAGTGGCTCTGTTGCTGAGCAATTGAAGTTCAGTTACGACACTGCAGAGGAGGCTCACGCATCAGAACTTTGAATCTGATTTGTAATCTTCTGTTTTAGGTTAGGAGCAACTTTGAACAGGACTACCAGTATTTAGAACTCTGCTGTTACAATATTTTAGTTTGCAAATGTCATTATGCATCTTTTCAGATTTGCATTCAAAACAAGATTGTGAACAGTTTATGTTTGAAACTGGTATTCTCAGAGATTTTGTATTTTAAATGTACATAAACCTTCATAAGAAATACAGACTTAAATTTATTTGTGTCATCTTCAGGTATCAAGGGTATATCATTAATTTAATTTAATCTGTAATATGTTAGGTAAAACATAACGTCAAATCACCTGATTTTTAAATCTTACAATTATATAATCAATCTTTATGCTGTTCTCATGCAATGGTTCATTCCTATGTCCTGCAGGATATCTATGATCTTAAGGACCAGATACAAGATGTAGAGGGGAGATATATGCAGGGACTTAAAGAACTAAAGGTATTAGGGTTTCTCCCAAGCATGTATTCACTATGGGAATAATTTGGTAATGGCATTTTTACAAATTTCATTAACAGAGCTTTACTAATATACTAATTACTCTTTTTATTAAGTATGTGTCTAACAAGTAAATTGGACAATAGGTTTTGTACATATACTGTATTTTTCGGAGTATAAGACATGCTTTTTCTCCCCCCAAAAGTAGGGTGGAAATGTCTGTGCATCTTATACAGTGAATAGAGGCTCATTTTTGGCCTCTCAAAGCCTCCACGCATTCCGTTTATGCCCTCCCCAGCATTCATTCTTAGGAGGCCTCTACGCTCCTGTTTTTGTCCTTTTTTGGCCTGCAGAATGCTTCTGAATCCCAGGGAGCAGAGGTGGTATTCAGCCGGTTCGCACCTACTCGGGAGAACCAGTAGCAATAATTTGGTGTGGGTTGCCGAACAGGTAGCAATTTCTGGCTGGCCACGCCCCCGAACCGGTTCCCAGTTGCAGCTTGCTCACTTGCCCTGCCCTATGCTCTCCCTGCCCAGTCACTCCTCACTCCACACTGGGTCCTCGTGGCTTAACGTGCCTTCCCACATGGTGCTTGGCCCTATGCCCCAACTGAGCAGCTCTGATCTTCCTGCTGAAAGCTAAGCCTGCGAGTCATGCTAGCCCCCCCAGCGTCCCCGGAGCTTGCCTTCCCCTCCCCTCAAGCCTCCATTGCCCTTTTCCTTCTTCTGCCTTGGAGGGAAGAAGGAAGAAAGGCACGGGCGCAGCATGCTCAGGCCTCCGTTGCCCTCTTCCTCCTTCTCCCTGGCGGGGAAGGAAAAAAGGCATGGGCACAGCATGCTCAAGCCTCCGTTCATTCCATTGAGATGAAGCTGCCACTCCTTTTTCAGAGCAGCTCCATCCCTGAAAGAAGCTCCTCTGAGGGATTCAGCAGCCCCCCGCCAACCTCCCCCCAGGATTTGGAGACTGGGCTCTGGTGGGGGCCTTTGCGGCTGAATGGCATTACGAAAAGAACACGGATTTTTTTGTACGTTAATTGTGGGCAGTCGAGAAATTTGGGGGGGCAGTTGATTGCCGCAGAGCACGAGGTCGAAGGTGCTTTGCCCATACTTTTTTTTCACATCTACTTTTTTAAAACTCGTATATTCTCAGCAGCCAGCCAGCCAGCAAGCTGCCAGGCTCTGCACAAAATGCAGATTATTTCATTGTTCAAACGGTTTGTGCTCCAGTTCCTCCCCAATAAGTGGCAAAGGTGTGGGGCAGCATGGGGCAAGGACTTCAAGGGAGATGGTGGAGGAGGCGGTCCGTTGCTGGTCGTGGCTGGTGCAGCTGCCCCGTTGGGGCAAGTCGAGGGGCGAGCAGGGAGGCATACCTGCAAGATGAGCATTGGGAGCTGCCTGGGGAGCTGCAAGGGGTGCATGAGGAGGTGCAGTGTTTGTTGCTAAGGGCAACATTTTGGATGTGAGTGTGGGCTGCAGAGTGAACGGCAGCAGTGCCCTGAAAGGGAGGGCGGGAACTCCCGGGGTAGCCCTGCCGCCCGCCGGAGCACCTCTGCAAGCTTTCTTTGTTCTCCCGCTGATCTGGAGCTTGCTGAATCAGTTCGTTCCAGACCAGTATCACAAGAGAGAGTGAGGTATGTGTATTTGTTTCAGGTGGGCACTTGGAAGTGTGTGTGCCTGCGTGTGTGTGTTTGTTTGTTTGTTTCAGGTGGGTCTCCTCTCCTAGCTTTAGAGGGAGAGAGGGAAGGGAAGGGATAGAAAGAGGGGGGGGAACAGAAAAAGAGAGGGAAAGAGGGAGAAAGAGAGTGAAAGAGAAGAGAGAAAGAGGGAGAAAGAGGGAAAGAGAGAGGGAAATATTTAATTTATTTATTATTCATTCATTCATTCATTCATCCATCCATCCATCCATCCATCCATCTATCTATCTATCTATCTTATATACCACCCCCTCTCCCAAATTGGGACTCGGGGCGGTGTACAGCCCAAATAAAAACAACACAATTACAAATATAAAAATTTAAAATAGATTAAAAAGATTAAATTAATGGCTGAGATAACAATAATAAAACTATAAAAACAGGGTAAAAAAGTTACAAAAATTAAAACCATTCCAATGATACTAGGCCAGACCGGCCTGTTGGAAAAGGTGGGTCTTCAATGCACACCGGAAGGTTCGCAGGTCAGGGATAGTTCACATCTCCGGGGGTAATTCATTCCAGAGGGAGGGTGCACCTGCAGAGAAGGACCGCACCCTCGGGGCCGCCAGCCGGCATCGCCCAGCTGACAGTACCCCGAGGAGGCCCGCCCTGTGGGAGCACACTGGCCGGCGGGAAGCCGATGGTGGCAGCAGGCAGTCCTGTAAGTACCCGGGTCCCAAGCCATAAGTATCCGAGTCCCAATCCTTAGTTAAAGGATCTTCAAATTTGGCAAGTTTAAGACTTGTGGACTTCAACCAGAATTCCTCAGCTAATATGACTGGAGGAGGAATTCTGGGAGTTGAAGTCTACAAGTCTTAAAGCTGTCAAGTTTGAAGACCCCTGTTCTAGTCCAACCCCATGCTCCAGCAGGAGATCCTTACAGAGTCATAGAATAGCAGAGTTAGAAGGAACTTTGGAGGCCATCTATAAGGGCTCCCGCAGGAGACCTTATATCATCTGGAATCTGGATTATTTTGGTGCCTCTAACAGAGAGAAAAATTGGCAGAGGAGTTTACTAGGACAAGGCTGCCATGCAGAGGAAAGCAGATAGTCCTTCACTTATGACCACAATTGAGCCCAAAATTTTGGTTGCTAAGCAAGAGCGTTGTTAAGTGAGTTTCACCACATTTTACTCAATCCATGATATCTCCTGGGTCTAATGGTCACGTTCAGGCTAGGGAAGTAAATCTGAAGGTATGTGTAATGTTCTAATGTTATAGTTAAATGTGTGGCAGAAAGTGGGTGTGTTTTTCCAAACCCAGTGAGGTTGGATGTATATAGTTTTAGAAGAGCTGTGTGTGTGTGTACATACACATAAAGTATATATAGTAGATAATGTATCTTTTTGTGTATCTTTACACACACTATACTATGTAATATGTATTTACACATATGGCATATATACATAAGATTAAATATTGTTCAATAATAGTAAATAAATAGAGAGGGAAATTGTATCTCTTTGAGGCCAGGCAAGGCATCCCTTGACGTGAGTGATGTCAAGTTGATCATGCCCACCCAGTCACATGACCACCAAGCCACGCCATCCAGTCACATGACCAAGCCACGCCCATCGTCATGCCCATCAAATAAGCCACGCCCACAGAACCAGTAGTAAAAAAATTTGAATCCCACCACTGCCAGGGAGGTCAAAAATGGGATGCATGGAGGCTTTGAATGCATTTGAATGCATGAATGCATTTTTGGCTTGCAGAGTGCTTCTGGATGTCGGGAAGGGCAAAAATGGGACCTGCAGAAGCAAAAAAACTGTTTCTTGTTTTTCTCCTCTAAACCAAGGTGCATCTTATACTCTGAAAAATATGATAGTTACTAGGGTATATTACCTTTTACTTCAGTAACATCAAATGTGAAAGACAGTTTGCTGAATGTTATTTAGCAAATGTTGTATAAATAGTAGTAGTAATAGATTGTGCTATCATTTCTTAACCATAATCTTAGTGATAACTGTGAAGCTTAAAGACAGAAATGTGCTTTTCTTAGACTTCAATTTATGAAAAATTATGCTGTGATTATACAATGATGACTATACATTAATATAAAAATTACCTGGTAATTCTCTTTGCTACATCAAGCTAAAATAACTGTCTTCTAGAACTATTATGGATTACTTGCTTAAATTGCTGGCATTTGCAAAAAAATAATAAAATCAATTTCTTAAATGTCCACACGCATATTAAAATTTCATTGACTTGCATATTTAAACAGACTTAACTTAGAAAGATAACATGATTAAGTATGTAACATTCTGTGTGCTTCTATTTAAATAATGCTTAATAAATAAAGGAATAAAATGTTTCTAGGAGTCACTTGCTGAAGTTGAAGAGAAATACAAGAAGGCCATGGTTTCTAATGCTCAACTTGATAATGAAAAAAACAATTTAATTTATCAAGTGGATACTCTAAAAGATGTCGTTGAGGAAAGAGAAGAGCAATTAGCAGAATACTATAGGGAAAATGAAGAAAAGAGTAAGGTACTTAAATTTATAATTTATTATATGCAGAATGTATATTTTAAATAGCAGAATATTAATATATGTGTGTATGTACTTAGGCATATTGATACTTGAAAATAACATTGCATACTTTTAATGAAGACAAAGAACGTACTAAGGTCTATGATGGCTCACACATGGAAAAATGAATTTGTTCTAGCAGCAACTTCAACTCCTTTTCTTTCTTTTGATTCTTACTCTTAAAGACTGGACAGCCATTTGTCTGAAATAATATAGGGTCTCCTGTCTGAGCAGGGGATTGGACTTGAGGACCAAGATCTCTTCTGTTATTCCTAGCCCATGATTACAGTTTACTAAAACAGATTTGAAAAATACTGTCAGATATACTGGTAAATTGGCAATATTGATCTAATGTCAACAATTGGAGACAAGCAGGAAGTTTATTCAAAATTGGGTCTTGATTACAACATTGGAGTTTAGGGGGTTGGGTGAGGCTACTATTTGGAAATTGTGAAAATGCTTAAGCCAAATTTCATAACTGGACTCCTTTAACTATGAGTAGCTATTATTCCTGTCTACATAATAAATTTTAAGAGTACCCTCTTACTAGCCCACAGAATCTTGAAAATAGCTTCCTTTATTGTAACAAACTTCAACATATTATTTGAGAGTAACCAAAGCTACAGACACAAATTTTAGTCATCTAATTTTTTGTTTGTTTAATGCAGGAATTGGAAAGACAGAAACATATGTGCAGTGTTCTACAGCATAAAGTAAATGAACTCAAGGAAAGCCTTTGCCAAAGAGATGAACTAATAGAGGTACATACTCATGCTGGAAAATAACTAATAATATTGTTTAATAGTGGTCAAATGAAATGTCTGTAATTTATTTACTTAAGTTTGACACATACTATATTGTTTGTGCTTTTCCTCCAAGTATATACTTTGAGGAAATAATGAAAGAGTTTTTTTCTTTATATGAGGGGCTTCAGAAAGCAAAAATTCTTGATACAAATTGTTTCTGTGTCTGCTTGTGTCCAAAGAGGATTAAAGTGCTAGGATGTTCTATTGATATATCATTTATCTTGCTGTCTAAAACTCTTTCTTTCTGAGCCAGCTGGTTTAGTTTCCAGATTGGTTCTAAATTATCTTGCTTTGATAATGCTGAAGCTGCAAAAACTCACTTAAAACATCAGTTTCATGATCCCTATTTACTTACTTATTTTAAATCTTTATATACCATTAATAATTCCAGAATAGTTTTCAATACGATTAAACAATGAAATTAATTGATAAATAATAACACTATTATGATAAAATGTAAAATAGACATGATTAAATTCACAACAAAATATTAAGATAGCTTATAATTTTTATGACAATAATGTGACTACCTTAGTTAGTAACTAGGTCCTCACATGAAGCAGTTCTTCTCAGCTTAACTTGGTCATATAAACATGCTGCTTTAAAATTGATGGAAATAAATTTTTAATTGAATTCGTAAGATTTTCTAATTTATGGGTTGAAGTGTTTCTAATTAATTCTGATTGAATTGGAATATTTCTTCCTCAGTCTAGGATTTTCTACCGGAGGCCTGGGAGTTTGAGGATCTGTACACTATGTAGCACTACATTCTTGGATAGATTGCTCTGTTCTGGATTCTATTAGAGCCACTCTCCCAGCTTATGAATCACAGACCTGAGTCCCACCACTGGGACTTCTTTGACCTTTCCACATCCTCTCTAATTTCTCATTCAGATCCTGGTATTTCTCCAGCTTCTCATGCTCCTCTTTCCTGATGTTGCTGTCACTTAGCATTACTATACTACATCTGTCATCACCAGTCTTTTAGCACTTGTCTGCCTTTATGATATCTGATTGATTGGCCAGTACATGCTGTCTGTCAGAGCAGGAAATTCCAAAGGATTCTAACCCTGCTACTCTCCATCACCTTCTATGAAATCTCCCATCTGGATTGAGACGGTATAGTCCATAAATTATGCAGATGTTCCTTTACACAATATAAGCTATTTGGTTGTATTGTTCAGTATTTCTGTTCCTGCCTGTATGTTACACTCTGCCACTATGATGAATTGTCTCTGAGGCAATTCTCTGCAGAATCTGCATCTCATATGCTAGCTCCCTGATTCCATGGATCTGGTGCTTAGTGCCTGTTTTTGTGCCGCTATGATGACTACTTCAGTGCTTTCTTTTAGTCAGCCCTTTCAAGTCATCAGTAGGATTTCCCAACATCTGCCAATTCAGCTATCTGTGGATAGAACATTGACAGGTCTTGTCTTGCCATGGCCCTTCTTCTATTAACCTTCATGCCATGCCTACTGGCATCTGATGCCTGCTACATCAGGTGGCATCTTTAGGTCCCTTCTCACTAATGCACTCCTGAATGCCCTCTCTACCTGCTTTCTACTTGGTGTACAGTCTGTGAGTATTGGATTTGGGGTGGAAACCTCTGTACATTGTGGCTCTTGTCCTTTCCATTGAGATTCAGGACCTGTCTCATTGTTTGGAGTTCTTGGATGTTGGTATCTTCCTTGCTTCCTCTTCCTCCTCCTGGTTTCATGTAATTGTAGAATACCAAGATACTTCAGCTGGTTAGTATGTCTGCTATATGGCTCATTGGTAGGTCCACACTATCAAATTTGACTAACTTCCCTCTCTTTACTACCAATCAGCCACACATCTCCACTTCAAATGACATCTGAGTGTCCTCACTTTAAATCCACATTACATGAATCAGCAAATCAACTACCTTCCCTCTCTTGACTTTAATGCAGCCATACTTTTCCAGTCCAAATGATATTTCAACATCTTCTTTGTAGAACTGTGTCAGGAAGATCACTGAGTCTCAACATGTCATCTTATTTGGTCTAGAGGTCAATGACAATGATGACATCTCTAACGTTCGAAACATCATCAGAGAAAATCAACCATCTCCCCTGAAGAAATACTTGATATTTCCTGAATCAGTCCTGAGCTTAAAAACAAAGACGATTTGATGATTCCACACCTCTGCAGGGTTGTTTGCAAAAACAAAACAAGCAAACGCAAATTCATTTTCTCAATAAATTCACTCGCAAAGAGCAACAACAACCATAAGAACCTTCGTTCTCGCCCTGATCTAACCTTAAAGCAACGTGTATGATCCCGGGAGCTACGTTCTAAGTTCAAAAGATTACATGAATTAGATAATACAAATTTATACATTCATTCCTGTGCTGACTGTATCAAAAGCAAGAGCCTCAACCCACGTCACAATATCCATCACCCAAACACCCAGCGTTAGGGATGCACGCCCCTTACTTCCTTCAGACCCACTATTTCATATCTTAAATGCAAGCTACTTAATGCAAGAAGCCTTGCAAATAAAATGCATGAATTCCTCATCCTTCTAAGCTCAGCCACATTTGACATTATATTTGTCTTGAGACGTAGTTAAATGCATCTTTTCCAGACTCTATTACCACTACAAAAGAATATCAAGTTTTTCGGTCAGATCGCAAAATCCGTAGAGGTGGTAGAGTTGCTATATTCTTTAAAAAATCTCTAAACCTAAAAAAGATCCAAATTATACAAGAGCTTGCTCTTCCCGAGACCCTCATCTGTGAACTGTCCTTAAACTTCTCAATCCGCTTCTTACTTTGCTATCGTGCCCCTGACTATGATATAATTCATGCAAACAAGCTAACTTCATTACTGACATGGGCTGCCTCCTGCCCACACCCTCTCATTTTTCTTGGTGACCTCAACTTACCTCTTATAAATTGGACACTAAATGAATGTACATCTGAACTCATTCATACAACCCTGTACAATGCCATTATCACACTAGGACTGGAACACCTAGTAACCAACAATACTAGGCTTAACAACTGTCTCGATCTCATCTTCTGCAACAGTTTGAATTCAATTTACGGAATACAAATTAATGAACCCTTTTCCAACAGTGACCACAGCTTGATTGATTTTTGTCTCAACATATGTTCTCATAAAAGTCACCATAACAACAGGATCCCCAAGTATAACTTCAAAAAAGGCAACTATGATCTTATAGACAACGATCTCTCATCTCTTGATTGACAAATTCTATTCACTGGATGCAATACTGTTGAAGACCATTATAACATATTTTTACTTGAAGTCAAAAGAGTCAACAAACTATATGTACGAATAACAACTCCCAAAACAAGAAAAAACAAATTACCCATAACAATAAGGAATCTCCAATCCCCCCCCCAAAAAAAACCCTTTGGCAGAAAAACAAATCTAGTCACGTTGCCAACTTTAAAAGCTGATACAAAAATTTATGCCACCAGATAAAGACTGAATGTACCAATTAGTACATTAAACAAGAGAAAAACCTTCTATACACCAATTCCACCTGCACTTTCTTCAGTTTTGTAAACAAGCTAAAAGACTCAAGGTCCATCCCATCCCTAAAAGAACCAAATGGTAAAGACTGCAATGACGACACTATTAAAGCCAACCTCTTTAACACATTCTTTGGCTCAGTATTTGTAAATAGCAATGAATCATTCCAAGAATTTACTAGTCGAACCACAGACAACTACAATGATCTAATATATATTGATTTTACAGAAGACAATGTTGAAAAAGCACTACGCAATCTAAAACCACTCTATCTATTGGACCAGACGGAATATGTGCCTACTTCTTACAAAAGCTATCCACTGCCATAGCTGAACCTCTAAGCATAATCTTTGAAAAATCTTTCAGGACCAGCTCTTTGCCAAATCTATGGTCACTAGCCACAGTCATTCCCATCTTCAAAAAGGGAGACCCCAGCCTAGTTGAAAATTACAGACCAATCTCTTTATGCTGCATCACCTTTAAAGTAATGGAATCAATTATTAATCAATCTATTATCCTCCACTTGGAGACAAACAACCTACTCTCTAACAAACAGTTTGGTTTCAGAAGGAAACTGTCCTGTAATCTGCAACTCCTGCACTATAAAAACATATGGACTACACAACTTGATCAGGGCAAAGCCTTTGATTCAGTGGTACACGACAAACTACTCCTAAAACTAAGGTCTTATGGTATCTCTGGATACCTGCATAACTGGATAGAAGCATTCCTGTCAAACAGGCAATAAATGGTCAAAATTGGGAGTGTCCTATCAAATTCTGTACCTGTCAACAGTGGTGTCCCCCAAGGCAGTGTTCTAGGACCAACTCTCTTCATACTCTATATTAATGATCTCTGTGATTATATTAAGAGCAATTGCGTTCTTTTTGCTGATGATGTAAAGCTATTCAACACCACTGACAATGCTGCTCCCCTTCAAAAAGACCTCGACTGTATCAGAATAGTCAAACAAATGGCAACTTCAGATCTCAACAAGTAAATGCTCTGTCTTGCATATTGGCAAAAAAAATCAAAAAATAAATTACAAGCTGAATAGTCAAGACCTTGTTGATGACACAAACTTTGTCAAGGACCTTGGAGTACTCATCTCAAATGATCTAAGCGCTAGAGCCTACTGTAACTACATAGCCAAAAAGGCATTAAGAATTGTTAACCTAATTCTGCGTAGCTTTTTCTCTGGTAATATCACTCTATTAACTAGAGCATATAAAACATTTTCTAGACCTATACTTCATCAGTCTGGAACCCGCATTACACATTTGATATTAATACAATTGAGAAAGTCCAGAAATATTTTACGAGAAGAGTCCTCTATTCCTCTACTCGTAGTTTATGAATACCTTATGCCACCAGACTTGAAATTTTACACCTAGACAACCTAGAACTACCCCGCCTTCGGTTCGATCTAAGTATAGTACATAAAATTATATATTGCAGTGTCCTACCTATCAATGAATACTTCAGCTTCAACCAAAACAATGCAAGAGCAAACAATAGATACAAACTCAAGGTTAATCACACCAAACTTGATTGCAGGAAATACGACTTCAGGAACAGAGTAATCAATGTCTGGAATACTCTACCTGACTCTGTGGTTTCTTCCCCAAACCCCAAAATCTTCAACATTAGACTATTTACTATTCACCTCACCCCTTTCCTAAGAGGTCTGTAGGGGGTATGCATAAGCACACTAAAATGTGCCTATCGTCCCTGTCCTATTGTTTCTTTTTTTCTTATTCATATCCATTTCATGTATTTATAACCATGTTCATACTTATACCTGTTATCTAATAATTGTTTGACTAAATAAATAAATAAATAAATGTCATACATCTTAGCATACTCTCAGTTAGTATGGTTATATGTCATTCATGTAAAAAAGATGGCTGATGGTAGTTCCACTCTTAAATTTTTATCCATATCCAATCAATATGATTGTCTGGCTGAGGAGTTCAAGTATATGCAGAATAGGAAACACTGCCATCATCTTGATATATGCCAGACTTGATGGCCACTTATGTAACCTTTCTTGAATTCATTTCCAAGATTGTCTTCCATAGCCCCATTGAGTTTTGAGGAACGTCCTTAGTATCCTGTTGACTTTGTATAGATGCAGGGATTCACAAATCCATCTATGTGGTATATAGTCATAGACTTTCCTGTAGTCACTCCAGCTATGCTCAGATTGATTTGCCTAAACCTTAAGTCTTAGATGACTACTCCGACTATGAGCAATTAGTATTTTGAGCCTCTGGTGTTACTTTCAATTCCCTTCTGAGCTTTGCTCATGTATTGGCCCATATGGTTCTATGACTTGGCAGCTATATGCCTGGTAGGACTTTCCATGTAGTAATGAGGTAGGTTATTGGCCAATAGTTGGATGGTGCTGTTCTCGTATGGTGATCTTTCATGATTAGCACTGTCCTTCCTTGAATTAGCCACTGGGTAGGAGCCTACTGCTAACAGCTGGTTCATATATATTGCTAAGTGTTCATGCACTGCTATTAGGATTTTTTTTAGCCAATAAGAGTGGATCATGTCCTGGATAGGTGCTCTCCCGATTTTCATGATCTTGATTCACTGTTGGATTTCTGCTACTCTGAGGGTAGCTGGTTCCTGTTCTGGAAGATAGCTGTGGCCTACTGCCAGGTTCTGCAGCTACTTTGCAATTGTATTACAAAACACAGAATAATAAAGTTGGAAGGAACCTTGCAGGTCTTCTAATCCAATCTCCTGCCCATTCCGGACAAATAGCTGTCCAATCTCTTCTTGAAAATCTCCAGTGATGGAGTACTTACATCTTCCAGAGGTAAGCTATCCCTGTCATAAATTGTTCTCTATTATCAGGAAATTTCTCTTAGTTCTAGATTAGCACTCTTTTTTAATCATCTTCTACCTATTATTTCTTGACTTGCTTGGAGAATAGGTCAGCATGTCTCATTTCTGTGACAAATCCTCAAGTACTATTATCATATCCCCCTAGTTCTTATCTTTGTTAGAAAAGACATACCTAGTTCCCTTAATCTTTCTTCATATGGTTTAGCGCTAGACCTCGTATCATCATTGTTGGTTTTCTCTGCACTTTTTCTAGAATCTCAACATCTTTTTTTGTATTGTGGTGACCAAAACTGGTTATGATGTTCCATGTGATCTCACCAGTGGACTATAAAGTAGTACTACCACTTCATACAATCTTGAAACTATTCCTCTGTTGGTGCAATCTAGGACTTCATTAGCTTTTCTGGCAACTGCAGTAGTCTAGAGCTTCAGATGGAGTCAGGCTTTGTATATTTTCAGTAGTCATGCCCTTCTATAATTTTAGCAACTGACTAGAGTGTTCTCTTGAGTGTTTTAATTTATTTATTAAATTTTTATGCTACCTATCTCCCATATTAGGAGATTTTGAGTGGTCTTGATCTTAGCCTTGAATTCATTTCCTGGCAGGTGGGGAGGTACATACAGCTGTTCTTTTTGATCAAATACCCAGAGATTAGACAGCCATTTGACCAGAATGGTCCATGATTGGCTGCAGCCTACACCAGTTCATTGGTTATGATGGTAGTAGAGATTGCCATGAGGGCTCTATTGGCATCTTCTAGTAGTTTTATCTCCAATAAGCTTTGATAATTGGTTTCAAAGATTGATTGTAACTAGTTTATACATTATCTTATGCCTCATATCAGCTGCTGTGCTCTGTAATGTAGAAGGTTGGCAGTGATGTTCCAACAGATGTTGGCTACGCATCCAATTGGTCTTCCTTGTCTTCTTGAGTCTGTGTTGTAATGTGTAGTTGGTGTTTCTTAAATTGTAAGAACAGCTTTCTCTTCACTTTGTTTTTTTAATGAAGTTTTTATTTTGTAAGACAAACATACACAAACAATACATAAAAACATAAAACCATCTTCCGTTTTATATACATACAGTGTCAGTTCACTTAGTTGAAGCATTGAGAAACTAACCATTTCTCAGTTAGTGAGGATGTAGGTCTTCTGTCCAGCCATAACCCACTCGTATGTTTCACATAACCTCTCTCATTAAGTCTATTGGTATAGTACTATAGTAGCATTCCATCAAACTAGTTTCTTTGTCACGTCTATGTATTGTTTTTCTGATAGCTCACATTATCAGATTGTCCTGGTTCTTCAACATTTGACGTGGATCTCGTTATCCAAGTTTCATCCAAACTGGCATAACTCTATTTGTTTGTCATTCTCATATTTGTGGTAGAGATGTAAGCCCAAGGGGTTTATAGCTCAAGGACTCCTACTGGTCTTCCATGTCAGAGGCGATACTGTAACTACTATCCTATCCAGTTGTTTGTTTTTATATTCCTCAAAAAGCAGACAATAGCAAGATATTTACTAATGAAAATTTTCCTTAATTGAATAAATTTGCATAAGTACAGTTATACAATTATTATTAGTTTGGTATAGTGATTAAGGAAACCAAGTTAACTAAGTTCGACACCTCTGTTAGGTATGAAAGCTGGCTGAATCACTTCTAGCCAGTTACTCCATCTTGAGTGAGAGAGAGAGATTAAATTGAATAGATGAACTGTCCTACAGCAAGTTATCCTGTAACGAGTTGGTCAGGGCAAATTGTCCCATAGTGAGTTGGCTGTGGCGATTAGGCCATGTCAACTTGGTTGCAGCAAGTTGTCCTATTCTGAAGTCTGAATGCTGTTGCCATGTACTTATGCGCGTGCACACACACACACACACACAGTGCACACATACAGGTCCTTGATTTGTAACAGTTGAGCCCAAAATTTCTGTTGCTAAGCAAGTTCCCCCCCTCCCCTGCATTTGTTAGTGAAGTGCATGTGAAGTGAATCTGGTTTCCTATTGATTTTACTTATCACAAGGTTACTAATGGTGATCACATGACTCTGGGACACTGCAACCGTCTTAAGTATGAATTAAATGGTCAAGCATCCAAATTTTGATCACGTGACCAGGGGGATGCTGAAACGGTCATAAATATGAAAAATGGTCACATAAATATGAAAAATTTTATAAGTGTAGGAGTACACACATACACAAGTTAAAATAAATAAAGTATAAAAATAAAATGTGATAAAAATCTAATGATAATACAAAATATCTGACTTTGGTGATTGTGAAAATGGTTTGTGTGTATGTGTGCGTGCGTGCCTGTGTGTATGTGTGTATGTAGATGCATTTAGAACATAAGGATTCCATTTTCCATTAAGCTTTTGGCCACTGAATGTTTTGATTGGAATAGAGCACTATCTATTCTCAGATGAGAATAGAAGAATGTTAAGAATGAAGACAAAAAATGTTAGTTATATTAATTTGCCTGGTATTCTTAATAGAATTTGATATCCTTTAGGATTTACCTTTCAGATTTTGAATCAGAGGATCACCTTTTTGGTCCTTTTTGTCAACTAATATTCAAAATCGGATTCTGAAGATTAATCATTAAGAGCAGAGCCTTTGATCTGTAGTGTCCCATGGGTCTCCTTAGACCAGTGGTTATCAACCGGTGGTCGCGACCCACTTGTGGTCCGCAAGAAAATTTTGGTGGTCCGCAGAGAAATGTCACCCCCAGAGCATCCCCCAAAGCAATTAATCCAGGCTGTGGGAGAACACAAGGCTGTACTGTCCACATGGCCCACGGGAACACAAGACTTGCGTTGCTTGCATTAGGAACAACACAAGGTAGTGAAGGGAGGGGGAAAGGGCAGAGAGGGGAACTTGCCTGGCCACCAGGTTGCTTCTTCCGCTTCTTTCTTCGTTTGCTTTTGGCTGCATGCAAGGAAAGCAGCAAAAGTCTTTCTCTCCCTTAAACTCCACCAGAAATGAGTCTTTGGGACCCTGCAAGGCATCCTGCTCCAAGAGGCTGCACCAGCAAAGACTCATTTCTGGTGGAGTTTGGGGGAGAGAAAGAAAGTCTTCTGCTGCTTTTGCTTCTTTCCTTGCATGAAGCCTGAGAACGGAGCTCAAAAGCAGGCTAGGAATATGGCTGCCTTGGAGGGGGAGTGTATGTGTGAGAGATCTTTGTGTGTGTGTATGTGTGTGTGTGTGTGTGCGAGAGAGAGAGAGAGAGAGAGAGAGAGAGAGAGAGAGAACATCACCAGCCATCCGAGGTTAGATCAGATCTCTCTCTCTCTCTCTCCCTCTCCCTTCTACCAACGTTAGCAAGCCATGTCAGTCAAAATTCATGGGATCCGTAGGATTTAAAATAATGAGTTTGGTGGTCCCTGAGGTCCAAAAGGTTGGTAACCCCTGCCTTAGACCCACTATTAAGAGATCTTTCAGAAATTGATGTTATCAACATTATATGATGTATTTCTCTATTTGTTTTCTAGTCCCAAGAAAATGATCTATTGATCAATTTGATAATTTAGTAAATGAAAAAATAGAAACTATTCAGATGGGAAAGAAGTGTTTTGATCAGTAACAAAAATTTGGCTTCGATATTTGAATTCAGATTCTAAATGGTCAGTTTTATAAGTTGTATATGCTCCTTGTTTATTTACTGTTCATAGAGTTCTAGCTGAATATGCAGAATTATTGTACATTGGAATGGTTGGATTAAGTAGTATTCCAGCAAAACCAAACTCCAATCAAAAACTCAGAGACAGGGATTTTCTCAAAGCTCCACTTTATTAGAGTTGTCATATTGACACATCTGGGAAAACCCGAATTTGACAGTTCTGGGTTTTCCCTCAGTAATTCAAAAAGCCAAATTCACCCTGTGCATCCATCAGTTCATTATATGGTCCAATCACCATCTGCCCCAACTCGAGACACCCTTAAACCACTCCTCATCCAGGTGCAGGAACACCATGACCTTGACCGAAATGAAGGATGCTATTATGTCTAACTACATACGCTCCATGAAATCCCCCCTCCCAATTTCCCAGGCACAGGAATGTGGCAGCATGGAAGCTTCTGCTGTTAATACAGTTTCCAAAGCTGACATATGTCCCCTCCTGAAGAAAAAAACTACATCCTGAAAAATAAAATAGACAAAATAAAACAAGGGGTTAATACAATGTTCATCCAACTCAACTTAACTCTCCCCCACCCCAGAAGTCCCTTTGGTTTTTCAGGGAATTTATCATGGAATTGCTTAACTAATCTATCAGCATTCACATTCCAACTTTTTACCCAAGTAGCATCTGACAAAGGGTACCCTTTCCAGTGCATTAAGTATTGTAGTTGGCCTTTATGCAGTCTAGAATCAAGAATTTTCTTTACTTCATAATGAGTTTCATCTTGTTACTACCACAGGCTTGGGGGGAGCAGTTGGTACGTGTCTTAATTTGGAACCAACAGATGGTTTTAATAGGCTGCTGTAGAAGACTGGATGTATTTTGCCTAATATGCGAGGGAAGCTAAGCTGGACAGTTACTGGGTTAATCACTTTTACTATAGGGAAAGAACCAAGAAATTTAGGTTCTAACTTCCTACTATGCAATCTCAATCTAAGGTATTTGGTTGATAGAAATACTTTATCTCCCACTCAAACAGATCTGAACTTACCTGCCTTTTCTTTATATTCCTCAGCCGCTTCCACTAAGGCTTTCTTTGTATTTTCTCACCCCTTCTTTAATGAGTCCATCCATTCTGTTAGGTATGTGGAAGTTGGTGGCTCTCTAGGTAATTCAGGCATGGGAATAAATTCCATTCCGGTGGTTATTTGGAAAGGAGTTAGTCCAGTACTACTATGCACTGCATTATTGTAAGCCACTTCTGCAAAAGGCAATAAGTCCACCCAATTTTTTTGTTGATAATTTACATAGCATCTAAAGTATTGTTCCACCATGGCATTCTCACGATTTGCTGATCTGTTCGTAGTCAGGTGGATAGCTGAGTTAAGACCCTGGAATTATTCAATGGACTTAAAGAACTCTCTCCACAATTTAGCAGTAACTTGAACCTTACAATCTGAAATCACTCGCCACGTTACTCCATGAAGCCGATAAATATGCTTCACAAACAGTTTTGCCAGCTTTTTGAAAGAAGGTAGTCCATTATAAGCGGTGAAGTGCTTGAAGAACAAATCAATGATAGTCAAAATCATTGTATTTCCCCCATTTTCTGGAAGTTCAACGATAAAGTCCATTGCAATCTCCTCTCATGGTTTTGTTGGTTCGGATACTTGTGAACCAGGGGTTTTCCCAGGTCCATTTTTCAGCGTGGCATAAATTGAACAGCTTCTGATACAGTCCTCCATGTCACTTTTCATTTTTGGCCACCAAAATTGCCTTCTGGCTAGATGAAGGGTTTTCAGAAACCCAAAATGACCCCCTAGCTGAAAGTCATGACTTCTTTTTAACACCATTAGTCTCATGCTGCTAGGTACATAAATCTTATTTTCTTTCCAAGCCAACCTTCCCTCAAAATTAAATTAGTTTGATTTTCGGTAAACCATGGATCGCTTGACACTGAGGCTTTTAGATTTGCTGTCAATTTATCTTCGGGGAAGTCTAAATGGCGCTTGGCTTGGACTAGTGGTGGTTTGACTTGTGGGTGGGGCTTTGGAAATCATTGCATGTACAATTTCCTCTCAGCGACTATCAAATTGGGGTTTCCTGGGCAAGGCATCTGCCAATAAGGTTTTTCCCCCTGGAGTATATTTTAGGTTGAAGTTGAAACGTTTAAAGTATTGAGTCCAGCGAATTTGTTTGGGGGAAAGTTTTTGGGGAGTCTTCAGAGCCTCTAGATTTTTATGATGTCCATACCTCGAATGGCTCCTTAACTTCCTCCAGGAAATGTCTCCAAGATAGGAGAGCCCACCGCACTGAATCCCTAGACAAATTGGTATCAATGTACTTCCTCAGTTCAGTAATTTCAGCAGGTGTCATGGAGCACATTTTTGGTTTTGGCAATTTGGCCCCGGGTTCTATTTCAATGGCATAGTCAGTGGTCTGATGAGAGGGGAGGACATTGGATTCCTCCTTGCTAAATACCCCTGCTAAGTCTCTGTACTCTTTAGGGATAGGAGGCTTGCCTGGAAGAGAGTCTGAAGTGGAGGATGCTGATTCTAGCGGCCAGACTGGATTGACTGGCAATATCTTGTGTGGAGGGACTGGGGGCAGCGGTCCAACCCCAATGATGATTTTCCGGTACCCATCTTCCCACTTAATGGTAGGGGCCCATTTGTCTAGCCAAGCAAGACCCAGTATAACTGATTCTGACATTTTGGGTGCTACTACAGATTGTATAAGTGTTTGATGATTTCCCATCTCTAGTTTGACAAGTTCTGTAATTTGGATGGCTGGGGTCCCACCAATTAAAGTTCCATCCACTTGTTCGAATCTAATTGGGCATTTTAGGGATCTGTTTTTTATCCCTAATTGTTCAATGATTGGAAGCCCAATTAAGCACCTAGTACAGCTTGTATCTATTACCGCTTCTAATTCTCCTTGTTTCCCAGTTTCAGGCACTACCAGCTTCACTTTAACTGTAAAAGGGGGAATGGCTGCACTCACCATCGGGTCATTTTCTTTACCAGCCTCTCCTGGAGGATTTTGTTTGGCCGGAGATTCCTCGCTCTCTTTGGTGGGGAAGGGAACCTCTACGGCTTGTCTGGCAAATTGGCTTGCGTCCGGAGGTTTCTGTGGAGCCCTCCTGCCTCTGGTGGCTGTCACTGGTCACAGTTGTGGCCAGACACTCAGAAGCTCGATGACACATTTGACCATAATGGTAGCACTTGATGACTCCAGTAGGCTGAGCAGGATTTGGCTCTGTAGGTTTTGTTAGGGGACGTCTGGCCAGAGTTCTCCTCACCGGCTTCTCTGATGAGGGCTTGCGATTTGGATGAATTTCCCTATCCAAAGATATAGACATAGTATACCAGTCATGCAACCTTTCTGGTACCCCTGTGACAGGCTTTTCTGACATTGGTCAATTACTTCTTTAAAATAGTGGAGAAGGATTCAGTCAGGCCAATGACCAAGGTTCCCAGCAACCCTCTAAAGTCCCACACAAAGTCCTTCATGGGTCGGTTATGTTGTTTCATCACTTTTATTGTGGCTTCATTCTCACTAACTCAGTTGTGGTCTTTGAATCTGGCCCAGAACAGTTCAACAAATCCATCAGCATCATTTAATTCAGGAGCCCCCTCATTGTGCAGTTGGGCTATCAAGTCAGAAGCATCCCCTTCATTCATGCTGTCTGCAATTGTTGAAACCAGTTCGCGATCTGAAGCAAATTGGTCTATATGAGCCCAAACTTGACTGAAGAACTAAGCCAGCTTCCCAGGGGTTCCATCAAACATTGTCCTAAATCGAGGAGGAGGTGGCCTGGCTGAAAGTGCAGGCTGATTGGCTGGTGGAACTGGCACCGCAGCTAGTGGAGGAGTAGGGACTGTTGCTGTGCTGCAGCAGGGCAGGGACCTGCTGTTGCGCTGCTGCTGGCTGCTGGGCTGTGGCCGGCAGCTGGGCAGCGACCTGCTGCTGCACTGGTGATTGAATTGAGGCTGGAGGGGGTGCTGGAGCCAGCTGCTGGAACAAACCCCCTGTTGCGCCAAGACAGTTGGGGCGAATTCGCCCCATGGCTGTGCCGGGAACAGTGGGACAAATGGTGCTGGCATCCATTGGCATTGTACCCACCCCTGGCCAGGAAAGAAGGCCCAACCAGGAGGGATACATTCAGCTGGAGGGAGCATAAAGGCCGGTTGACGAGTTGGGGCCACTGGAGGTTGCAGCATCCCCAATGCTGGGGGCATCTGTTGTCTCCCTGCTGCGGAGTGGCCCAGAGGTGCCAAGCGGGCCCTCTGTCAACTCTGGCTGAGAAAAGATGCCAATGCAACAGTGGTTCCACTGGCATATACTGGATCAGGAAAGGTAAATGTTGGTTGCGTTAGGCTCCATCTCAGTTGAGAAGGTTGTGTCCGCGGAACATAACTCCCCACTTCAAGATGCTCAAAACTGGGAGACCTGTCAAAGATTGGCTTCGAGATGGAGGCAACAGGTTCCTATCCTGGGAGTTGTCAGACCCCAAGCTTCTCATTTCTTTCCATTCTGGACCATGGGCTGGTTTCATTGGGCTGGAGTCTGATCAGTATTCAGGCGGCCTTTCTTCTGGTCCCATCTCTGAAGCTGGATCAGACTTTTCCAGGAATCCATCTCCTTGGGCCAAGCACCTAGCCTTCGTTCTGCTTCTGCAGCTTCAATGGTTTACACCACTTCTTCAGAAGGAGAATATCGGATCTCAGATGTCAACTCATAAAATATTTATCTGGTCTTTTAGAGTTGCCAACAGAAAGGGAGGGGGGAGAAGTGTAGCAGCTGCAAAAATGAAACTACATTCCATGGATGTTTCATAGATAGTTTCCAGGCGACCGAAGTTTCTGCTGCGCAAAATTCTAACTAGAGAGTATGATTGATGACTCTTGGCTATGAATGAATCCCATTGGAGAATATGAATTATGATATACCCAGGGGGTGGAGGAAAACCAGGGTCAAGGATGACAATGAATGATGTGTCTCAGAGTCAGCTACACCCAGGTAGCACCAGCACATCTTCTAATAAATCTTCTTTGAGCTTTGAAAATCAGGCTAGAGATTCATGATTTAAACGAGGGTCACTACCAGAGCCCTGACATCGGTATCCATTCCCACGGCTCTTTTTGTGAACATTCTCCTCCATCTTCCTTGAGTCTTCTCACTGCCTGATTTGCAAGTCGGCACTTGGCGCTCAGGACCCAAGACAGCCCCCTAATCGGAATGCTGCTGGATGATTTAGGGATTCAGGTTAATGTCAGCATTCCAGCAAAATCAAATTTCAACCGAAAATTCCGAGACAAGTATTTTCTCAAAGTTCCACTTTATTAGAGTTGTCATACTGGCACATCTGGGAAAACCTGAATCTGACAGTTCCAGGTTTTCCCTCAGTAATTCAAAAAGCCAAATCCACCCCCTGCATCCATCAGTTCATCACATGGTCCTCCCCCAATTTGAGACATCCCTTAAACCACTCCTCATCCAGGTTCAGGAAGACCATGACCTTGACCGAAAGGAAGAATGCTATTATGTCTAACTACATACCCTCCATGAAATCCCCCCTCCCAATTTCCCAGGCACAGGAATGTGGCAGCGTGGAAGCTTCTGCTGTTAATATGGCTTCCAAAGCTGACAAGCTATGTATAATGTGGTAATATAAAGTTGAGGAAGTTGCTATGTTGTGTTTATTAAAAACATATGGAACAACCTGTAACAGCCACGATGAACTAGTTTATAATGTAAAAGTGACATTATACCAATATTTTAAAATTTCAAATATTAAAATATTGGTAAAATTATATGTTTATACATATATTTGTGGTAGTTCTCGACTTACAATCATAATGGAACTTGCCAATTATGTACAGAAATTGTGAAAGTCAATATATGAGGTATCTATGTGATTACCTCACTTAATGACCCCAATTGCTGCTCTCCCTGTTATAGTTATTAGCAGAGCCTGAGGTGTCAAGGAGATGGAGGAAGCCCTAGAAGTCCTAGTGCATGCCCAGGTTTCCACTGCAGAACCTTCAGTTCAGATGTTGGCTCTGCTAGGCTTCCCATGACCTTCCCCATTCCCTTCCCATGCTCCCCTTCCTGCATCATTGGAATTGTGGCCACTCCCAAAATGATGCCCACTTCTGGGACAGTGAATGCAGCCACAACTGTGCAGAATGGCCATGTGGCAGAGTACCTACTTTCTAAAGGAAATTTATCCTAAAAGGTAAGTGACCAAGCTATGATGCGGATTGGAGAAGACAGTGTAGAACCCAGTGGAGTGGGAAGCAGACGCAAGGTCTGCGGGACCCAGCAAGGCAGGATAGGGGAGATGGTGGGGAGGGCTCTGCAGCATCCTTGTGATTGGTTATAATTGTGAATGGATTGCCAAGTGGATCACAAATTGCTACAATAGCCATAAATTTGAGTATGGGTACTAAATCTCTTTTTTTCAGTGCTATCTTTATTTTGAATGATTACTGAATGAATAGTCATAAAGCAAAGACTGTCTATAATGCTAGACAGTTGTGGGTTATTTGAACATAAGTCCTAAATCTGTTTATAATCCTACCCTTCAAATTTTTGTTCATAAAACCTCTGTCTTTAATGTTTCTTTAGCTAATTTACTCACTTCTTTCTATCTTTTTGCAATTCCCTTTACTTGTTTTTCCTCTTCTTTTATTCTTCTCCCTGTGTTTACTGCAGGAGAACCAGCGCATGCAGCAGAAAATAGAATCTATATCCAAAGAGGTGTTTGACCTCCAGGAGACAGTTAATTGGAAAGATAAAAAAATTGGGGTATGAGATTATTCTGAGGTGAAAAATGATTAGGAATAGACTGGCAAATGTTGACAAGATTGTTAATGGTTTCGGTATGCAGAGGATCTGAATATAGTAATTACAGCAGTAAATTAAATAAAACAAATTAATGCTGGATACTAGATAACAAATGCCATTCAAGAGGATATGCTGCATATATCAATACATTTTAATGATCTCACAGTAACTTCAGTGTTGCAGTTAAGTTTTGTATTTGGATGCTAGTGTTTATGATTAAAAATGAAATATAGGTGGAATGGAGCCATCTGTACGGATTGCCTGTAGGTGCAGTTCTCTCTTCATTCCATAGTTCTTGAGAATCTACTGATGGGTGGACTGCTGGGGAAACTATTTAAAAGCTTACCAATTTGCTAACTGATTGGCTTCTGGGAAACAGGTATCCTATAAAATCTAGCAGAATTAGGGCCCTGTCTGGACAGAAACTGGAAACCATATGGTTCCCTTTTTCTTTTAATGTTCATTCACAAAAAACTCTGACAACATTTGTTCATTTAAATTGAAAATCATAATATCATATATATAAATTTGTACCTATAAGATTCAAGTGTTTATATTTGAAAAACTTAATGTATCACAGAGGATTATATTTTCTTGCTCAGTACAGTTCTAGGATTTGCATAAACATAATGTGATTTGGTACAGTTTTAATTGCAAAGTAGAATTACCAAAATTAATGGTTTTTAGTTGCATTAATTTTAGTAGGTCTGAACTGCATATGAATGACCCAATTTCAATTCAGCCATAATTTATATGATATATTTCATATTTTATAAAACGTTGGGATCGGGATTTATTTGTGAGAATGATAGGCTTAGTCAGTGTGGAAGAAATACTACATTGGAATTATATTTAAAGTATATATGTAATATAATGAATAAAACTAGATACATATTTGACAGACCCATTATAACTGAGGAATTCTTGTGCTGAATATGACTTTTGTGGCAAGCACAGGATTATTTATGTAAAGCTTTTTCTTCTTTTTGTTTAGTCCTCTTCTTGTATTTACAAGAAATCTCTTTATCTATCACACATTCTTTTTCTATACTATTTTCTTTGTGCTACTTTGCTGTAACCAGGCTCTAGAGAGACAAAAAGAATATTTTGACTGCATTAGAATTGAGCGAGATGAGCTCAGAGATGAGCTGGCTGATATGAAGGAAAGAATGAAGAGAGGAGAGGTATGTTAGCAGTAGTACTTTTTACAAATGTAGATTGGGAAATCAGAGCATAGGTAATGTAATGGAAAGTACACTATCATTACCACATCATTTTCTTCTTTGTACTAACTCATGTATGGAAGCAATGGTGTTGTATTTTTGATTATGTCAGTTAAGAGTTTATCTGTAAAATAAAACTTTCTGATAGATATCGTTAATGTTGCTTTCCCACCCCCCCAGAAACATGGATTAGTAATAATCCCAGAAGTCACTCCAAATGGTGATATTAACCATGAACCAGTAATTGGTACAATTACAGTTGTATCACAAGAAGCTGCTCAAGTTTTGGAATCAGCAGGGGAAGGACCACTAGGTAAAATAAAAATTTTCTTAAAAGATTAATATTATATTGGGGCTTCAATGTATATACATTTAAAAAGTATACCAAAAGAATTATACTTTTAGACAGATTAGCCCTTTAGTTCTGTGTAATTGGTTCCAGACCTCATAAATCTTTTCAGCTTACAAAATGTCTATAGACATGTAATAAATTTCTGTTTTTAAATATTTAAATTTAAATTGTTGTGTACTAGAATACTTCCTATAGAAAGTATTCCAAGTATGCTGCATTGAAATAGCTGGCTGGAAGCTGACAAGACTAATCAGTTTCACATCTTATGTCTCCTAATCACATACCTCCTCTTTGGAATATTCATCTTGGTGCTGGGATAATTAACCAGAAGGCAATTAATATTTATATTTATAGGAGAGGACCAGATTACAAAAAAGTAAGAAGGCACATGCTAAGGAATACCTGGACTGTTTATGTAGTGTCCTCACACCTCCTGAAATAAGCATATTATTTTGACTATATTCCCCATTGTTTGCCTGCTTACTCTCTTGTAATCTGTTCTCTCCAACCTCTCCACTGTGCAAAGGGGAAGAGAGAAAAACAGTAGATACAATGTATACTGACTGTAATTGTGATCAGATGACTGACAGATAGTGCAAAGGTTATAAATGCAGGCATTGGTTGTAAAGTTACTTCTGCACAGTTGTGACTTTGAATAGTCCCTGAACAGGGCAGTTGGTAAATGAGAATTACTATATATTAAGAGTTAATGAATCTAAATGCTTAAGTTGGCCCTATACCTTAAACTACAATTTTTAAAGTGATCTTGCCGTAATTTTCCCAAGTTACCCTCCTCAAATTCTTCAGATGGAATTCAAGTATTCTTCAAAAGCCAATTTGGGAAATTAAACTATTTGTTTGTTCTAGATGTTAGGCTACGAAAGCTAGCAGGAGAAAAGGAAGAGTTATTATCACAGGTAAGTCTCCTGAAGTGAAGAGATAAACAACTTCCCATAATGAGTTTCTAATAAAATAACAAAAAGTACAGTTGCTTTATGACCTCTATAGCTAGTTTTGTTTGCTTAGAATATAATCCTGTAGCTTCTGCAATAATCCAGGAACCATAGGATTTGTGTAGTATTTTTTTCCTGTATTTTCTTCTGACTGCTTATTGACGGAGGATGATCCAGGAGGGGCTTTACATATGTTGAATTCTAAGCTTATAATGGAAAACTTGTGGGAAAAAGTTAAACTGGAGATAGAAAACTGTCTTATAGATAAATGAAAGATCATATTGCTGTACTTAAAGAATATACAGCAATCTGATCTTATCCATAAAACAGGATAATCTCCACCTTAACTTTCTGTTGCTTAAGTAGCAATAGAATTATAGCCTAAAGAAATAATGCCAACTCTGGAGGTCATAAACCAATTGCACTTGGTTATTAAATTAAAACCTAACTATGGCAAATGGTTTAGCCTTTGAATAGCATGCTTACTGCCACATCCATTTAGCCTTTGAATAGTATACATAAAGCCATATCCCCAAAAATGGTGGATATAGACAGAAAAATGAACAGTTGAAGTGATGTCATATACACTTAAGTTTAACTCAATGTAAGAATATTTAGATGTCAGCTTCTTAATCATGCATTTAATTTTTTTCTGTTTGTTACTAAAAATTACAGCCTTGGGAAGTAGGTTGAGCTGAGATTTAGTGATGGCTCACAATCATCTCACAAATTTCTATGGCTCCAAGTGAATATGAACTTGGGTCTCCCTAATACCAATCCCTCTTTATACCATATTGACTACATCTGCAGAGAACAAAACGTGAATAAAACTATTCTAACAATAGAATGTTTGTTTTAGTTAAAACCATTCATATAACATGATAATTTATTCGATGCAGATATTGACAACAATTTTTCCTATAATCTTAGCATTTTAACGGATGCTATCCATGGCTAAATTGGAGTTAGGGTTAGGGTTAGATATTGTTCAGACAATTTATTTAAAGCTGAAAACAATCACACTGGATTCCTGATTATAGCAGTAGATGCTAATTATTTGTTAAATATGATATCCATTCATTTTAGATAAAGAATAAAGTTTGAAGTGAAATACTGAAAATATTGTGTTATTTTAATTTCAGATTAAAAAACTGAAATTGCAATTGGAAGAGGCACGGCAGAAATCCTCTAAGAATGAAAGCACAAATTCTGATTTAACAGGACTGGAAAATGGTTCTGATTTGCAATTAATTGAAATGCAGAGTATGTTAATTCATTCAGTATTCACTTGAAATAGTCATGTCTTGATTTCTATACAAATTTTCAGTTTGAATTTTGTAATTTTATATTAGATGATAAAGCAGATGTAATGAAAGTATATGTATATAATTTTAGATGTATAAGGTACAATTTAAAGTAAAATGAGGGAATATTAAGGAAAATAAGCAAAGTCTGGTACCAGTTGTGAAATTTATAGAATTCTTGTCATAACCAGAGAGAACGGAAAATCTGTTTTCTCATTTGAGTTGTTACATTCTCTACTGACACTGTGAGAAATATCTTGACTGTTAATTTGTATAATCTTTTGATCTAGCAGTCGGTTATTTTTAAATAACCACATTTTCATTGTATTTAAGATTAAAATACTATTACATAAGTCAGTCTGCTTTTTATATTCCAATAAAAATGTTGACTGAACTCCTGAGATCTTAAGCATTCATCTCATGAACTTTCAGGAATAAATACTGAAAACTACCAGTCTCCAGAGTTACTTAATTGCCACATTTAGTGCTCTGTTTCTCTCCACAACAATCATTTGCAATAAGTAAAGAGAATTTGGAAGGTGGATTTACAGTCCTTAAATTCTAAATTTTCTTGTCTCTAGGAGATGCCAACAGACAAATAAGTGATTTCAAATTTAAACTTTCAAAAGCTGAACAAGATATAACTACTTTGGAACAAAATGTAGGTATCTTTTAAGATGTTGATGTATTCCAAATTTAAGGGCTCTATACCTTATCTCCCCTAATTCGTCACATAAGATGTCTCTCTTGCACTACTAGTATGGGAATCCTATCACTGTATTATCAGGCCAGTGATGTACAGGATTTGATATTTTCTTAAGAGAACCACTCTTCAAGCAAATAGTGTAAGTGCTCTATATATGAGCTAATGGCCAGGAAAGATATTTGGCCATCTCAAGTTAAAAGAAATAAAAAGAGGACTATCTAACAAATTAATAGAGTTGGAAGGGACTTTGTGCTGTAGGCCATCTAGTCCAACGCCCTGCCCAATAAAATTATATCAGATCTAGAAACAGTGCACATAAACGTTTGCATTGGGAAATTTTTTACTTATAATCATTGATAATGTTGATGCCATGTTTGCATTTTATTTGAATTAGTATTCTGTTGAGTTTCTGGGTATGATTATATCACTTGACTCCATTGGTGTTTGCCTTGGTTCCTTGGGAGGAACAGTGAAACGTAAATGTTTTCCATTTAGTGCTTTTTAGGAAAGGTCATAGTTACATTGAGTCTTCCTTGCATATGGGAAGATAAACAAATCATTGGTCTTTTAGGTTTTAAGACTTGAAGGACAGGTGGTGAGATATAAAAATGCTGCAGAAAATGCAGAAAAAGTAGAAGATGAACTGAAAGCAGAAAAGAGAAAACTTCAGCGAGAGGTAAGTGTCTCCTTTTCCTTTCAGTGAAAACAGATTAGTAATAGTATAGTAATTGAGCTGTGAATATGTGCTATATTTAAAGCGATATTTGACATTATTATTTCAAAGTAGTATAAATATTCTATTTATAGGTTTCTTACAATTGTGGTGTGAAATTTTGTGTTTGCAGGACTGCTAGAAACAAAATCATTTGCAGAATTCAGCATCCAAGATCAGGCTTATTAAATATTTAGCAATAACATAATCCATTTCCAACAGTGCAATTTTCCTTCATCACTCCTTGAAACCTCCCAAATATACAAATGGGAATACGAGGTCTCTGGGAAGCAGATACTCCCAATTTCTACCCTTAACCCATCCTATTCATATAGATCAATGGTGGTGAACCTTTTTGGCATCAAGTGCCGAAACTGGAGCATGCACATGTGCACCAAAAACTGGAAAAGCAGCTCCTCGGCGCACTGCGTGGGAGCGCCGGAAACTGGAAGCCCAACTTCCTGGTGTGTACATGCATGCCGGCCATTGTAACGTGCATGTGCACGCAAACACCAGTTGGCAGAGATACTCTTCTGGTTGTGCAAAGACCAGCTGGATGGCGTGCATGTGCGCACTTGAACCAGAAGAGCCAATGGGTAATGGCTGATACGCCTGGAGAAGTGGCTCTGTGTGCCACTTCTAGCAAGCATGCCATAGGTTCGCCATCAGGGATATAGATAGTTTAGATCAGGGGTATCAAACTCAAAACCTGCAGGTTGAATGCTGCCCACAATGTGGTCAGATCTGTCCTGCGTGGCTGTCCTGGTGTGCGCACAGGAGGCAACAGAAGCATGCACGCACAGGCATGGCCCATCCCAGTATGCACACAGGAAGTGGTGGGCTGGCTCATCCCATTCAGGTGTGGATGCTACCAGGTTGAAGATAAAGCGTCTCCAGCCTTTCAGGTGTGTGTGTGTGTATGTGTGTCTCCAGCAGCAGGGGCTTGCATGTGGTCCTCCAAGAAGCAGGTGTGGTGGCAGCAGACAGACTCAGGGAGAGCCACATAATGTGGATACCAGACGCACCTGCATGTGGCTGGGATCCAGCAGGTTTGCTTCTCCTCTGTTCTTCTGGCCTTTCAGGTGTATATGTGTGTGTGTGTCTGCATGTGGAGGGGAGGTGTCCGGCAACAGGGGTTTTGCCCCTGGCTCTCAAAAAAGCAAGTGTGGTGGCAGCAGGCAGAGTCAGGGAGGCACATGATGTGGACCACCAGACATGTCTGTTCCATCCCATGTGGTTAGGGTGGGGAAGGTGGTTGCCCAGTGCATCCAGCAAGCCAGGCTGCGTGCCTCTCCCCTGTGCCTCTGCCTCCAGCTACTGCCGCCACCATGGGCTAAGACACCATCGGCCTGCCTATTCTGTCCCACTGTCTGTTTTGCTTGCATTTGGAAAGAAGATCGCTGATGGTTTTATTGGTTCCCTTGTGGGTCTTGCCCTTGGCCAGCATTGGACTGCATTTCCTTCGCACACCTCAGCCCTGCTGTGGGCTGCTATGGTCAGATATGCAAGGAGATCACGTTCTATGCACAGGGCAAGATCTGTGAGGTAGCTGAGAAGATGACCAGTGGTGACCTGCTTTCCAACCGCAAGCCAAAAGAGTTTTAAAGGAGTTGGCAGAGGTCATCTCAGAACCACTGCACCATATCTTTCAAAAATCTTGGAGCACCAGGAAATTACCAGAGAACTGGAAAAGAGCCGATGTGGTTCCCATCTTCAAAAAAGGGAAAAAACAGACTCAGGAAATTATAGACCAATCGGCCTAACATCAATAGCTGGGAAGATACTGAAAAACATAATAAAAAACCAGATCTGCCAACATCTAGAGACAAGTAAAGTACTAACTAGCAGTCAGCATGGGTTTGTTAAAAACAGATGATGCCAAACCAATCTTATTTCATTCTTCCACATAGCGACTAAATTAGTAGACCAGTGAAACACTGTGGACATAATATATTTAGATTTCAGCAAGGCATTCGACAAAGTAGACCACAACCTACTTCTTAGTAAGCTAGAAAAAAGTGGGATAGCACCACCATTAGACGGACTTGCAACTAGCTGACAAACGGGTTGTACGTCTATTTATTGGGTTCCTCAAGCATGATTTCTGCTTCCTTTAAGATCCTGGTACTGAAGACATTATTCTGTTGAAGACCTCTTTCAGAACAAGAGGGCGTAAGCTCTTAACAAATTAAGAGATCTCCTTATTCCATTGTGGTACAAAGAAAAGCAAAAAGTTTGGCATATAGTTCTAATGCCACCTCACTTTTCTGTCTTCTTTGAGAAGTGATGCATGCTGTATAACCAGATATATAACATGTAATCTGGGTTGGGACATTACACAGTCTCATTAGCTCCTTTGTTTATTCTCCAATAGCAAGGTTTCCAATGTCACCTGTGTCATATTTAAGCAGAAATACATAGACGATATCCTATTCTTTTAGTGAGTCTAAAATCACTGGATTAAATCCTAGCAAACATCATTAGGTTTTTCAATCTTAATACGAAAGCATTACTACCCTAAAAAGGGTGACTTTGAAGGCATTCACAACAAGGGGGTTACAGATAAGTTGAGTACTTGTATTTGGAGATTGTTTTGCCCACTCAGTGATTTTGTTTCCAAGCTAGCACATTTCCTGAATACAGAGTGAGAAACATACATTCTTAACTTACTCTTGAATTTTCAGTCTCCTTGGTTTGGTCTTAACCTTAGCCAGTCCAAAGCCAGATACGGATAGATAGACTCACTGTATAAAATCTCTCAATTATGCTTAGGATCCATTGAACAATAGCTTGATTAGAAGCATCTTCCAATGTTTTTAGAAAAGACCATATCTCCAGAAAGTGGAGATGTCTTCTGAACTTCACATAGGCCTTTTCTGAGCATAAAAGAAAAAATTATGAATAAATCATGAATTTAAATTTATTCTGAGAAAAAGGATGGCTTTCCTTCTTCATCTATAGATAACTGGATAGTTGGATTTCTTTGGAACTATTAAACAGTGTTGCTCTATTACTAGGGGTGGGATTCTACCAGTTCCCATCTATTCACTAGAATCTGTTGTTAACTTTCTAAGCAGTTTGGAGAATTGGTTGTTGGAAGAAATCTTTTGTTTTTTCCCACCTCTCCCTCCCTCTCTCTCTCTCTCACACACATACATTTCCCTCCCTTTTACTCTTTTTGAATGCCTCTAGTGATGATGGAGCACACACAATTTCTCAAGACAAGCTATTCTATTGGTTGATTGGTCTCACCCTTAGGAAATTTCTCCTTAGTCCTAGGTTTCTTCTCTCTTTGGTTAGTGTAATTAATTTATTAATCAGTGGAACAACTTGCCTCCAGAAGTTGTAAATGCTACAACACTGAAAGTTTTTATGAAGAGATTGGATAACCATTTGTCTGAAGTGGTGTAGGTTTCCTGCCTAAGAAGAGGGACCTCCAAGTCCCTCCCAACTGTTACTCGATTCTATTCTAAATATTGGAACAGTGCTATTTTATTGTAACTTGGAGTAAGGAGACCAATCAAGTTGGCCATGCCCACAGTCACATGATCATTGTCATTAGGGTAGAGAACCTGTTGTTAAATTATTTGAATCCCACCACAAATATACACTGAATTGTATATTTAGTCAAAATGATGGTGCTGCAAATCCAGATACTTTTGTAGGAAATTGACTACTGAAATCCTTTCTACTGTGGATTTTGTAGATTTGTTGCAGTTTGCCTTCAAGGAATGTTAGAGATGCAACTTTATTATTCCTGCAGTCTCTCGAGTGCTCCTTAAAGGGTAGACAAGAGTCCTATTCTTTGCTCCAGTCTCTCAGAAAGTAGCATTGGAGCATTTTTGCTTTGATTTTTGGAGATTAGCTTGGGAGAGCCCAAAGGTGCTTTTCAAAAGGCAACTGGACTTTAGGTTTTCCTTGAAGATGTTTCTCTTTTCATCCAAGAAGCTTCTCCAGAAGGAGCTTCTTGGATGAGAAGTAAAACATCTTAAAGGGAAAATAAAGTTCAGTTGCCTTTTGAAAAGCACATTAAGGACAGCCATGTCTTGGATGACTCCACGTACTTAAGATGTTACAAGGCTTATGTCCTACTTTAGCATCTGAAAGAATGGGAGAGTGACAAACATAGACTTAAATTTCCAGTTTGACATGAAACAATACCCAGTGATATTTTTTTTCTATGAAGCAGATTGGACATCTCAAAAGTCTTTGTATATATCCAAGTACATGAGGTATCATTAATTTGGACATTTGTTGCCAGTTCTGGGGATTGGAATTTGGATTTGGTGATACTTTATCTAAAGACCAGGTTTTCATGTTGGAGTTCATTGTGGATTTTGCATGGGCAATTGAGAAGCCTTCATGACAAGTGGAATTTTTAACCAGTGTTGGTAAATTAGAGCTTCTATTGGTAACAAATAATGCAATTTCAAGATTAGACTACTCCAATTTAGTCTTCATGTTTGTCTCTTTGAAAACTACAGCTGGCTCAGAATGCAGTGGAATAGTGAATGAAAACATAGGTGCCCCGTGTGTATTGCCAAAAAGCATACCCATGTGCTCCATCTTCTGAGTGATTTCTTTATCTTTGTATTTGATAGTGGATATTAAAAGTGTAAAGAAAAGCAATTGAGTTATGACTTACATGAAAATTTTAGTATTGTCAGTTTCATAAGTTAGCTGCTGCATAAGTTTATCTTTTGTTACCTAGTTTAGTTGTTTAACCTGATGCAACTAAACCTAATAGAGCTAAAATGCTTTCAAATCTTTTTTGTAAACAAAGAGTTTCAGATCTGAATTAATTGTGGACCTTGTTTCAATAAAAGGCTGCAACAAAACATTTTGTAGTTTTTTGATATATTTAGATGCTGTGTTGATTTTCTCAAAACTAACTTTTCTCCCTTTTTCTTTAGTTAAGAACAGCATTGGATAGGATAGAAGAAATGGAGATGACCAACAGTCATTTAGTGAAACGATTAGAGAAAATGAAGGCAAATCGAACTGCACTGCTATCTCAACAATAGAAAGGAAACTAAAGCATGCGCTGCTCCTTGAAATGCTTGAGCTTATTTTAATATAGACTTTGTTTGGCATAAATTTGAAAACAAAGCTGTTCAGTGAGTTTGTTTCATAATTGAGTGGCAAATATTTTAACTTGAACAAATTGGAAAAACTGCTTACATCTCTATGCCGTTGATGAGTTTTAGCAGCTTAATTCAAAAAATCTGATGGAGCCCAATACTCTATGTTTGACTTACTTTATATAAACTACTATTTTCACACTTGTGAAATCAAGTTTATTCTCTGAATTATTTTCAATTGCTTTAATGCTTGATGCTTGGAAAAAAATGCACAAATTCAAGAATATGCTTCACAACAAACTAACCAATTATGTGTTCAAAATCCTCACATGGTACACGTGCCTTTAATATAGTGCAATGAAATTAGAAAAAAATAGGGAAACAAATACCATTTATTTTAAAATACAATTGGAATCTTGTTTGCTAAATTTTATACATTTTTATGGAACACTTTTGTACAATATTGAAATTTATATAAAATAGAAAATACTGTATAAAATCTGCTTTATTGATGGACACATGAAATTTCAACTTAGACCGTCCCTATTCTTAATGTAAAAGTGTGCAAGATTTGTTATTGTTTAGTGTGTGAAACCTGATGTGTGCAATGCTTAAACGTGGAGTGAAATGTGGGTGGGAGAAATGTGGCAGGTATAAACCTATTAAATGGACACTTTGCATAGCATGGGTGTGTCTTGTCTTATATGTTCTCTGACATTTTCATTGTTGAGCTTTTTAATGTTCTAATTCTAAGAATTTTTATCCTCCCTTATAACTCAAAACATTACAGACTGAAAATGTTTGCTACTTATTTTGAATAATAAACTTGACAGGATATAATTAAAAATTATATGAACGGAATCTGTTTATATTCATTATATTACTAAGAAAATTGCTAATTTCTATTATAGGTAGTCCTTGACTTCCAAGTTTGTTTAGTGACCATTCAAAGTTACAACGGTACTGACAAGTGACATATGACCATTTTTTACATGACCATTGCAGCAACCACATGGTCACATGTTCAAAATTAAGATGCTTGGCAACTGACTTGTATTTATGATGGTTGCAATGTCTCAGGATCATGTGACCACTTTTTGCAGTTTCTTGACAAAGTCAATGGGCAAGCCACGTTGACTTAACAACCATGTTACTAACTTAAACAGCAGCAGTGATTCATCTAACTATGGCAAGAAAAGTCATAAAATGGGGCAAAACTCACTTAACTGTTGCTTAGCAACCAAATCTGTTCATTTCTGATCGTAAGTTGAGGGCTATATATTTCCATATAAAATTTGACCCTTTACATTCAAGGATGCTCTAATCATCTATTCCCAGACTATCTGCCAGCAGAAATACTAAAATAGGATCAAGAAGAGAAAATTCTGGTCTTCCATAGTATTTAGTATTTTTTAGTATTTGTCAATTGCTTACAAGATAAAGGTATAAGAATAAATATTTATTATTTATTATTTATTTTATTTTATTATTTTTATTAATTACATTTATATACTGCCCTTCTCCCAAGGGACTCAGGGCGGTGAACAGCTCATCTAAAAACCCCACAAATACAAAAGTTAAAAAGTAATTAAATATTAGAATCAGCTGCAGACTAAAATTAGAAAACCCCCCCCCCACCCTTAAAACCCAATTTAAAGTTAAAAATGGAGATCAAATTTAAAATCATTATCTCAGCCCAGGCCGGCCTGCTCAAAGAGCCAGGTCTTTAACGCGCGCCTGAAGGCCCTCAGGTCCGTGCCGGTACGAAGTTCCGGTGGCAGAGTATTCCAGAGGGCGGGGGCACCCACAGAGAAGGCCCTACCCCTTGGCGCCGCCAGACGACACATAGCGGCCGACGGCACCCGGAGCAGACCCTCCCTGTGGGAACGCACCGGCCTGTTGGAGAACGTTGGTAGAATGCGGTCCTGAAGGTAACCTGGTCCCATGCCATGGGTCGCCCTAAAGGTCAAAACTAGAACCTTAAAGCGAACCCGGAGAGCCATCGGCAACCAATGCAGCTCGCGCAGGAGAGGCGTCACATGGGCGCTACGCGACGCCCCCATAATCACCCTCGCGGCTGCATTTTGCACCAACTGGAGTCTCCGGCTGCTCCCCGCAGGGAGCCCCATGTAGAGGGCATTACAATAGTCCAGGCGAGAGGTGACAAGGGCCTGAGTGACCGTGCGCAAGGCGTCCCGATCCAGGAAGGGCCGCAACCGGTAGATCCGACGGATCTGATGAAACGCCTCCCTGGAGACGGCCGCGATGTGATGTTCAAGCGACAGCCGTACATCCAGGAGGACTCCCAGGTTGCGAGCCCTCTCTGTGGGGGGCAGAACCTCCCCCCCAATAGCCAGCGAAGGTGTCAGCTGGCTATATCGGGGCGCCGGAAACCACAGCCACTCGGTCTTGGATGGGTTGAGCCGAAGCCTGTTCCCGCCCATCCAGTCCCGCACGGCCTCCAGGCACCTAGACATAGTCCCCACAGCATCGTTGGGGTGGTCCGGAGTGGAGATGTACAGCTGGGTGTCATCTGCATACAGATGACACCTCACTCCAAGACCACGGATGATCTCGCCCAGCGGCTTCATGTAAATGTTGAACAGGAGGGGAGAAAGGACCGACCCCTGAGGCACCCCACAAACCAGGGGCCTAGAGGTGGACCTCTCCCCCCCCGCCAACACGAATTGCGAACGGTCAGAGAGGAAGGAGGAGAACCATCGGAGGACGGTTCCACCAATCCCCAACCCCTCCAACCGTCGCAATAAGATACTATGGTCGATAGTATCAAAAGCCGCCGAGAGATCTAATAGGATCAGGACAGAGGAGAACCCTCTGTCACGAGCCCTCCAGAGATCATCAACCAACGCGACCAATGCCGTCTCAGTGCTATGTCCAGGCCTGAAGCCCGATTGGAACGGATCGAGGTAAGTTGCTTCCTCCAGGTACTGGGGGAGCTGACGTGCCACCACACTCTCAACAACCTTCGCCACGAAGGGAAGGTTGGAGACTGGACGATAGTTGTTTAAAATAGCTGGGTCCAGGGAAGGCTTCTTGAGGAGGGGGCGCACCACCGCCGCCTTCAGGGCGGTAGGGAGCACCCCCTCTCTCAAAGAAGCGTTGACAATCCCCTGGAGCCAGCCTCGTGTCGTCTCCCTGGCGGCCGAAACCAACCAGGAAGGACACGGGTCCAATAAACAGGTGGTGGCATTCAGACCCCCCAGCAACCTGTCCACACCCTCAGCGGTCACAGGATCGAACTCCCCCCAGATAACACTCTCAAGACCTGCCCCGGACACCTCCCCCGGGACCACCCAATTGGAGTCGAGCCCTTCCCGAATCTGAGCGATTTTATCATGCAGAAATCGGGAAAACTCCTCCGCTCTACCCTGCAAGAGGTCATCCCGTGCTCTCGGTTCAAGTAGAGAGCGGGTCACTCTAAACAGGGCGGCAGGCCGATTTTCTGCTGATGCAATAAGGGCGGAGAAATACGAAGATTTCGCCGCCCCTATCGCCACAAGGTAAGTCTTAATATGAGATCTCACCTGTGTTCGGTCAGACTCGGAACGGCTCGCCCTCCAAATGCCCTCAAGACGTCTTTTTCGGCACTTCATCTCCCGTAGCTCCTCCGTATACCACGGAGCCAAATGGGATCTGTGCCGAGTCAGAGGTCGCATAGGCACAACTCGCTCTAGGGCCCCGGCGGCCGACCCCTCCCAGGTGGCCACCAGGTCTCCAGGCGAGCTGAGAGCCAGAGATTCAGGAAATGGCCCAAGCTCCCTCTGGAACCGATCCGGATCCATTAGGCGCCTGGGGCGGAACCATCTAAGTGGCTCCGCCTCCCTGCGGTGGGGGGTAGCGGAACAGAAATCCAGCCTAAGGAGGGAATGATCTGTCCATGACAAGGGTGTAATAACTAAATCCCCCCAATTACAGTCATTCAACCACTGCCCAGAGACAAAAATCAGGTCCAGCATGTGACCTCCCATGTGAGTGGGGGCAGAAACTAACTGGGTCAGGTCCATGGCCGTCATGGAAGCCAAGAACTCCCGGACCAACCCCGAGGTTTCAAAACTATATTCAAAATATAGTTTTGAATACATGAGATACTTATGGATAAGAAAAATAAAAAGAAACAATAGGACAGAGACGGTAGGCACGATTGGTGCACTTATGCACACCCCTACAGGCCTCTTAGGAAGGGAGTGAGGTCAATAGTAGACAGTTTTAAGATTAGTGTTTGGGGAAGAAACCAGAGTCAGGTAGAGTATTCCAAACATTGACCCCTCTGTTGCTGAAATCGTATTTTCTGCAATCAAGTTTGGTGCGGTTAACCTTGAGTTTTTATCTATTGTGTGCTCTTGTTATAAAACTGAAGTATTCATTTGCAGGTAGAATATTGCAATGTATGATTTTATATACTATATTTAGATTGGACCAGAGGCAGCGTAGTTCTAAGTTTTCTAGGTCTAGAATTTCAAGTCTGGTGGCATAAGGTATTCTGCAATGAGTAGAGGAGCGGAGAACTCTTCTTGTGAAATATTTCTGGACTTTTTCAATTATGTTAATATCAGATACATGATATGGGTTCCAGACTGATGAGCTGTATTCAAGTATAGGTCTAGCAAATGTTTTGTATGCTCTGGTTAGTAGTGTGATATTACCAGAGAAGCATCTACATAGGATTAGATTAACAACTCTTAATGGCTTTTTGGCTATGTAGTTACAGTGGGCTCTAGCACTTAGATCATTTGAGACGAGTACTCCAAGGTCCTTGACAAAGTTTGGATCCTCAAGGTCTTGACTATTTAGCTTGTATTTTATTTTCTGATTTTTTTTGCCAATATGTAAGACAGAGCATTTATTTATTGAGATTTGAAGTTGCCATTTGATTGACCATTCTGATACATAGTCAAGGTCTTTTTGGAGGGTAGTAGTATTGTCTGTGGTTTTGAATAGCTTTACATAATCAGCGAAGAGAACGCAGTTGCTCTTAATATGATCACAAAGGTCATTTATATACAGTATGAAGAGAGTTGGTCCTAAAACACTGCCTTGGGGGACACCACTGTTGACAGGTACAGAATTTGATAGGATGCTCCCAATTTTGACCATTTGTTGTCTGTTTGACAGGAATGCTTCTATCCAGTTATGTAGGTGTCCAGAGATACCATACGATTTTAGTTTTAGGAGTAAAACTAAATGTACCACGGAATCAAAAGCTTTACAGAAGTCTATGTAGCTTGCATCTACTGCTTTGCCCTGATCGAGTTGTGTAGTCCACATGTTTTTGCAGTGTAAGAGTTGCAGATTACAGGCGTTTTTTTCTGAAACCAAATTGTTTATTAGAGAGTAGGTTGTTTGTCTCTAAGTGGAAGTTAATGACTTTACAAGTGACACAGCATAAAGGACATAGTTTTGGCAAGTTGATCCTGAAAGATTTTTCAAAGATTATGCTTAGAGGTTCAGCTATGGCAGTGGATAGCTTTTTTATGAAGTAATAGTATGAGGATTTAAAAATCTTACATTTTTAGTTATAAACAGAAATCTAGGAGTTCAATTAAATTTTTGTTTGCTCACTGTACAATATGTGGATATTGTGAAATGTTGAACAATAGTGGATTAATTTTCTGACCATACAATATAGTCATTTTTATGCAGAAGTTTGTGCAGTAATATTCAATAACTAATTAAAGTTTATAATAAGAAAATAGATTAAATAATTATAGAATAAATATTTGCATTTAGCATCGCTCAAAAACTTTGTACAAGTCAAATAGATTAGCAAGTTGTAAAACATTGCCATCTTCTCTAAAATGTGTAGGAGGTAAAAGGTATGACCGAAAAGCTTTGTAGAGTACATGTTCCACTGTCCATTTCCATGATCTCATATATTTTCCAGGTTCTTCAACCTGCAAAAGCAATATTAACAATACTTCAGAGTTCATAGTAAAGTTTAAAACATATGCATCATTGAATGACAATCTATATAATATGCCTTTTTAGATTTCTAGTTGATAATTCAATTTGTAAAAATCATTATACTAATGCAGCAATAACCAGAGATATGCCTAAGTGTCTAACAGTTAATTTGTTCAATCACTTTACAATTTTCAATTTTTTTATCATTTTTGGAATGATTATACATTAGTTACAAAAGATCCATGCAAAAATGAACATTTTGCAAGTTTTCCCTGTCAAGTGTTGCCTATAATATGATACAAATGAATATTTTTTTTACTTTATGTAACAGTTTGAGCAAAGTGGATAGACTGACAAAAATGCAAATAGAACAAAATTCCCATAAGGTCTAATACCTGGTTGCTTTAGTACTGCAGCCCACAACTTTTTGGGTGCCAGAAACTGGTTCTATTGGAGAGAGGTTTTTCTGTGGCCAGGAGAGGAAGTGGCTTCATGTGTTGTCTGCATCATGTGTGTGCACAGATGAGGCTTGGCTTGTTTGTACAGCCTGGTTTCTGGTGTGCCGTGAAGCAGTGGTGGTCTGCAGCCCGAGCACCCATTTCAATATACAGGTAGTTCTCAACTTATAACATTTAGTGACTGTTCAAAGTTACAAAGCTCTGAAAAAAGTGAATTATTACCATTTTTCGCACTTATAACTATGGCAGCATCCTTGTGGTCACGTGATCAAAATTTGGATACTTGGCAACTCACTTGTATTTATGATGGTTACTGTGTTCTGGGCTCATGCAATCACCTTTTACAATTTTTTGACAAGCAAAGACAATAGGGAAGCCACATTCACTTAGCAACTGAGTTACCAACTTAACTGTGGTAATCAACAATGTGGTAAGAAAGGTGGCAAAATGGTGCAAAACTCACTTAAGTGTTTCACTTGGTAACAGAAATTTGAGTTTAATTGTAAGTTAAGGACTACCTATACTTAAATTCATCTGCAATGTGGAAGTGCTAGACATCCTACAATAAAACATTTAGCATACATAAACATTAAGAGGCAATATGTTCATTCTTTTTCATAGCAAATATGTGTAATAAATCTTGTTATCCATAGCTGAGAAATGGAAAAGTCAAACTATAAATTCCTAGTAAATGATATCTGACAAATTCAATTGCTTGCATTTCAGCAGTAGGCAGTATCTATATACTCTCTAAAACTTTTGTTGCCCTGACCTTTACTGACTAAATAGTGTATCAAAAGGCAAAGGTTTTTTTTTTTCTTTCTCACTGCAACCTTCACAAGTAAATGGGAAGGGCCAGCAGGAATTTGAGGAGAGAGACAAGGAAGAAAAAAGGGAAGGAAGAAGGTAGGAAGGAAGAATAGGGAAGGAGAGATGGAAGAAAGAGAGATTTCTGATGCTCTTTACCAGTTTCCCAAAATAAAATTCAGTGAGGAAACTGGCAGGGAATTGGAAGTTGTTTCCACTCCCACTGCTTTTTTTGCCCACCCACGGTTATTCTGTTTCTCTTGTTTAAGTAACATAGAGGAAACACCTGAATCAATGATCCAACTGGGTATGGGTTGTCTAATGAGCTTCTAAACATAAACTAGCTATATCAGATCATACATACAGTAGATAGTCCTCAGCAACCATTCAGTGTTACAAGAGCAATGAAAAAGTAGTTTTAGAATGGCTATTGCAGCATTGTTTACATAATCATAATTTGAGCACAATTGGCATACACAACTCATAATGTCTCATGGTGACATGATCATTTGTGACTTTCATAGCTGGTTTCTGACCAGCAAAGGAGGAAACTGGCAAGAAAACATAGTCATGTGATTTCACATACTGAGTGCAGCAGAATCGACATAATCCCAGTGCAGTTACAAGATGTTTCATTTAATGATACCACTTAGCAATTACAACGGTAGTTGGTAATTAAAGACTAATCAAACCTCTAGCAAAGAACTAATCAAACCTCTAGCAAAAAATTCATTAGAAAAAATACTGTATATCCAATACTTATTGTCAAGTATTCATTTCATTCTTAAAATTTTTACCCAGTATTTTTTTTCTGGCATGCATATATACTGCATATCCTGCCCCACTTACTCCAACAGAAAAAGCATTCTACGGACTCCATCAGCCAAGTAATTTTGGTTAACAGGATCCAGAAGAGCATCCTTTGCAATGTCCCTGGCCCCCTGTAACATCCCGCAATTAGTGGCCATCCAGAAGAGTTTTAAAACCTGGTTCTGTGGTTGTTGTCTTGGAGCACCAAATGGGGAGCACTGTGCTGGAAGTGGTTAGTTGAATCAGAGGCAAAAATCACCTCTGCAACATCTGTGTTTTTGGCTTTTAACCTTTGCTTAAAGGTTTTTAATTTTAATGCTTTTATATTTATGCTTTTATGTCACTGTAAGTTACTCAGAATCACTTTGATAGCGAGATGGCCAGTATATACATTTAATAAATACACAAATACTGATACTCTAGATACAAAATTTACAAGTATAGCTTTTATGCTTTTGCCTTTCCAAACTGGTGCTTTTTAAATGTATACTTCCAAAATTCTAAGATAAGTGGCTGGAAAATCTGGAAATTGTTAATTCCAATACATGATGGCTACAGGTGAAAAATGATCTTTTCATTTTTTACTACTACTATACCTGTTGAAAAGTGAGACCAGAATCTTCCATTATATACTGTTTTCTAATAGAGTAGAACATGGCACATTCTTTACTAAGATTATCAAAACACTGCTTTTCTTCATCCCAGTTTACCTGGTAAAAAAATTAAATAAAATGTATAGTTCTAGATTTAGTGAACTGGTCAGTTACAAAGACAAGTTATTATGAATAAAGAATATTCTAGTTTTAACCTTTTAGCAAGGATGATAGTAGTGATATGACAATTACAAACTGAAACACTCCATTCTGATTTCTTTAAATCTAATTTTTATTAGTTGTTTTGTTAAACTTGAAAATAAGTATATTTCATACACAAAGTTGAGAATATATAAAAGATTTGGGGGGGATTAAAAATAACCTATTTACAGGTTCTACTTCCTATGAATGGAGATATTCCGAGAATGAAGAAAACAAGTCAGTATAGTGTGGTGGTTAAAGAGCTGGACAGGACTTGGGAAACCAAGATTCAAGTCTACCTTCAAGCTACCTCACAGGGTTCTTGTGGGGAAAAAGTTGGCCTATGTACATTGCCTTAAGGAAAGGCAAGATATAAGTTAAACAAACCTATCATAACCTTTATAGAAATAAATTGCGGAAGATTTTAATGATTATAGTTATGTTTTACAAAATCTATTTCAATTTTAACTTTTTTAAAATGGAAAGTATATTAATGAAACTGTTTGATAGAGATTTGGCAATTCATTGTAATTTAAGAAGTTGGATGAATGGTTGGGAAAACAGTATTAAGGTCTTCCATAATTTAAGTCTTTGACAGAATTGATAATATTAAAATAAATTATTATCAGTTAGGCCTCAGTTCAGATACATGTTCTTGCATCTTTTTGCTATCTTTTCTCATGCTGAATATTAAGAAATAAAAATGACCTATCTAAACATGACTGCATATGGCTTAAAAATAATAATTTATACTGAATTTCAACATACCTCTGTGGCCAAACGAAGGATAAACATAGGTAGCCCTTCCAGTGGAGGAACATAATTATCAATCAGAAGCGGCAGTCCGGTAAGATTTCCTCCCTGTAAACAGAAAGTTTTTATAACGTATTTTCAACATCATATTCCATAAAGGCATTTGTTTCAAATGACTGCAAATAAGATAAATAACATGAAGATATTAAATATAAAAAAACAAATGTTGCATATATAAAAACCCATTGTAAGCTATTTCTATTAGATCAATTAAAATGCCAGATTATGAACATATTTCTATTACATTACTGTTTTAGATTTATTTTGATGGTGTTACCATCAAATATTTATTGCTTTTAGATTCTCTTTTGAAGAGAAAAGGCCCACTATAAATATGCAGATATTTAGATATGCCATCAAGTTCCTTTTACAACTAAATTTCAGCACTACTACTACCGGTACTGAATATTGGTAGCAGGCCACTGGGTGATTAATTTTATTTATAAAAAATATCCCTGTATAAATATTTTATTTATATAAAATATCCCTATATTTTTTTTCATAAAAAAATATCCCTGTAACCAATCCTTGCATTTACAAGGTTGGTAAAGCAAAGCTGAACTAAGATCATAAGCACAGTTGTATTTTCATTTTGCAATCACTTTAACAACAAAACTGCCAGTTCCAATTGTCATCATTAGGCAAGACTACATGTACTGGGATTATTAATGTAAATAATTGGGTGTAATCATGAATTCATTGTTTAGAAGTCAAATACTATAGTAGTACATCAATTTCAAGGGAGAAATAATCTTTTAGCATTTCACTCTTCTTTGATAGGAAGTCAACAATATATTCAGCAAGGCTTTCCTTTGGACCATCTTCTTCTGTCCAACCACTTTCAGCATTCTCCAAGGCCAACATAGCCAGATCAAAGAGAGGAGCTGCTTCCTAGATGCACAGAAGAAACATAAAACATTATTATTTATGAAAACAATATACTGTCTAGAGGCATTCAAAAGACTGTCAGTCTGAGAACATTTCTTTATATGAATTATATATAAAGATGGGATATGAAAATTATTGTCACCTTCCTAGGGGGAGGGTGTGTTAAATACTGTGGAAGGCTATAGTAACACACTTCCACAATTAAATTGGGAATACAATTTACCAATCCTGAACAGTTCCAGCGACTACGCAGCTAAATATATAAATAATAATCAAAACACATAATTATATAAAAAATAAATTATAAAAACAAATTTGACAATTAAACCACACTTTGGCTCTTAATATCAGAATGTTTTGATTGTTCTACAAAAATATATGTGAAGGAAATAAATATTAAGTTACTCTTTTATGATAGAATTAGAAATAGTGTAAGTGCATTATTAAGCTGTGTTGTCTTTGTTGCTGTATCCTAACCACAAAGTATGTTCAGTTAAACAAAATGTACTGGATAGTTGCAGGCTTCTGAGAAAATAGGATCATCCTCACAGGCAAGGTCTCTGGCAATAAAACAGGCACATAACAGGCATCCGCCCAAGGTGAAGTACAAATAAACAAGATGTCAGATCCGTGTATCTGTCATTTCTTCAATGGAAGAAGAAAAGATAAAGAAATCCTTCTTGATGTAACCTGAATATATTTAATTTTATATCGAATTTGTATAACTTACACATGATACGACTCCAATTGGGTGGTCCCGGGGGAGGTGTCCGGGGCAGGTCTTGAGAGTGTTATCTGGGGGGAGTTCGATCCTGTGACCGCTGAGGGTGTGGACAGGTTGCTGGGGGGTCTGAATGCCACCACCTGTTTATTGGACCCGTGTCCTTCCTGGTTGGTTTCGGCCGCCAGGGAGACGACACGAGGCTGGCTCCAGGGGATTGTCAACGCTTCTTTGAGAGAGGGGGTGCTCACTACCACCCTGAAGGCGGCGGTGGTGCGCCCCCTCCTCAAGAAGCCTTCCCTGGACCCAGCTATTTTAAACAACTATCGTCCAGTCTCCAACCTTCCCTTCGTGGCGAAGGTTGTTGAGAGTGTGGTGGCACGTCAGCTCCCCCAGTACCTGGAGGAAGCAACTTACCTCGATCCGTTCCAATCGGGCTTCAGGCCTGGACATAGCACTGAGACGGCATTGGTCGCGTTGGTTGATGATCTCTGGAGGGCTCGTGACAGAGGGTTCTCCTCTGTCCTGGTCCTATTAGATCTCTCGGCGGCTTTCGATACTATCGACCATAGTATCTTATTGCGACGGTTGGAGGGGTTGGGGATTGGTGGAACCGTCCTCCGATGGTTCTCCTCCTTCCTCTCTGACCGTTCGCAATTCGTGTTGGCGGGGGGGGAGAGGTCCACCTCTAGGCCCCTGGTTTGTGGGGTGCCTCAGGGGTCGGTCCTTTCTCCCCTCCTGTTCAACATTTACATGAAGCCGCTGGGCGAGATCATCCGTGGTCTTGGAGTGAGGTGTCATCTGTATGCAGATGACACCCAGCTGTACATCTCCACTCCGGACCACCCCAACGATGCTGTGGGGACTATGTCTAGGTGCCTGGAGGCCGTGCGGGACTGGATGGGCGGGAACAGGCTTCGGCTCAACCCATCCAAGACCGAGTGGCTGTGGTTTCCGGCGCCCCGATATAGCCAGCTGACACCTTCGCTGGCTATTGGGGGGGAGGTTCTGCCCCCCACAGAGAGGGCTCGCAACCTGGGAGTCCTCCTGGATGTACGGCTGTCGCTTGAACATCACATCGCGGCCGTCTCCAGGGGGGCGTTTCATCAGATCCGTCGGATCTACCGGTTGCGGCCCTTCCTGGATCGGGACGCCTTGCGCACGGTCACTCAGGCCCTTGTCACCTCTCGCCTGGACTATTGTAATGCCCTCTACATGGGGCTCCCTGCGGGGAGCATCCGGAGACTCCAGTTGGTGCAAAATGCAGCCGCGAGGGTGATTATGGGGGCGTCGCGTAGCGCCCATGTGACGCCTCTCCTGCGCGAGCTGCATTGGTTGCCGATGGCTCTCCGGGTTCGCTTTAAGGTTCTAGTTTTGACCTTTAGGGCGACCCATGGCATGGGACCAGGTTACCTTCAGGACCGCATTCTACCAACGTTCTCCAACAGGCCGGTGCGTTCCCACAGGGAGGGTCTGCTCCGGGTGCCGTCGGCCGCTATGTGTCGTCTGGCGGCGCCGAGGGGTAGGGCCTTCTCTGTGGGTGCCCCCGCCCTCTGGAATACTCTGCCACCGGAACTTCGTACCGGCACGGACCTGAGGGCCTTCAGGCGCGCGTTAAAGACCTGGCTCTTTGAGCAGGCCGGCCTGGGCTGAGATAATGATTTTAAATTTGATCTCCATTTTTAATTTTAAATTGGGTTTTAAGGGTGGGGGGGGGGTTTCCTAATTTTAGTCTGCAGCTAATTCTAATATTTAATTACTTTTTAACTTTTGTATTTGTGGGGTTTTTAGACGAGCTGTTCACCGCCCTGAGTCCCTTGGGAGAAGGGCGGTATATAAATGTAATTAATAAATAAATAATAAATAAATAAATAATAAAATGATACAATGGAAAGATGAAACCCATATGGCCGGAACCTATCACTTCTGAGAGAGACAGCCAGGTGATGAAGAGACCATAAAAATTCCAGAGTGAGATGTGTCCTGGGAAACTCTGAAAAAGATGGTTCTAAAAAGGGGGTGGGGGGAAACTAGGTATGCCCTGGAAAACTCTGTAAAAGTCCGTTCTAAAAAGGGGGTGGGGGGGAAATTAACATGTTGGGTCTTTGTTTTAATAAATACACATCAGGATAAGGGGAGGGGTTTTAAACTCCCTTATCTATCTCTGCATGTCTGAGAGACCTTAGACGCTGCTTTTATCCCCTATGTGAATTGTCTCATCTCAATAAAGGATTCCTTTTTGATACATTTTGATACGTTTTCAGAAGTTCATTCTAGTTGATTGAATGGGATACGTTCTGTAGCCTGACACAAGATATCTGGTGCCTAGGAAGAAACGGTCAAGCCAACCCTTTATCTTATAGTATGATTTAAAGATAATAAAGGGAGTGGGGAAGTCTTCTTAGGCATGGTGTGCATTGTGTAGAATGTATAAAATGTTTTGTTTGGCCATTAGATCTTGCTCTTCTTGAAGCCAATCCACTTTGGAAGGGACTTGAAGGGACTTTGCAAACGGTTATTTTCTTTAATAAACCTTTGAATTGTGAACCAGAAATGTCTCTGTATTGTGAGTATTAAATAATTTGGGCCTTACATCTCTGATATATATATCTGGGTCACATGAATTTCTCTGAATAACAACTTCTACAAGGATGGAACAGATAACTATAGATAAATCAGGACAAACAACAGAACATATGTACAGATTTAAAAACAGATAATGTAAATATTAACAGAGCAAAAGGAAACTACATTGGTGTTCCATACATGTCTTATATGCTAGCCTAAAATGTATAAAAAGAACTACTATCTTTAGAAGGATTAGTAAAGTATCAAATTTAAATTCCACCCCCAAAGTATACTCACTGATAATCTTAAAACTCCAAAGTTTCCAAAGTCATAAATAAGGATCTGATAGAACATTTCTTGACTTGAATCAAAAGAAAACAAAAATCAGTTTCTTAAATGCACATTCTCTTGTATATTTAGCATTAAGCTTTACCATGAAATTATTAATTACAAATTATATTCTAATTTATGAATTAGAAGTTACAATCAAATGGTCAGCAATATATAAAATCAACAATACATAAAATCAATCAACTTATTTTAGTAGAACATTGAGGCATTCAGACAAAATGAATGAAATGTCCTTCGAGTGCTAATTATATATCATTTCAAAATATCATTATCATCAGCAAATTGCTCCAAAGATTGGTATATTCTATCACAAATCATATGTTGTTCTTAAATTGGACCATACTCTCTCCCATCTTTTGGATTATGAACAAAATGCAAAAACTAAGCTGCAGTCCAGAACAACTATTTAAGATTTATTTCCTATTTCAACTAAATAAATCAATTTTGTTTTGACAAAAATAACAATACATTAAGTCTACCACCTGAGTTTTGTGGTATTCAGAAGATAAAGTTTTGTCTGATACTGAATCAGTGCCCATTGAGGACTAACACATCCAACAAAGAAATGATCACGCAGCATCTCTTGAAGACCTGAAATAACAAGTTTATTTACGTTTAGGATATCGTACAAAATTAATAATAATATAGACCTTTAAAATCACTGTGGATTTTGCAATTTATTCCTAATCTAATTATTTAAAACTATATGAAACCAAGAACCATTTTAATTGTCCCATTAGTAAAACTGACTCCAAATTTTAAAAGTTTGTTTAAAAGTAAATATATTGTTTAAATAAGAATTTTGTTGCCAAAAATCTGAAGATTAACAAAGATTTAAGTCCATTTCTAAATTCAACTCAAATCAACCAATATATATTTATAAACTTTTAAAATCCAATCCAGATTTTTCAAAATACTTGACAATGTTAATGTATTGGCTAGCAAAAAAATATGAAGGACAAAATAATAAATGACTAGTAATTGTATATCTAGATATAATGTTAGTAATCAAGTGAATGCCAGTCAAGCTTGAGTTATTTCTATCATATGAATATTCTGTTCTAAAACCTACGAACTTAGAGCTAAGAAGAATCTACTTATATGAAGAATGTATAAGCTATTTTTATTTCCTTCAAAATATTTACAGAATTCTGATTGATTTTTCTAAGTTAAATTTTTAGTATTCAAAAATTTATTACAAAATTGGTAATTGTATGTAAAAATATATTATGAGATTGTTTTAACACTAACATCAAAGTAACTGTAATCTAGTTCCTGAATTAAGCTCTTAACTGTACTTCTCAGAAATACACAACTTTATTTTATTCTATTAACGGTTTTCAAGATGGTTGCGCACATGGATGCTGCGGCTAACTGCTCCTTTTTTCAGTGTATGGTATGTATGATTCTGTGTGTTTTGGATCCTTTCTTTGATTAAATCCTGTGGGACAAGGAGCATCTATAGTCGGCAAGCCTTGTTACAAATTGGACTGAAAAGTGAAAAGGCTATTTCAAACGATTTTATACATTCTCATAACATACCGAAGGAGGCAGCTTAGGCCCCTGAGGGAGCCATGGATCACAATTCCTGTAGGAAGAAGGAAGAGGCGGAGAAAGAAGAACAGGAAGAGGAAGAGAGGATGCCGTGCTGGAGTTTTCTTTAGACTGAGTAAGTTTCCACACAAGCCTTCAATTCCAAGTATATTTTTTACCAATGCAAGATCTCTGACTAGCAAAATGGATGAATTAAAGCTACAGATTGCAAAGACTAAATTCATCAAGAACTGCTGTGTATTGCTAATCACAGAAACTTGGCTTCATTCACTCATTCCAGATACAGCTGTTGAGCTGGAAGGCTACATAGTTCACCGGCAGGATTAGGAGTAGAGATTCTGGCAAAATCAAAGGGGGAGGTTTAAGCCTTTATGTGAACAAAAGCTGGTGTATCAATACAAAGACTGTAGACAGCCACTGCTCCATGGATCTGGAGTACATGACTCTTAAATGTAGACCCATATATCTTCCATGGGAATTCAGCGTGGTTTTGATTACTGCAGTCTATGTCCCACCTGATGCCAATACTACCATAGCTTTGGGATTCTTGTATAACATTGTTAGTAATCAGCAAAATAAGTATCCTGATGCTGTGCATATTATAGCGGGGGACTTTAATCAAGCTGATTTAAAAGCAGTGGTCCCTAAATTCTATCAGCATGTTAAATGTGCTACTAGAGGACCAAGCATATTGGACAAAGTATATACCAACATCAAACATGGCTATAAGGTTATACAATTACCACATTTGGGACAATCAGACCATATGTCACTGCTTTTAGCACCAGCGTATATCTCTCTTAGGGGACGGGCTCTGCCTATAATAAAGACAGTGAAATCTTGGCCAAAAGATGGTTCCCAACAACTTCGGGATTGTTTTGAGAACACAAATTGAGACATCTTTTATCACCCTGACCTAGAGGTGCACACTGCAACTGTTCTATGCTATATCAAACACTGCACAGATACTATCACTGTTGATAAACGTATTAGGATCTATCCCAATCAGAAACCCTGGATGACCAAGGAAGTCCAGCGCCTCTTGCGTGACAGGACCAAGGCCTTTAGGTCCGGTGATGGGGCAAGATACAGTGTTGCCAGAGCTAATCTGCAGAAAGGTATTTGGAAGGCCAAGACTGATTATAAGAGGAAGATTGGGGATAATTTTTATAGCAATAACATGAGGCAGGTGTGACAAGGATTCAACAAATTACAAACCATCAACCGACCAATGCCATCCTTGCTGAGGGGGATGCTTCATTGGCAGGGCAACTGAATAATTTCTTTGCTCGCTTTGAAGTGAAGACATCAGAGACAGATAAAACACAACTACCAGCCAATTGTAGCACCCGCCTCATTGTGGAGGAACAGGAGGTGAGGAGCATTCTGAGGGCTGTGGATCCTAGAAAGGTTGCCGGTCCTGATGGTATCTCTGGCCAAGTGCTTAAAGACTGTGCTGATCAGTTGGCTGGAGTCTTTACCAGGATCTTCAATTGGTCTTTATCCCAGTTCACTATTCCATCTTGTTTGAAGGCTTCCACCATTGTTCCGCTGCCAAAGAAGTTCCCTATCAATAACCTCAACGATTACAGACCAGTGGCACTCACTCCTATCATCATGAAGTGCTTTGAGAAATTGGTCTACCGGCACATCATTTCTGGTCTTTTACATACATTTAATAAACACGTTTGCATACAGAAAAAATAGATCTACAGAGGCCACTATGGCCATCACTCTTCACACTGTTGACTCATCTAAAAAAGTGGGGGGGCTATGTGAGGATGCTTTTTGTGGATTTTAGTTCTGCATTTAAGACAATTCTACCACATAGACTTCTGGATCTTGGGCTTTCTAATTCAATCTGCCTTTGGATTATGGATTTCCTGTCTGGCCACTCATAGAGGGTCAGATTAAGTAAACATACCTCTTCAGCCCTTATTCTTAATACTGGTACACCACAGGGATGCGTGTTAAGTCCCTTACTCTATACTCTTTATGTGCATGACTGCATTCCCACTCACGCTAGTAATAACTATTGCTAAATTTGCAGATGATACAACAAGTGGTGGGACTTATCTCCAAGAGGAGATGAGTCTGCCTACCAAGATGAGGTGGACCGGTTGCTTTTGTGGTGTGGAGACAATAACTTGGTCCTCAACACCAATAAGACCAAGAAGTTTATAGTGGATTATAGAAGAAACAGATCAGACATCTAGCCCTTGCTTATCAATGGAAACCGAGTGGGGCAAGTGGTCTTTTAAGTTTCTGGGTTACCCTAAAAGAGGACCTGACCTGGGGTGCTCACATTGCAGCCCTGGTCAAAAGGGCCCAGCAGAGATTATTCTACCTGAGACTTCTCAGAAAACAACTGAATGAAAAACTCCTGGTGACCTTCTACCACTGCACCATAGAGAGCATTTTAACATACTGCATCTCTGTATTGTTTGCCAATTGTACAGTGGCAGATAGGAAAGCATTCCAGAGTTAATGTCATTGCCCAGAAGATCATTGGTTGCCCTCTCCCCGCTTTGGAAGAGCTTTATAGTTCCCGCAGCCTTAAGAAAGTTCAAAACATTCTCAAAGATCCATCTCATCGTGGGAACCCTTTTTTTGAACTATTACTATCTGGCACACAGTACAGAATAATAAAAACAAGGACAAATAGGCTGAAAAACAGCTTCTATCCCAGGGCAGTAGCTCTTTTGAATTCTGCTGTATAGTGCAGTGTTGGTGTGGTGTCGGGGGTTTCCGGTTCAATGTGCAAAGGGTGAAGGATGTGTGTTTGCATTTATTTTCATGGTCATGGTCATGATGTACACTGAAGATGGTGTTTGATTTTGTTGTACAAGGTGCAATGACAATAAAGTAAAGTAAACCCTGTTGCTTCATCAGTAGCTCAAGTATATGAATCAAATTTTGCTTTCTATGCTGATGTTTTGCATATCTTTCAATCTGAACACCCATTCAAACTTTGTGAGGTCTTTAGAAAAAAATAGTAGTTTTAATAAAATAGTTTATAATAATTATTTATAAACAAATAATGAATTTGTTAATTCTCTAAGGATTTTGAAAAATAACTTGTGATGAAGACATACCTGTCATTCTGTAGTAGCAACTGGTTGGGAAAGTGAGTGTCTGAGAAATGGAGATGGGAATAGGACAACTGTGGGCATTGGGGCTCAAATCAAGGAGTTGGAATGTGAAACTGTTACAAGACAATGGTCTTGTGTTCCTGTCTTCCACATTTCCCTCTTCCCAGTGCTACCATAATATTCTGACCTGACTCCAATTTTCAAATAATAGCCCTATTCTCATTTCCTGACTTCCCCAACCTCGGAACTGCCAATTGTCCTCAGCAGACATCCTTGGAGGGGGAAACTGGCCATTCTGAGACATTTTATTTTTATCAGCTCTCATCGCCAGCAACACTTCTCCATCCAGCTTAGTACATTCACACATACTCTACAAGCAAACGAGTCCTCCCTTGTTGCTGAATTACTGAAAAAGGTTACAGGCAGGAGGGCGGGGTGGCATCACGACAGTACAGCATGCGTTCTTGATATCTTTGCTGCTGGGCAGTTCAAATGGACCTAAACCGTCCTGAAGAGACAGTGAATGTAAAGAGCGCATCCTGTCAATCCCAGGGACACTGCAAAGTCCCTGGTAGATCCAGGAGAAGCTCTTTTTGCCAGCGACAAAATGGCAGCCATTAAAGCTGCTGAAGTTGGGACAGCTCCAAAACAGAAGAGAATGGAAAGAGAAAGTGTGCTGGTTTGGTGAGAGTTTTTCTTTTCTTTCATGATCTGAGAGAACACCTTAAGGAAAAGAAATAATTTGTAAAATTTAAGACAGAAGTGATTAAGCAGCCATCTTAAACAGGAAGTCAAAATTAGTATTTCTTTTTTATTGCTGGACTTTTAATGTATGATTTTTTACTTTGAAACTGGACTGGTTTATTTTAACCTTACTTTTTCTTTTCCCTTTTTTTGTCTTTACAATATTCTAGGCTAGAGATTCCCTTTTAGTTTTCTTTTTTAAGTTTTTCTTTTATTCTTAATTAATTTTTTATTACTTAAAATACATTTTGTTTGGAAAAGCGGGGGAAAGTGAAAATAGAGGAAAATTTATAACACTGCTTTCTAGAGGCTTGGAAACACTGCTTTCTAGAAGCTTGGAAATTTTCTTTTTCTTTACTATTGAAGACCAGACAAAGCCAAGAAAGAACTAAGGTTTCTTTTCAAGGACTTTGAGCCTGTTTGATAAGATAGAGGGAAGAGCACTGGAGAGTGTTATTGCAGGTGCTCCTCTGGGTTTCTATCAGTGGCTGGAATCTGGTGTTGAAATTTACAGAAAAAAGATTATAAGACTCTAGAGAAGAGAGTTATAAAATTGTTTGGAAATCAACAAAAAGCCTTGGATATTTAAATAGGTGCAGTGTGTTCCTTCTTTTTTTTACTTTTTTATATTGGGTTATTCTCTACTTCAACAAACCCCTCCTTATTAGTTTACTATTCTTGATAGTCACCTAAACCTTTGGCACTCTGGAATTTGATTTTGCTTTTTTTTGTTTTTGAGTCTATTTTTTATTTTATTTTAAAGGGAAAATTTTTTTTTATCTACCTGTTTTTTGTTATTATTATTAGTATTAATTTTTCTTTTTCTTTTTAAGGGAGTAGTTTTTTTTTCTTTCCCCTCCTATCTTTCAATTTATTTTCTATATTGGTTTTTTCTGTGATTTTTTTTTCCTTTTTATACCTATACACTTTTTAATTGGATTAAGGTGTTGAAGAACCTGAAGAACTTTTTTATTTATTTATTTTGCCACCCATAATACTTGACAATTTTTCCTTTTTCTTTTTATGATTTTTTTCTTTCTTTTTGGGGTTTTTTTCACTACTGATTGGATTAAGGTGTACAAGAACCTGAAGAAATTTTTCTTTTATTCTGCTTTCCCTTTTCCTCTATTATTTTTACGTGGAATTACAACTGGTCATTACATGAGTGGATTAAGGTCTAGAAGAACCTGAAGATTTTGAATTGTTTGAAATGAGTAGGAAACTAACAGAGGCTGGCTCCTCAATTCCTACTTCTTCCTCTTCACCATCCAGAGGACAACACTCAATACAGACGATGTTACAATAAGAAAAAGAACAGGAAAAGTTGACGCTGCAGATGATTATGCAAGGAATTCAAAACATACCAGCAAGAACAGAGAATATTGAAAAGAGAACAGAGAACACTGAACAAAGAACAGGAAAAACCAATGAACAGGAAAACTGCAGAATATTCAACAAATGATGATGAAGTATGATGAGAGATTCCAAAAAATTGAAGATGATAAACAAAGAGATAAGAAAATTGGAGATATTGATGGCAGATTAACTGTGGTTGAACAAGATAAAAGTGGGATGCTGGGATGGGAGATGGACAGATCAGAATTTTATCTTAGATTCCAAAACATAGAGGAAGAAAAGGGACAAAATTTGACAGAGATAATGATAGAAATCTTGGCTGAAGCATAGGAAATAATTAAAGAGAAGATGATGGATGGAATAGATGAGGTTGTTTGAGTTTTCACAAGATACACAATGAAAAATAGTTTGCCAAGAGAAGTTTACATTAGATTTACAAAGAATGCTATTAAAATGCAAATATTACAGGTGGCAAGAGAGAAAACATTGAAATACAAAGATAAGGAGATTGTGGTTCTGAAACAAGTACCCAGAAGAGTGAGAGAGATGAGAAGAGAGTATTGATTCTTGACTAAAATACTGCTCAAAAAAGAGGTGAATTATAGATGGTTGATACCAGAAGACTTAATGTTTACATGGCAGGAACAAAGACATAGAATTGATTCAATTGAGAAAGCAGAATTATTTTATACAGAATACTTCGGAGGGAAAGAGGAGACAGAAAAAGAAATGTCACTAACTGAATTCCAAGAGGACTGTCAAGCAGCGATTGAAAAAAAAGAAGGTGCAGTAGGCAGAAAGGTGGAAGCTAGAGAACAAGAACCAAGATCTACTAGGGCTGCAAAACCTACATAAAGTATAATCATGGAAGAGAAAAAACTGATTACAATTAACATAAATGGATTTAACTCAGCTGTCAAAAGAAGGAAAACTTTCCATAAATTAGAGAAATTAAAATTTGATATAATCTGCCTACAAGAAGTACATATTAAAAAGCAACATGAACAACTATTCACACAGCCAAAGCTAGGGAAAATATTTACTTCCTTGACACAATGTAAGAAAAGAGGAGTAGTCTTATACATCAAAGATACTATCCCAGTAAAATTGATCCATACGGATAATGATGGAAGACTTTTAATGGTGGAAATAATGGACAATAATATGAAAACACTCCTGATAGCAATCTATGCTCTGAATGAAAATCAAGAAGAATTTTATAGAAAATTACATATGAAAAGAATTGGACTATGTTAATATCTGTATGATGGGAGACTTCAATGGAATAGTAGATAATAAACTGGACTATGCAACACAGAAAACAACACAGCAAAGCAGAAAGATTCTCCCTAGATCCTTTTTTAAAATGATAGATGAAATAAGCCTAAAAGATGCATGGAGAAAGAAACGCTACAACTAAACAATATACCTTCTATTCAAACAGACACTCATCATGGTCTACAATAGATATGATATGGATGTCAACAGAATTGATTGTTAACCTTCAAGAAATTGATATAGAAACAAGTACTTGGGCAGATCATAATCCAACGACAATTAAGTGGAAAGGACAAAGAAGAAGATCTTGATGGATGTTAAATAACACTATATTAAAAGAAAAAGATTTTACACAGAGAATGGAGAAAGAGCTGGCTTTTTTCTTCAAAGAAAATAAAAAAGGAGACACATAAATGCAGAATGTATGGGATACAATGAAGGCATATGCCAGAGGCTTGACAATATACTACACAAGGAAAAGAAATTTTACGAAAAGACAAGCCTCTAAGACATTAGAGGATGAATATAAAGTACTTGAAAAAGAGTTACAGAAACTGCCACAGAAAAAAGGACATTAAGTTAAAAATGGAATTAAACACAAAATGGGATTAATGGAAAAAGAATTAAGACAGAAAATCAGAGGTGCGAAGCAGAACTATTTTGAAGATGCAAACAAACCAGGTAGATGGTTAGCATATAAACTGAGAAAGGAGAGAGAATCAAGGAAAATACTGCAATTAATAGATGATCAAGGCCAAGCTTGCTATGGAAGTAAAGAGAAGAAAAAAATCAAATGTGACTATTATGGGAAATTATACAAACAAGAGAATATTGATGATGAAAAAGTTAAACAGTATTTACAGAATGCTAGTTTACCCCAGATATCTAGAGACTGAAATAATGTCAGAAAGTAACTTAACCATGATGGAGTTAACTGAAGCACTTAAGAAGCAAAATAATGGAAAGGCACCAAGTCCAGATGGACTTCCAGCGGAATTTTATAAGACATTACAAGAATTGCTGAATCTCCCATTGTTAGAAGTTATTAATGAAGTTATGTCAAAGAAGAGGATACCCAAATCATGGTCTGAAACTTATATTACACTTATCCCAAAGGAGGACGCCGACCCACTACAAATCAAGAACTATAGACCTATTTCTCTATTAAATTCAGACTATAAAATTTTTGCTTCAATATTGGCAGAAAGACTCAAAAATATTTAAATAACTTTATTCATCCTGATCAAAATGGAGTTCTGCCAAAGAGACAAATTAAAGATAATATGAGAATAATTTAAAGAGAATAATTATATTAAACTCAAGCAACAGATAGCGACAGATTTGGTGAAATGGGAAAACTTACAATTATCGTTAATAGGGAGAATATCAACAATCAAGATGAATATATTACCCAGACTTTTATATCTGTTTCAAACAATTCCAATTAGGCTAGGGAAAGAAAACAAGAATAAAACTAAAATTCTTGCAAGATGCTAGAATAAGAGGAGGATTTGGCCTGCCTAATTGGGAGTTATACTACCAAGCTACAAATCTGATGTGGGTTAAGGAATGGATAACATTAAGAAATACTAGATTGTTGACATTAGGACATAATTTGTTGTTCGGGTAGAATGCCTTCTTATGGTACAAGGGAACTAAAACACAGGGGTACTTTAGAAGACATTATATATGGGAGGCTTTGTGGTTAAACTAGGAGAAGACAAAAAGGCAATGTTATTTGAAAATTCCAGTCTGGTTATCGACTATTGAAGCATCTTCTTATCCTATAACATATAAAAAGCATCTTCTTATCCTATAACATATAAAAAGGAACAAATATGGTGAAATATTGAATGAAAAGGGTGAACTTAAATCTATGCAAAAACTAGAGGAACAAGGTATAAAGATGAATTGGTTTTCATATGCACAAATACGTTCCAGATATGATAAAGATTCCAAAATAGAAAGTTTCTATGATAAATTGACTGATTTACATAAGATTTTGACAGGTACTGATGAAAAGGTGATTTGAAAATTGTATGGATATTTACTAGAAATTAAGCTAGAAGAAGAACATATGTTAAAGAAACAATGATTGCTTGGGGGAAAAACTTTGGATATGGGATTGATTTAGAGAAGTGGCAAAAATTGTGGTCTCAAAATTGTAAAATGACAATGTCAACAACATATAAAGAAAATTTGTATAAAATGTTTTATAGGTGGCATCTACCCCCAATAAGAATAGCAAGAATGTTCAAGAACAAATATGAAAAACGTTGGAAATGTCATCAGATACCTGGCTCATATTACCGTATGTGGTAGATATGTGCAGATGCTAAAATAGTAAGTATCCTGGATACTTACGGGATCGCCTGCTGCCACCAACAACCTCCCGCCGCCCAGTACGCTCCCACAGAGTTGCCTTGCTCGGGGTACCACCACTGGATCGCTGTCGTCTAGCAGCCCCGAGACTACGCGCTTTCTCTGTGGGAGCCCCATCCCTCTGGAATTGTCTCCCCCCGGATATACGAGCCATGTCAGACATCCTAACCTTCCAGCGCGCAGTTAAGACCTTGCTGTTCAAACAAGCCGGTCTAGCCAAATAAGATCATTGGGGTTTATATTTTGGAAATTTATAGGGGTGATTCTTGGCCATCTTGATTATTTACCTGTTTTCGGTTCTGTTTTCTGTATTATCTTGTTTGTTGAGTGTACACCGCCTTGAGTCCCTTTTTGGGAGAGGGAGCGGTATAGAAGTACGAATAAATAAATAAATAAATAATAAATAATAAAAGATATTGGACTAAAATCCACACATGGTTGGAAAAAATGACCAAAAAACACATTGACTTGAAACCAGAGATATTTTTATTGGGAATTTTACCTGAAATATATAGTAAGGAATTGAAATATTTGATTGTAAATGTATTGACAGCCGTTAGGATTGTATTTGCTAAAAATTGGAAAAATGAGAAAATACCAACGCAGGAGGAAGTTATTAAGAAAATGGAATGTGCTGAAATGAGTAGATTGACATTTGAAATCAGAGAACAAGACGATAAACAATTTTATAAGATTTGGGATTTATTTTATCAATGATTAGACAATAAAATATGGTAATGAAATATGTAGAATTTTAGAATATAAAGAATATATAAAGATGTATTATCATAATATAACTATGGGATAGATTTGGGATGATAATATGAATTGTCATAAAATAAATCAATTAAAATATGAATTATTTTGCATAACATGAACAAATAACAGTATATTCAAATGATTAACAACGATATTAATGTATTTAGGAATATTTGATAGATAATACGAGAACACATGCAAGTAATTGTAAATGATGACGATGAAATGAATGCCCAAAACAATTTATAAACCAACCGACACACTGTATGTACGTAAGTGGAAGATGGTTTGATGTTTTTATGTTGTATTTGTGTATGTTTGTCTAAAAAATAATAAAATTTTATAAACAGAAAAAGGTTACAGGCAGTATAAAAAACTAGTGGCAAAAAGAAATAAACAAACTTACTTGCATTTGCCCTTCTATTAATATCTTTTTGAAGAGTCAATACACTGGTTAAATTAATAATTCTTCTTGTAGTGCATGCAGCAGCCATTTCCTGTTGTGGATTTTTTTCCATTTCAAGACCATGATCTGTTCGCTGCCTCTTTCTGCAAGAGAAATTTAACTGAATAACATCTCTTTTAATGAACCCATTTAAGAGAACAAATAGTGTCTGCTGATTAAAAAAATACAACATACTGTTAATATATCCATAAGCAATTAAATTTATAAAGGAAGAAACCATATAAAGTTAAACTTTCACTGAAGAGACTAAAAAGTTACTATAACCTAAGTCTATAAATAACATTTTTGTAGCATCTGGATTTTAATTAAGGTTATAAAAATAATTCCTACCTGGATTTTAATTAGCTAATAAGAATATTTCAATCTTCTCATCTTACCAAAATAATATACACGGACCAGTAAAAGCATGAGAGTTACTACAAAAGTACAACACAACTAAAATATATGCTTTTAGGAAGCAAGGTGTATTTATATTTACCATGGCAGGATAAGCAGAATATAATTTAGTTACATCCAATTAGGCAGGGGCAAATAATTTTCAAATTATTATTAAATACAAAATATTGGTTGGATGAGAGAACAACATACATTACAAAATGAAGTAGAATGGTACCTCCTCTCAGGAATATAGTACTACAATAATTTGATATAAAATAGATTTAATAGAAAGCCAATTTGATGTAGTAGTTAAGGCACTAGGCTAGAAATAAGCATTCTAATCCCTCCTTAGGCACAAATCAATGGGATGACCTTGGACCATTCACCCTCTCTCAATCCCAGGAAAAAGGTAATGGCAAACACTTCAAAAATCTTGCCAAGAAACTTCAAGGATTTGTTCAGGCAGTTGCCAGGAATCAATACTACCTTGACAACACAAATATAAATAAAATATAAAAATATTTAAATAAAATAAGTTCACTAAAATAATCTATTTCCCAAATGATCTAAATTGTCTATTTCAGTAACTAATGCTTAATATCAACACTTTACATTAGTACTGGATAGGCGGGCAAAGAAATGAAAAGCATAGCATATATGAAACCAAACTATGGACCTAATACATCCTCCTACAAAAAGACCTGGGCATTTTATAGCACAGGGATGACATCTGGCCATAGCAATGGGAAGGCACTGGGGCAGCAATGGCGGCCCTCCACAACAGTTCCAGTTTCTCATGCAGCCCCTTGGGAAAATTAATAGTTCACCCCTGTTCTACAATGGAAAGCTTTCTCTATGGGAGTGTATGTAAAATTTACTTCACCAGAAAATCAGTGGGTGGAGGGCTAAGAAACAAATTATATTAGAAATGGAATAGTTTGTTCTGTTTTAGGCTTCCCCCAAAAGCACTAAGCAAACCCTGTGTCCTAGCAAAACCTCTTTTATTAAATGAATGTGAATTTATTGCATTCACATTCAGCCAACAGCCTGGCAAACAGTCTTGCAAAGGCATAACTATTGGCTCAGATCTTATCTATCTTGGAAAGCTGCCTGGTAAATATTTCCACATGTAGTGCTGACAGGGAAGGGCTGGGCACAGAGTCTCTAGTTACACAGGCAGATCTTCATGAGGTGGAACAAACAAACTATTTGTTTTGGCGGGGGGGGAGAGGTCCACCTCTAGGCCCCTGCTTTGTGTTGGCGGGGGGGGGAGAGGTCCACCTCTAGGCCCCTGCTTTGTGGGGTGCCTCAGGGGTCGGTCCTCTCTCCCCTCTTGTTCAACATTTATATGAAGCCGCTGGGCGAGATCATCCGTGGTCTTGGAGTGAGGTGTCATCTATATGCAGATGACACCCAGTTGTACATCTCTACTCCAGACCACCCCAACGATGCTGTGGGGGCTATGTCCAGGTGCTTGGAGGCCGTGCGGGATTGGATGGGCGGGAACAGGCTTCAGCTCAACCCATCCAAGACTGAGTGGCTGTGGTTTCCGGCGCCCCGATATAGCCAGCTGACACCTTCGCTGGCTATCGGGGGGGGGAAGTTCTGCCCCCCGCAGAGAGGGCTCGCAACCTGGGTGTCCTCCTGGATATACGGCTGTCGCTTGAACATCACATTGCGGCCGTCTCCAGGGAGGCGTTTCATCAGATCCGTCGGATCTACCGGTTGCGGCCCTTCCTGGATCGGGATGCCTTGCGCACGGTCACTCAGGCCCTTGTCACCTCTCGCCTGGACTATTGTAATGCCCTCTACATGGGGCTCCCCGCGGGGAGCATCCGGAGACTCCAGCTGGTGCAAAATGCAGCCGCGCGGGTGATTATGGGGGCGTCGCGTAGCGCCCATGTGACGCCTCTCCTGCGCGAGCTGCATTGGTTGCCGGTGGCTCTCCGGGTTCGCTTTAAGGTTCTAGTTTTGACCTTTAGGGCGACCCATGGCATGGGACCAGGTTACCTCCAGGACCACATTCTGCCAGTGATCTCCAACAGGCCGGTGCGTTCCCACAGAGAGGGTCTGCTCCGGGTGCCGTCGGCCGCTATGTGTCGTTTGGCGGCGCCGAGGGGTAGGGCCTTCTCTGTGGGTGCCCCCGCCCTCTGGAATACTCTGCCACCGGAGCTCCGTACCGGCACGGACCTGAGGGCCTTCAGGCGCGCGTTGAAGACCTGGCTCTTTGAGCAGGCCGGCCTGGGCTGAGATAATGGTTTTAATTTGGTCTCCATAGCATTTAATTTTAAATTGGGGTTTTAAGGGGGGGGGGCGGGGTCTTTTTAGTCTCATTTATCAGCCGATTAATTTAATACTTTTTTAATTTTTATATATTTGTGGGTTTTAGATGGGCTGTACACCGCCCTGAGTCCCCTGGGAGAAGGGCGGTATATAAATTTAAATAATAAATAAATAAATAAACTAACAGTTTCCTACAAATCCCCTCTCCCCTTTTGCTCCTCTTTTAATCCTTATGGGAGAGCCATTCATCATCCACCTGTGGCCTTACTCTCATGTCGACCCTGAGTTCTTAATTGTTCCTTCCTTTTGGCAGCTCTGCGCATGCACAGGCTGGGAACTGGATCCAGAAGCTCCCCCACCTCACTGTTGTCCAAGCCTGAAGGCAGCTGATAACTGCCAGCCTACTCCGGACCATCTCTGCCTCTAATGCAAAGCCTGAGCTTTCCTCAGACTCCAGCACTGGCCCAGTTTCCTCCCCAACCTCCTCGCTGTCTGACTCTGCTGCCAGCTCTGTCAGCTGTGGGCAGGTGACAACATACAGAATAGATAATGCTAAACAGCCCGGACAAAATATTAAACAATTTAAAAAAGAATCTAGACCAAGATTCATCTTTTTTCTATCGAAGGCTTAAAAGCATATAGATTCTGATTTTAATGTAACTAGAAAAAAGAACAATTTTTCAAAAGAAACAGAGCGTTGTCCAAAAAACCCTCTTACCTTTCAGGTACTGCCTCAATAGGTATTGACTGGCTTTCCACTGATCCTTTCAGTGTCTCTTCAGCTCTTGAAATACTTGCACTCAAATCATCACATTCTTCCATTTCAACATCTTGTACTCCAGTAGTCTTGCAACTTTGAATATTGCTATTGTCCTCCAGTTCTGTCACAACAAGCTCTGCATTCTTAGTTTTAATAACTGGTTGAAGAAAAGCATCCAATTTTTGGTCCCGTGAGTCAGTGCGGATCATCTGATGAGCATAAACCTGCTCACTTCCTTGAATAGCTGATTTTGTTGATTTAATAACTTCAGTAGAAGAGATGGCATTGGCTGGTAACAATGTCTTCATTGCAGAAAAATAATGATGAAAGAATACTTTAATGTTTCTACAAATTAAAATCCTTTTCCAACCTCTGTCTTACATGAAACCTCCCTTAACTTTATATCACACAATTATAATTATTATAATTATTAATAAAATATAATTATTATTAAGATAATGTATTTGGATTTTTCAGTGATTCCACAGATTTTCAATGATTTGTCAAAAGATGCAATACTGATTCTTTATTTTTAAAAAACCTTCTCAATAAAGGAGAATGTTATTTAAATCAGGGTTGAAATGAGGGGTCCTTGGTGGTCTCAGAACTTGCTTGTTTTCTTGCAGACATTTCATTACCCAAACTAGGTAACATCCTAGCTTCTCATGCACAACATAGTATAATCTAATTTGGAATGAATTTCATAGGATTACTATAAATAAAACATATATTACACATTTGAGGATAAAAGAATCCACTTACTTGAGTGAAATACATCCTTGATGAATTAGAACTTAACAATTTGCTCTCTATATGATGCTGTACATGCTCCAGGATACTGTCTTCATGGAGAAAATGAACTTCATGCTTTGTAGGATGCACATTCACATCCACATTCTGAGGTGCAATCTCAAGGCTACAAAACATTTTGAGAACAGTTGTTCAAAGACGTGTTTTATTACAAATTTGCATTGTAACCAGAACTGTGGTACTATGTATTTTTTCAAAACCAAAATTATACAAATCATAGGAATCCTTTAAACACACAACTGAGAGACATCTACTATATAGCCTACTGTGCATTTTGAAACAAACACAGATACAATATTAATACTATAACGTTCATTTACTGTAATTTATTTCCTGGCCTTTTCTTCGCAAGGAAATCAGAAAAGAACACACAAGACAATTAAGCAGAATAAGCAAGCAAAAACAGAAGTAGTTCACAACATTTGACATTGAAGTTTAATTTAAAGACCTGCCCCAAATGCAAATAATGTTTATTAGATTTATATTTTTATATTTTGGTTCATGAGCTAAATATGGTATACTTCTCATAAAAGAAACTGGAAGTTCACACAAAAAAAAATGTCTTTTGAATTATTTATTCATAAGAAGTAGTAGCAATCATAGTTTCCAAGAATAAGAGAACTGGCAGAAATATTCACAATATAGTAGCAAATTTAAAATTTTACAGATTATCAATAAATTTTAAATTGTGCTTTGAAATGGACAGGCAGACCATAGATAAAACTGAAGCCTGGCTAACACATTTTGAGCCAATGAAATTTGCAAAATGGTACTCAAAACCAAAGTCATATCTGTAATCCTTACAATAATCAAAGCAATAGATACCCATAGCTTGAACCATCATAACCACTAGTGAGGTTCCGAAAGAAAAAAGTGCTGGCCCACCAATCCTAATTGGGCAAAGAGGTTCAGGTCATAGCTGGGATCTGAAACTCCAAGTTTAAGTCAGGAGCCAGAAAAGATTCTTAATTACATTTGTTTATAAAGACAGAACAACTTTTGCCAATACTCTTGAACATTCAAAAAAAAAAGTAATTTCCATTGTATAGAAGCACTCTCTTCTTATGCAGATTTAATTTCCATTCAATAATCCTTATCCAGTCAAATACATATATCAAGCATGGTCCTGAGAACCTACATTTTTGGTTTGTTAGGAAGCAAAAATAAGTCTCCTCTTCCTGCCAAATTGAATTTCAACGGCAAAAGTATTTCTCAGTATTACCTTATATATAAAAATGGATACGTGTTTTTGGGTAAATAAGCAGCATATACAGTCTCTAGCCCTCTGCGTAAAGCAGTTGACTCTACCAATCGATCTGCAAAGAGAATAGAAAAAAATGTTTAAATTATCTTTTCCAAATTATCAGTTAATATCCATTTCTGAATAAGCTTAGTCTTTATATTCAAAAAAACCTATGCCAAATATATAATTAAAAAGTTAAATTTTATGACTGTAAAAATGTTCTTAACAATCATATGTAATCAGGACATCACATTCAACAAATATTCTTAAAACACATACAAACTCAATGATTTGGAACCAAGATCTTTTTGTTTTAATGACAGTTAATAACATTCATTATAAGTGAAACATGCATAAAAAGTTACAGTCAAAATATGACCAAAAAGAATGATCTATTTTGCCAAAAATTATATTTCAATTAAGATCTATTTATCTGATAAACAGATTATATTTCTTTCTAAATCACTGAACATAGTGATTCTGCCATGGCTGTGATTTTTTTTTTCTTACGATTTCTTTAGCCTGGTGCATAGTCAATCCATAGTTTACAGTTTTTCACACTTAGGCTCTCCTTATGCTAGAGCAGGGGTCCTCAAACTTTTTAAACAGAGGGCCAATTCAAGATCCCTTGGGGGTCAGATCAGCTGGATGGGCGTGGCTAGGTGGTCATGTGAGTGGGTGGGTGTGGATAGGTGATCATGTGAGTGGGTGGGTGTGGATAGGTGGTCATGTAACTGGGGTGGGCATGGCCAATTTAGCAGTCCATTTTGCCTTTGTCCTTCCTAAGTTTTATTTGCTCAACCCAAGGCATCTATTTATTTAATAAGATCTCCCTCCCAAAGGGAAAATGAGTGCATTTTCTTGCCACTTACCTAACTTCATTACAACAGCAATTTCAGATTCTTTAAAATAGGCCATTAAAAAAGAATTAAACAAACAGGGATTCAGCTCAAGAGCTGGGCCTCCTTAGACGTGCAAAGGAGCAGGTTTATATCTACTCCAGAACCTGGTAACAGGCACCTGTCAGCAACAACCTCCCATATACTTGGGACTGTTCAGTCGCTAAACAAATGGTCCTAAGTCAAGGACTACCTGTAGATTTTACAGAGAATGTCAAATTGCTATCTCTAGTTTAGGAGAAAGACAATGGAGGACCAGGAGAGAAATGGAAGTGAAGTAAATGGAAAAAATAGAATTCATTATTTATTTATCAAATTTATATGACAGCCTCTGACACAAACAAGGGTCTCTGAGCAACATACAACAGGATTAAAAACAATATATAAGCTTTACAAACTAAAAGGCTAAGAGAGAACAGTAGGTATCAATAACAATGGTTCCATCTCAATACCTCACAAATCCTCTGGGGATTTCTGGGAGGAGATCCATAACATCTTAAACTTGCCAAAGTTTAAATGCTTGCCTAGAGCACGAATCACTGAAACTAAATAATTCCCCAGCCACCATCTTCTAGCAATGGTCGGCCCCTTGTCAGGTGGAATTTTGTTCATCTTTTTTTTGGAACTGGGGAGTGTCCCATCCAGAGGAGATTTTACTTTGGAAATGGGGCCATTAACAATCAATACTATTGAGAAGGAGGGAGCAAGGGCTGGTGAGGAGTGTGTGGCATCCCTGCAAATGGCAGCGGTTGTTTTGGAGGACAAGGGGAGTGGCGGGTCTGGTTGGCAGATAACAAAGAGCAGAGAAGCGCGGTGAGCTGGACAACATGCATATACACACACCCTTGTCCCCCCCAAAAAATTTCTCTCTTAATTCCTGCTGACCACTGGCAAGGGCCAGTCTTCATATGTGTGCACACTCCCAAGTGTAAATTTGCAAGCCTTTCCTTGCAAGATGCAGGATTCAGATCATGCTGGCCCTGCCCCTTTTTCTTCGAGGAAGAACCATGGAGTTCTCTGACGCTGCCATCCTAGGTGCACACGTCAGTCCATCCACTGCTGCCCTGGCCTATTAGACCTGGTGGCGTTACGGGAAGCCTTACTAGCACTCCCTGCCGCTGCTGTCACCACCTCTCCAACCTTCAATGGACAGCAAAGCGTTGACCCCAGATGCTTCCCTCCGCTGCAGTGCTTTCTGAATGTGGCTTATAGCTCTGACTCTGAAGTGGCAGGAGGCGAGGGATGACTTGGCACCACCAGCTGGCGTAAATGTACCACGACGAAGGCGGAATGCTGTTGCCATGCAAAGGCAAGTACAGGGGCCCATTGATCGTCCCAGAGCAGCTCCTCCACCTGGGTACACCTGCCAGAGCCCTTGAAGAAGCAGAAATGGGTGGGAGGCCCAAGAGAAAGAGCTAGACTCTCCCCTGAGGGCCTCCCGCTCGCCCACTAGCCCAGAAATGGCACGTCCACTGGTCATGGGATGGATAAGGGGCCAAAGGCAGAAGGGAGAGCAATCGGGCGGCAAGTGCACAGAGGCCCCGCGGATGCCGAAGAAGCCCTGAAAGGAAGCTGAGCCTCACCATCCACCCCTGAGGTGGTCTGCGTCCTTCAACCGAGTGCGGTGTGTCTTCCTCCCCTGCCGTTGGCCTTACCTTAATGGGCAGCCGTGGTGAGCTTTGCAAGCTCTATGGGTTGGAAGGTAAGGCTGATAGTGCTCATCCCCCCTCCCCCAGCTCATATCTCCACCTGGACTCTCTGGAGCGCACTGCTGGGGGTGGCCAGGGACCATGTGGCTGTGCCACCGGCCAGCTGGCCATCCCTGCCCATCCAGAGGCCCATGCCCTTTGCAGAGTGCAGTAGGTGCAGAGCGTGTCTCCCTCCCTCGCCATCAGCCTTACATTGGTGGGCATCTGCAAAAAGCTTTCAAGCCTCGCGGGCTGGAAGGTAAGGCTGATGGCACTCAGTTCCTTCCCCAGCCCACATCTCTACCCGGATTCTTAGTAGCTCAGCTGCTGCAGGCGGTCAGGGACCATATGGCTGTGCTGCTGGCCAGTTGCCCTCCCCACCCACTTATGGCCCACACTCTTCAACCTTACCTTTGCAATGATCAGACTTACCCTTCACCCTTATGGTGAGCAGACCTCCATGTGCTGGAAGGGTGACAGTTGGAGGAGGGGCAATGTGGGCACAGTCAGCCATGCAAGGACTGGTTGGGAGGGGAGGGGCATGGGGTAGGGCTGAATCACCATTGCGTACGGGACAGTTGCATTGCCTCAGTGGGCCATATCTGTCCTGTGGGCCATAGTTTGAGGACCCCTGTGCTAGAGCAATATTAATTAAATACTAAGGAAAACCAAAGTAGGTTGAAAATTACACTTCAAATATACTTCATTTTAACTATATTAAATCAAATCAACTTATACCTTGATTCAAGACCTTATTTGTTTCCTCAGATCCAAGCTGCATAATTAGTTGAAGACTACATTGGGCTTTCAGAAACATATCAAGGGTTATGTACACAAAAATGTATATCTTTTCTTTTTTTTAAATTTCTATGTTGATTGCTTATTATAATGCAAAAACATGAATGGGAGCTTTTTTTCTTCATTTTCAGTGGTATTTCATTAAGATTTAGTGCTATAGTTATTGCTATTTTTAAAAAAGTTTATTTTAACTTCAACACATGAACTATTTAGAAGAAAAAAATAACCAGTAGTTTCATGATGGGATTAATGACAAAAATGGATCTTTAATGACTAAAAATATTCCTTAAACATTCAGTGACAATATGGAATTGAATATATTTGTACTTACGATTTACAAAAAGTAAAAAGATACACTTCTTCATGGAATAATTTGCATTCGTTACCAAACCTTTCATTTTAAAAGCCAATGTTGCATCTTCACAGCCCACTTTAATCAATTCTCTAAAGACATTTAAATAAAAATTAGTCCTTTATTTTTTAAATAAAACACCTTTAAGAACACACTAAAGCTATTGTAATTCATAATTATTAAACATACAGCACATATTCTGCTCATGATTCCACTGTTTTCTAATATATAACCTCAGATAAGGCCAGATTACATCTTCTATATCAGGGGTGTCAAACTCAATTTCATTGAGGGCCGGTTCAGCATTGCGATTGTCCTCTGGGGCTGGAGGGGGGGAGGAGGAGTGGCCAGGGTCGTCACAGCCGACTGAGGGCATGGCCAGCTTGACATCGCTCATATGGGTGGTACCTGAGCAGGGTTAGGGAAACAAGGGGTCTCCAGTGGGTGGAGATTTGTTCCGCAGGATGAGGAGAGGACAGGCAGGGGGCGGGGCAGCTACAGTTAGAAACCATCAGCCACCATATACTCACCACCCTTTGTGTGCAGGTGGGAATGATTTCTGGCTGTAGCCACAGCCTGTCGGCCTCTTAGCTGGCCAGCTAGAAAAGGCTGTGGTACTGAGGATTCATCATATTGACCCAGCCTTCACAAGCCCCACTCAACAGCCTACTCATGAAGAAAAAAACATTTTTATTTAGAAAGACAGGAATTCACAGCATTCATTGACAAAGCTCCAGGTCCCACATCTGTAGGTGATTCACAAGCTGTACAGTTTCCAAATTCCTGCAGGGAGCCTCAATTAGCACTTCAATCCCAACACAAAGAGTCCTAACCCAACACAAATAGTTCTGGTTAGTGGCAAGGAAGTTCTGACAAGGAATCCACCAGAGGGAACTATTCTGGAGCATGAATGGATATCTCTGACAACCGTGCCTCCCACACCCTTCCTCCTTATATCCCAGCCAGGGAGGAGCTTGTTTAACATCTCCTTTTCCTAGATAGCTGGTCCTCAGTCCTGCGTTGGTCTACTCTCTGCACCTCTTTGCACATATGCACATCTAGGATAGAGCCCATTTGTTCCTCCCCCTTTCTCACCTCTGGCCCCAAAAGCAACTGTCTCTTTGCCTGAGTAGATGGGCCCTGCTCTGCATCTGGCTCTGAGACCTCCTGTTCCTCAAAGACCTCTGCTGGCTCCAATGGTAACCCAAGCACCCCCTTCATTTCCTTTGACTCATCTGACTCAACTGCCATCTTCACTGGCTGTCAACGAACTACAACAGCACATGAGTGGTGCTTTGCCAGCAAAGCACCACTCTCCCCTCCTGTTCAACATTTACATGAAGCCGCTGGGCGAGATCATCCGTGGTCTTGGAGTGAGGTGTCATCTGTATGCAGATGACACCCAGCTGTACATCTCCACTCCGGACCACCCCAACGATGCTGTGGGGGCTATGTCTAGGTGCCTGGAGGCCGTGCGGGACTGGATGGGCGGGAACAGGCTTCGGCTCAACCCATCCAAGACCGAGTGGCTGTGGTTTCCGGTGCCCCGATATAGCCAGCTGACACCTTCGCTGGCTATTGGGGGGGAAGTTCTGCCCCCCACAGAGAGGGCTCGCAACCTGGGAGTCCTCCTGGATGTACGGCTGTCGCTTGAACATCACATCGCGGCCGTCTCCAGGGGGGCGTTTCATCAGATCCGTCGGATCTACCGGTTGCGGCCCTTTCTGGATCGGGATGCCTTGCGCACGGTCACTCAGGCCCTTGTCACCTCTCGCCTGGACTATTGTAATGCCCTCTACATGGGGCTCCCTGCGGGGAGCATCCGGAGACTCCAGTTGGTGCAAAATGCAGCCGCGAGGGTGATTATGGGGGCGTCGCGTAGCGCCCATGTGACGCCTCTCCTGCGCGAGCTGCATTGGTTGCCGATGGCTCTCCGGGTTCGCTTTAAGGTTCTAGTTTTGACCTTTAGGGCGACCCATGGCATGGGACCAGGTTACCTTCAGGACCGCATTCTGCCAACGTTCTCCAACAGGCCGGTGCGTTCCCACAGGGAGGGTCTGCTCCGGGTGCCGTCGGCCGCTATGTGTCGTCTGGCGGCGCCAAGGAGTAGGGCCTTCTCTGTGGGTGCCCCCGCCCTCTGGAATACTCTGCCACCGGAACTTCGTACCGGCACGGACCTGAGGGCCTTCAGGCGCGCGTTAAAGACCTGGCTCTTTGAGCAGGCCGGCCTGGGCTGAGATAATGATTTTAAATTTGATCTCCATTTTTAACTTTAAATTGGGTTTTTAAGGGTGGGGGGGGGGTTTCCTAATTTTAGTCTGCAGCTGATTTAAATATTTAATTACTTTTTAACTTTTGTATTTTTGTGGGGTTTTTAGATGAGCTGTTCACCGCCCTGAGTCCCTTGGGAGAAGGGCGGTATATAAATGTAATTAAATAAATAAATAAATAAATAAATAAGCCTAGCAGGAAGAGGGAGAGGGTGAAGTGCTTCCCTACCCGCTACCAGACCCAACATGCGGCACCTGGCCGGGCTTCCCTGAAGTGCAGCAGATGGCGGGATAGAAAGAGGCGCCATCCTAAGGCTGGAGGAAGAGGTCCTTTCCGAGGGAAGTGGGCCTTTGAACCTCGAGCATCAGTTTGGGCAATGGCCTGCCGACTTGCCCCACTATTTGCAAGTCACTTACAGGGTCATCCTATGGAGCTAAAGTGTACCCATCCAGGCATGGCGCCTCTTTATGGAGCGGTGAAGGCTCGCTGGGTTTAGTCTCTGCTGCCGCCCCGTTCATCACCTCCTCCAGGCGGTGAAGGTTTCCATGGAAGAGACCCAGCGGGTGGGACCTGTCACCGGAGTTTGGCCTGTCTCACGGGGTGGTTGGGAGTGCTGGAAGGCAGGATCTAAGCAGCTCCAGAGGGCAAGGGATGCATTGGGAAAGGGAGAATGGAGGGGGAGAGAGTGCAGCCCCCATGAAGCCCACTTGCCCCTAATTCTCTGGCCAGGCCAAGAATGGCTACTTCAGCCACAGCCTCATGACTCCCCACCCACCTCACCCTCTCCGACAGAGGGGCTGCCACTGCTGCTGGATGCAGAGCAGATGGGAGAACATGAGGATTGCGGGGCAGTGGCCGGAGGAGTGGGCCAGCACTCAGGTGGGGGGCTGTAATGGTGGAGCTGGTGAGGAGGGGGGAGCTGCAGGATCGCTGTCTCTTGGGAAACAAGCCGCTGATGGTGGCAGTGGCAGCTGGGTCCCCCTGATCCATAAGGAAGGGGTGGTGGCAGTGGCAGCTGAGGGGCAAGTGATGGGACGAGGCAATGCTGGCACACCACTCCTGTGCACACATACACACATGCCAGGATATAGTGGGCAGGGCTTGTGCACACGTGTACCCTCTTCCTTCTGCGTACACCGTGCATGCTAGGATGGCGTGTGCTGGGTCGAAGCGATGTGGTCATCCCATTATAATTTCCAAGACAGCCATAGGGACCAGAACTGACCACATCGTGGGCCAGATCAGGGCCATTGGCCTTGCGTTGACACCCCTGTTCTATATCTTTAATGATTATTACTACTACTAATCAGTAATTAAGTTTTAGCTACAACAGTAATTAAAGTCACTGTAAAAATTAGTCGAAGTTCTTTACTCATAAAATAAAACTATGTTCAGATACTCTTATAGTTATTTTCATACCTCCTGTAGAAATTTTGTTTGTAATGCACAATTTTAGGAAACCGTCTTAAATTGTTTTTAGAAGCACACAGCCCACTTAATCTATAACTAGATAATCATGAACTAGCCTTTCATAAGCTCCAAAGTGCCCTTCCCTTTACACTTTTGCATATGCAAGAAAAACCAAAAAATAATTATTTTAGAAGAATCCATTTTATCTATGAAGAAAAATTATAGTTACTCCAATCATGCTCAAAAATCAGTTAACAAAAGATAATTACTATAAATCAGCTATCTCAAAGTTTTCTAACCCTTTTTGTGCACTATTAAAATATGTATATATTATGACTAGCTCGAAACCCATGCTTTGCTACGAAACTATGTGGTCAGGCTTAATTTTGGGAAGGAAAATAAGGGGAAAAAATTCTGCCTCTGCCTACCAGTATCCATCGGTATTCATCTGGGTAGCGTCCTGTCAGTGTGTGAGAGAGTTGAGGGCTGTTTGAAAAGTGAAAAAGTATTTGCTGTGCGAGCAAGAAGGAAACAGCAAGGAGCCTGGATGTGGCTTAGGTCAACTGTTCTGTACTAAAGTTGCTCGGTGCTGTGAAACTAAAACTGAAACTCCACTCCTCTGCATTTGGAACAGATTTCTTTTCAGGTAGAGAGGGGGAGTAGAATTCCTTAGCATAGAGCATGTTAATAATAATATATGAAATACTAATGCTCTGATGGTCATTTTGAAAAATCCTTTCTTAGTGAGCACTTAGAAGCCAAGAGGAATACATGCCAAATTTCAAGTTTGTAGGCTTTACGGTTCTGGAGATTTTGATGATGATGAGTGAGTGGTATTTCGCATTTATACACATAGATAAAACATTTGGGAGAAGTGCTAAATAATGTTACCTTGAATCCATTTATTTCAAGTAATGCGTTTTTTAAAAGCCAATCCAATTGTTCCATGTGGCCCTTAAATAAATTAAACTAAAACTAATTTGTTTAATCTTAAACACAAATTTGCTAGTTTGGTTGCCTGGCAAACAACATTGTTCTGGTCTTAAATAGCCGCATCATTTTTTATATGGAAAAGGAAAAGGGGAAAGGATGAAAGCAGGGAATCTAGGCCGCTGATTTTTAGTCAATAAAACTTCTTTTAAAAAAACTTTAAAAATAAATATTTTACAAACTTAGAAGGTTTGCAAGGTGATACATTTGTGCATACAGACACTATGATTCTGGTCTCAGGTTTAACTACACTAGTCTAAACTAGTGAATATCAGAACATTAATAGATGCAAAGAATCTTATTCAAGCCTTGCACAACTATTATTTATCTATTTATATCTCACTTTTATTATTTTTATAAATAACTCAAGGTGATGAGCATTCATAATAGGTCCTTCCTCCTATTTTCTCCACAAAACAACCCTGTGGGATGGGGTGGAATAAAAGAAAGTATCTGGCCCAAAGTCACCCAACCGGCTTCCATGCCAAAGGCAGATCTAAAACTCATTTCCTGTTTATTACCTGGTGCCTTAACCATTAAACCAAATTGGCTCCCTGTGTATTAATATTAACACCTGCTATTTTAATTTAAAAAGATAGTTAATATATATCCAAAAAGTTATTTAAAATTTGTTGTATTTATATCTTTAAGATATGTTCTTTCACAAATCAAAGGTGAGCAGATTTATCAAGGGAAAAATACTGCAGAAGCAGATTAAGCAATACAAAAAAACCTCAATGATCAAATAGAATAGAATAAGCTGGAAGGTCTTCTACTCTAGCCCCCTGCTCAAGCAGGAGAACTTATACCATTTTAGATTAGTGACTGTCTAGACCCTTCTTAAAACCATGCAGTGATGGAACATTCACGATTTCTGGAGGCAAGCTGTTCCACTGGTTAATTGTCCTCACTGTTAGGAATTTTCTCCTTAATTACAACTTGCTTCTCTCTTTGGTTAGTTTCCAATCATTATTTCCTCTGGTGCTTTGCAGAATAATTTTACCCCCTCTTCTTTGTGGCAACTCCTCAAATACTGGAATACTGTTATCATGTCACCCCCAATTCTTCTTTTCTTTAGACTAGCCAAATCCAAATCCTGTAGCCATTCTTCATATTTTTGTTTCCAGATCTTTGATCATCTTACTCTTTTCTGAACTTTTTCCAAAGTCTTAACATCCTTTTTGTAGTATGGTGACCAAAATTGTTTGCATATTCCAGGTGTGGTTTTACTAAGGTTTTATAAAGAGGTACTAGTACTTTCACGTACAATCCAGAATTGTATTAGCTTTTTTGCAGCAGCTGCACACTGCAGGTTCAAGTGACATTCAAGTGATCCTCCACTAGGACTCCAAGGTCCCTCTCAGTTACTGTTTTTGAGCCAGGACTCACCTAATATATACATATATTTTTGATTTTTTTCCTGCCTAAATGTAAAACTGTGCTTTTCTTCACATTGAAATGAAATTGGATAGGGCCCATTGTTCAAGTCTGTCAATATATTTTTGTATCTGGAGCTTGTCTTCTGGGGTGCTGGCTATTCCTGCCAGTTTAGTGTCTTCTGCAAATTCAATGAGTTACCCCTCTATTCCCTCATCTAAGTCATTTATAAAGATATTAAAGAGTACTGGGCCCAAAACAGAGCCTTGTGGTATTCCTCTACTTACTTCTGTCCATGTGGATGTAATAACATTAAGAACTACTAATTGAGTATGGTTGGTCAGCCAGTTACAAATCTATCTGGTGATGATGTATTCCACATTTCTCTAGCTAACCCAGAAATAGGTTGTAGTCTACATTGTCAAATCCTTACTGAAATCTATGTATACTATATCCACAGCATTTCATTATTCTACTAATTTAGTGACTTTATCAAAGAATGAAATAAGATTGTTTGGCATGATCTGTTCTTAACAAACCTCTACTGGCTACTAGTTATAATTTAATTTGCTTCTAATTGTTCGCAGACCTCTTTTTTATTATCTTTTCCAGAATCTTCCCAGGTATTGATGTTAAACTGCTCGATCTGTAGTTTCCTGGATCTACCCCCCCCCCCACTTTCTTGAAGATGGGAACCACACCAGCTCTTATCCAATCCTCAAGTAATTCCTGGTGCTCCAGGTTTTTGAAAGATATGGTACAATAGTTCTGAAAAAGCATCTGCCAGCTCCTTCAGAATTCTGGGGTGTAATCTGTGAGGTCCTGGTGATTTATATTTGTCAAGGTCAGATAGGTATTCCCTTACTATTTTCTTGCTTATTTTAATTTTTATTTCTAGATTGTCTTTTACAATCTAGTAAATTTTTTTGGATGCACTGGGCTATCTTTTTGCTTGAAGACTGATGCAAAGAATGTGTTAAGCAGCTCTGCTTTTTCTCTACTGCCTGTTACTTCGCCATCTTCTCTCTTTAGTGGACCTACTGTTTCCTTGACATTTTTCTTGTTATTAATATGTTGGAAAAAATCTTTTTTATTATTATCTTTCACTTTTGTTGCACATCTTTGTTCATTCTGAGCCTTTGCTTTCCTGACTTCATCTTTGCAATGTTCTATCTGCTGATAATCACCCTTAGTTAAGCGTTCCTCTTTCCATTTTTTGTACTTGTCCTTTTTGTCTTTCAAGTTTGAGCAGCCTTGCTAGCTGCTTCTTCGATCTCTTGTTTTGTTTTGAGTGGTATTGTGTTGGGCTGGACTTTTATGATCGCATTTTTCAGTTTCCCACGTTTCTTGACTTGTTTTTCCTTTTAGGATTTTCATCCATGGAATCTTTCCTAGGCTCTGAGTTTGTTAAAAAAGCTCTTTTAAAGTTTAAGACACTGGTTGGATTATTTTCTATTGCTTGTGTTTGCATTATATTGAACTCCAGTATGATGTGATCACTTTCATCCAAGGTTCAACTTCAGCTTCAACTTCCCCTATCACTTCTTCTCTATTAGTAAGAATTAGGTCCAGTATAGCTTTACTTCTAGTTCTCTCCTCTACCTTTTGGATGACAAAATTATTGGCTAGATTAGGAATTTAATAGATCTCCCACTCATTGGAGAATTAGTTTCCCAGTTGATATCTGGATAGTCTCCCACTACTACTGTGGTATGCTTCCTACATACATTTGTTAACTGGTTGGCAAAGATTTCATCTATTTCTTCTGATTGGTAGGGTGGCCTGTAATATACACCTATGGCAATGCCACTTTTCCCCCCCTTTTATATTGACTCATATTTTATCTTTGATTGTGCACATTTCTGTAGTATGTAGTGATCTCTTACATACAGTGCAACTCCACTTTTTTAAAAAAATCTGTTTCTCTTAACAATTTGTATTTATCCAACTACATTTCAAACATGGGTTTCATCCCATCAGGTTTCTGTAATGGCAACTATGTCGTAAATGCTTTTGTGTACTATTGCTTCTAGTTTGCCCTGTTTGTTTCCCAAGCTTTGAGCATTTGTCTATAAGCATTTAAGACTTTTATACCTCTCCTTGGATATGTTTCCTGCATCTCCTAGTTGTTGAGTTTTTCTTTTTTCTCATCACTATCTATCTTATTGTTTGATTTGTTTTCTTGGAATTTATGATTGGTTTTGTGTTTTAGAGATTTTAAAGATTGGTCAACCTCACCCTTCAATTTTAAAAAGCCCTTCTGATGAGTTGGATCAGTTTTTTTCTGAGTATATTTTTTCTTGATTTCGTGAGGTGCAGCCCATCCCTGTATAACTTGGGTGTTCTTTGGTCATAAAGCACATACATAGAATGTGTAATGCTACAATAGTATCAGTCACCTATTCCATGAGTTTCTTTTTGCTGATTCTTTTAGGGGTAAAAAAATTATGTTTCTTTCTCTTTTTTTCTATCCTTTTTTCTGCCTTTTTGTGCTTGTTTATTATTCATTTAACTTAGTCTCTTGGGTAGGCCTCCTGGATGAGCTGGGCTTCTCAGGCCTCCTGGGTGCAGCTGGGCTTCTCTCTCTCCTAATTTCTGCAGAAATTACCCCTTTCAGCACAACCCAATAGCTCTCTTCAGAAAAAAGACACAACAGAAGAGATCATCTTTAGCTACCTCAGCCAACTAATTTCTCTAATCTTCCTCTTCTTTTCCTTTTTCTAGATTTTTTTCTTTTTCTATGATTTTTTTCTTTTTCTTTCCCTCTCCACCTCTTCTTCTACCTAGTTTAATAGCAATTTTTCTCCCCACAATGTAACTATACTTCCTCCATTGCTGCCATCTTGGAAAGCACTTCATGATCATGTAAGCCTACTTCTGCTAGCTTAACAGAAACAGCAACTGTTCAGTCCAAAACTATAATTACCATTTCTATACTGAAAAACAATCTCTCTCTGATCTCTATGATACGGCTGAGAAGAATTCTACAAGAAAAAATAATAATCCTTCTCTTTCTGTGTTATCTATTTTGAATATGGGAAAGATTCTTCCTATTACTATAAGGGAAGATCTCAAAGAACTGAAAACTTAGTTAAGGATGTTTTGTTTGAAATAGATACAACCACTCATCAAAGGTACACCTGCCTGATTTTTTTAGTCTAATTACACCTTTCAGCACAACCCAATAGCTCTCTCAAGAAAAGAGACACAACAGAAGAGATCATCTTTAACTACCTCAATAATTCCATGTACTAAAACCTAATTTTTTAAAAAATGAATTATATCTCATATCTCCAGGAACTGAGATGGCATACTCAGTACTTTCCATTTTTTCCAACAAAATTTTTGAATGCGCATCTATTGTATTTTCCATAAATTGACACTTTCCAACATTTTTAGCTGGGATGTTTATTTTAAGCGGTAGAATTTATGTACCACCATTCCTCCAGGAATTCTTGTGGCATATAAAGCATTCTTCCTCCAAATTTTCTCATAATAGCAACCCTGATATACCGTATGTTAACAACTAATGCCTGTGCAAAATCCTTCAGTGAAGTTTTAAGGCTGAAGATGTCTTGAATCTACTTTCCATTTAGTATAGCATATGAATCATTACATCATACTACACTAAAATTATGGGCATAGTGATACTCATAATTAGATTATAAGATACATTACATTTTAACTATACCTGCTAACAGCATTTCCAAAGACAGACCGAATATTGTCGATAGCTGTATTACTTGACAGTGTTCTTACATCTGCAACTGTATCACCTTGCTACAAAGAGAAGATAGCATGCAATTACCAATGTGTTTAATATATATGAAAAAAATAGGTGAATAGAAATTCATAGAATTTTCCTGGGATTTTGTGCATCTTTTATAAGCATTTTGCTTTTAAAATCCCTTTTCTAGGAAAGCAAGATTTAAGGTCCTTGCACTAAAACAAAACAGCTCGTGTGATCTCTTGTGTGAAAGCTTAATTTTTTTCTTTCATTCCTAATCTTATCAATGTCATCATTATTCTTGACTCTGGAGAACCAACTTTCAGCATATCTTTTTATAAATGTTTTTATATTAAGTATAAGAGAATTAACTATCTTTCATGTAACATGTTAACAGATCAGCCTAGAAATATATCTCCTTGAGCTTTGTTTACATTAAAGAAAGATTGTGACAGCAAAAGAATTCTGAACAGCATCTGCTTTTAAATGTCAACCATATACACATGCTACTCAAAACAGTTAATGCATCTCTTTCTGTCACTTTCAGAAAATAGTGTAGTTTTTTTGCTTCTAATAATATGAGCTGGATTGCAATATTTATAAAACGCTTTTTAGATGTAAGTTCACTCTCCCACAAGATAAAGAAGGACTTGACACCTTCTTTTTCCCTTCCCCACAACCTTGTATCAGTGGCTAGTCTTTCTCCCTTATTTCAGCCTCTGATACTTGGTAATATTGAACAAATAAGGGCATATGGCAGGGATCAGAATAAAGTATAGGTAATTCCAGACTTATTCATTCATTTAGTGACCATTCAAAGTTGCAATGGTACTGAAAAAAGTGAGTTATGATCTTTTTTCACAATTACATGTGATCAAAATTCGGGGACTTGACAATTGGAATGTATTTATGGTTTATGTGATAATCTTTTGTAACTTTCTGACAAGCAAAGTCAATAGGAAAGCCAGATTCACTTAATAATCATGTTATTAATTATCCTTGATAACTGTGGCAAGAAAGGTCATAAAGTGGGGCAAAATTCAATTAACAACTGTCTTGTTTAGCACTGGAAATTTTGGGCTCAACTGTGGTCATAAGTCTAGGACTACCTATACATTGTTAATTGAAAACCAGGAGAGAAACCTGGCAGTGGATGCTACTCTGTCTGCAAACAATCAATTAAAAAGACAGAAACTTCTACCACTGATTTGCTCATTTAAGTACCTTTCTCTGGAATCTTTTCTCTTTTCACCTGACCTCTGCTTTAACATTACTTTTCCCTTTCTCTTTTTATATAGGATCTCATCTGTTAAAAACTAAAACCAGTAAAAGATAAAAATCACCTGTGGTGTCTGAGCTGCTTTCAACTAGAACCGTGATGGCAAACCTCTGGCACGTGTGCCAAAGGTGGCACACAAAACTCTGTGGGTACGCGAATTGTTGCTCCAGCTCAGTTCTGTTGCACATGTGCTTCCTGCCAGCCAGCTGATGTTCAGGTCTCTGCCGTGCATGATGGCGGGGGCACATGGATAGGGATATGCACACATGTGGGGGTGGGGTGCATGCGCAGGGGATGCATACATATTGTATTTGTGGATGCGCGTGTGCATGCTTTGGACACATGGTGCTGAAAACATTAGCCATCACTGAACTAGAACATTAAATAATCCAGTCATAGGTATCAGCAGGTTTCTTCTCGGGCCAATGAAGAGAGCCAATCAATAGATTTCTGTACATCTGTGTTGTGCCCGCTTCTTAATACATGACTTTTGTCAGAAAACTTAATAATGATGAAAAATATTTTTTTTCTGAATTATTTTGGTGATAAAAGCTTAGAAATTGATATTTTCAATATTTTCCTTTGTAACCTACCTGGCTGGAATATCCAATCCAATTATTAAACAGCTGTGCCTCTGTATGCTTCAATGAATACAGATGTCCTAGAATTACGAATGTAATAGAGCCTGCCCATTCCATTTGTAACCTGAGGATTTGTGGGAGTGAATCTTGTACCTTGAATGTGATCACTCCTTCCTTTCATCCATGCATTTGCTAATCGAATACGTGGCTCGTTAAGTGCACACAAGGTATCTTGGGGTCAGGAAAGCCATGAGGGGGCCTAGTGATGGAACAGGTCATCTACTTCAGACCATCCAAGACCTCCTTCAACCACAGATATCTCATTCTCCCTCTCCTGGGATCCCCACAATCGGTGTGTCCCCCCAATCCTACCACACTAAGTCACTTACCTGATGAAGATCTGCCCTCTCTTCAGCCTGTTTCTTTGCCTGCTCCCTCCTATTTTATCGCCAAAGCCTTCTCAAGCAGTTCGGTGGCGAAAAAGGAGGTCAGGAATGGAACGTGTGGCCCTCTACGCCTCCTTTTTCATCACTGAAACCGTCTTCAAGCAGTTTGGGGACAGGAAAGGAGGCCCAAAATGGTGTGTGTGGTCCTCTGCACGTTTTTTGTTGGCAAAGGTGTCCTCAAGCAGTTTGGTGGTGAGGAAGGAGGCCTGGAATGGTGCATGCAGCCCTCTGGGCCTTCTTTTTTGTCAACAAAGCCATCCTCATGCAGTTCATGGTGAAAAAGGAGGCCCAGAACTGTTGCTAAGGGAACGCTCGTTAACCTGGGGATTACCTATACTTTATATCTAACTCAACTTATGGCTACAACTGGAATATCAGTTGCTGAACAACACATCATTAAGAGAGACACCCACATAATTTTTTTGCTCAGTGGCTGCAATCTTAGCATTCTTTGTTTCAATCATTAAATGATCTCTCGGACCATTAAGCAGATGCAGCAAAAGAAGTGCCTGCCAGGTTCAGTTCCTCTCTATGTGTGGAAGGGAACTGTTTTGGTAGGCTGAAAGACCTTTGGGATATGAGCTCCTTTTCTGCACCCACCAAAGTAGCTCAGTTTCACTCTTTCAGCCAATCCCCAGACACAAGAGAGTGTTGTTTTAGCAGGCAGCAGCAACTTGCAATATTCCTTGGCAGTCTCCCCCATTTACTTTCTGGGGAAGCTGGCAAAGAAGATTGTAAGTAGTTCACAGGGATCTTAGCAACCAATTGTAATTGCCAATAAATTGCCAAGCACCCAAGTCGCAATTACATGAACACACAGGTGGTGGTGCAATATTTTATGATGGTCAGAAGTGTCTTACAGCCATAAAGTACCCTTGCTGAGGGCATCATGATTTTAGACCATCATTAAACGAATGGACACAAATCTATAGTTAGTACTAGAATATTAAGCTTGTTTCTATAATCAATATTATAGAATATGTTGCGGTCATATGTCAGTATAATCAGAGGTGGTATTCAGTCGGTTTGGACCGGTCCTGGCATACCGGTAGCGGAAATTTTGAGTAGTTCAGAGAACCAGCAAATACTACCTCTGGCTGGCCCCACTCACCCACCCACCTCCACCATTTCCTCTCCTATATTCCCTTGTTTTTAGCTCAGCTGATTTGTGCGGCAGAATGAATTACCGCACCTCAGCTGAGCTAAAAAACAGCTCACCTCACCAGCACTGACACACATGGTGGTTTTTGAGTGCTGCATGTGAAGCATGCTCTCATAGAACCGGTAGGAAAAAATTTGGAATCCCACTACCGGGTATAATGTGTTGTTGGAGCTAGTTTTGGGGATTGTAAATGTTTGTTATACTAGATAACTTAATTAGTACAGGAGATATGGAGGAGTTGTCAAGGACTTTACAAAAAAAGCCAGCTCAAGAACATTAACATAACATCCATATGCAAACTATTAGAATTAATATAACATCCACATACACACTATTAGAATCATCTATTTAGATTTAGATTTTTTCCTACATATATATTTATTAGAATGTAGATTTAAGAAATCTTAATAAACAGTTACTTGAAATAATTAAGTTAATAATTTAAAGACTCTGAAAACAAAAATAATCTCTTATACTTTTTAAAATGAACTTGATCTAATTGATCTACTCCCTAGAGGTTTCTTAATTAGTAAACATTCAAATGTAATGCTATTTTTAAAATGTTGAAGAAAAATTAAAAAATTACCTTTTTAACAGAAAAACTGATGCCAGAATTGTGAATGGCATACCTAGCGTGTGGAATATATAAAAAGAAAAACAAATGTAGATAACCAGACAGACATTGAAAAAACTATTATGGTAGTGAAGCATGTGTAAACTGATATTAATATATCAAACTGAATTTGAGTAAGGCCTAATCCATAAAAGGTGGGTGGAAGTCACATGGCTGTCACAGAATGGAGTAGAACTATATATCATATCTTTTCCCCATGATTAGTAATATATGATAAAAGTAAGAAGGCATCATGGCATCAAATATTGGATTTCACTGCCTGCAAAGCAACCATCATGAAGTGGAACAATTTTTTTAACATGATAACATCATGACACATGTTTAAGTTTCATTCTATATTAAGAGTTGCTAAATGATAAGATCTAAAATAAGCACATTCTGAGGAATGTTTAATGACTTCCGGTTGACATCATGGCGAGACAGCCAGGAAAAAGCGGGGCACCACTAACCCAGATTTCTCTTCACCTGGGGGCCCTTAGGGGTCAAAGTCACTCTTGATGGTGTGACGAAAAAAGGAGGGATCCCTTGTCAATCACGAGGAGACATAATTCTTCTTGTTAGATCCGAAGTCACCCTCTAGAATGACAGAGGAAGGGCCAGCCATACTGGTCCAACCAAAGCCTATGACAACCAAAAGAGAAAGCACGAACTAGTTGATCCGTGGACCGCGTTCTGAAAGTGGGTGAGACTTTTCCATTCTCTACCTTGGAGATTTATTCTCAAAATAAAGATATTGGAACTAAGGAACTCTTTTAAGGCAAGAGGTAGGGATTTTTATTCCCACCTCAGAAAAGAGCGGCAAGTTAACACTTAAAGAGACAGACAACAGATCCAGAAAAGAAACAGAATTCTAAATGTAATATTGAATATTAAATAAAAAGATTGGATTGGAATACTATAACTTAGAAAGCAACTTAAAATATTGAAAATACTTTTGAATACTTGGAATGACTTTTTTTAAAAAGTGAACTATTTGACAAGTAAAAGTTTAGCTTTAGCTTTAAAAGCTGGAAGATAAAACTGGAATGACATCTACTGGTGAAAAAAAGTTATTACACAGATTGACATGAAGGGGGGGAGGGGGAGGGGAAGAAAAATAAAATTGAAATAGATAAATAGGAGATAACACCACAGCTGCAATTCCATTTAATTTTTTATGGGGACAGGAGGCATGTTTTGAAGCTCGTTCAACCTTGTGGATTATAAATATTGTTGGATTTGTGGAACTGCTTAGTTACTGAGTGAATTGGTAGTTACTGAGTGAAATGATTTTTGTTTTTTGGTTTTTTTTTATTTTTTCTTTGGACTGATATTGGAGAGTTTGGAGGGCCATTCTGGATTACAATCATCGTTTGATAGAATAATCGGAGAAGTGAGAGAAGAAAAGTGAAACATTATACACACATCTGGACAAGACATTGAAAGAAAAAGTTGGATTATAAAAACGGTTGACTTTAAACTATCTTTTTAAAAAAATAGATTTAATATTGGAGTTTATATAAATTTAAAACCAAATTGTAACAGAGTATCAGGGTGGATAAAAATGATTTTTAAAAAATCAAAATATTAGATTTTTAAATTTTAAATTGGATTTTTGAAATTTAAATTGGATTTTTATTTTTATCAAATTTATTTTAATAAAATGCTTTTGAAGTAAAAATCTATCTAAAGATAGTTTTCTATTTAAGATACATTTAGTTTATTCAGCATGAAATGGAGCTTAATTATATAGCATGAGGCATGTATATTCTGCAAAAATTTACAATTCATTCAACTTCTGCAAGCTAAATAGGAAACCTTATTTTGTCTGCAAAAAATAATATTAGAGATTCTAACTACCAGGAGGAATGAGTCCTTATATTTAAAGAGCACTTGTCATTTTAGATCCATCATGGCAGTGCCTGTTAACGGGCATCCACTCACCAGCTGTCCCATTAAAATGAATGGAACTGTCACTGAGGCAACAGCAGGTTAGAGGAGGAGCTGCTGTGGGACAGAGATGACAGTTGCTCTTTTAAAATTACGATTAAAATCGATTTAAATCATGGCTTTTTACTAATGGGGACAATGGCAGGGCGGATTTGATTTAAATCATTATTTAAATCAAATCCGCCCTGCCATTGTCCCCATTACTACTCACATTAACATTGGATGTGTTAAACAGGAATATTAGACAAGATCGAGAAATAAAAGGCATGGAAATAAGAAGGGAAAAATGCAAATTACAAGCATTTGCGGATGAATTGGTATTATCCTAGAAGAATCATTGGAAACTGGTTCTGTTAATGAAAAGAGAAGAATATGGAGAAGTAGCAGGATTGAAAATAAATAATGAAAAAACTGAAATAATAGTTAAAAACCTTACAGATAAACAGAAAAGTGAATTGACAAAGCAGATAGACCTTCAGATAGTTAAGAAAGTAAAATACTTGGGAATATATTTAACAGCAAGATGTGCAACAATCAAAGAAGATAACTATATAAGGCTACTTCAACAAATTAAACTGGATTCGGAGAAATGGAAAAAATTTCAATTATCAATGGCAAAAAGAATTTTGTTGTTATTCGCAAAGTCATGTCTGACCCACTATCGCAACCCCATGGACAACGTTCCTCCAGGCCTTCCAGTCCTGTATCATCCCCCGGAGTCCATTTAAGCTCACGCCGACTGCTTCAGTGACTCCATCCAGCCATCTCACTTTCTACCGTCCCCTTCTTCTTTTGTCCTCAATCATTCCCAGCATTAAGGCTCTGAATCCTTCCTTCTCATTAGATGGCCAAAGTATTTGAGTTTCATCTTCAGAATCTAACCTTCTAAAGAGTAGTCAGGATTGATCTGCTCTACAACTGGCTGATTTGATTGCCTTGCAGTCCAAGGCACTCCCAGGAATCTTTTCCAGCACCATAGTTCAAAGACCTCAACTCTTTGGCGCTCAGTCTTCGTTATGGTCCAACTTTCACAGCCATACATTGCAACTGGGAAAACCAGTCTTGACTATATGCACTTTTGTTGGCAGGATGATCTCTGCTTTTTAGTATGTTATCTAGGTTTGCCATAGCTTTCCTCCTCAGGAGCAAGGATCTTTTAATTTCTTGGCTGTAGTCCTCATCTGTGGTTATCTTGGAGCCCAGGAAAATAAAACCTGTCACTACCTCCATTTCTTCCCCATCTATTTGCCAGGAATTGAGAGGGCCAGATGCCATAATCTTAGTTTTCTTAATGTTGAGTTTCAAGCCAACTTTTGCATTCTCCTCCTTTATCTGCTTCAAGAAGTTCTTTAGTTCCTCTTCACTTTCTGCCATTAGAGTGGTATCATCTGCATATCTGAGATTGTTGATATTTCTCCCAGCAGTCTTATTTCCAACTTGTGATTCATCCAGCCCCATCTTTCTCATGATGTGCTCTGCATATAAGTTAAATAGGCAGGGTGACAATATATAGCCTTGCCAAACTCCTTTCTCAATTTTGAACCAATCAGTGGTTCCATATCCAGTTCTCACTATTGCTTTTTGACTTGCATATAGATTTCTCAAGAGACAAATAAGATGGTCTGGCACTCCCATCTCTTTGTCATGATCCACATGACAAAGGCTTTTAGCATAGTCAATGAAGCAGTGATGATGTCAATGATGTTTTTCTGGTAACCCCCTAACTTTCTCCATGATCCAATGTATGTTGTCTATTTCATCTCTAGGTAGCAAGAATAGCAACTATAAAAATGAATATTTTGCCGAAATTACTTTTTTTGTTTCAAACGATCCCTATAAAAGTAGAGAAAAAAATACTTTGATGAGCCAACACATTAATTTTGAATTTTATTTGGCACGGGAAAAAAGTTAGAATAAGATTGAAAATATTGTAAGAATCTAAGAATAACGGGGGTTTGGGGCTACCAGATTGGGAGCTTTACTACCAAGCTTCTGCATTAATGTGGATGAAAGAATGGATAACTCTAACATAGAAGATTATTGTTTTGGAAGGTCATGATCTCCAATTAACTTGCTTTTCTATGGTATGATAAAAACAAGATTCACAGATATTTTCAAAGACCTTATGTAAGGAATACTCTGCTTTTAAGGTGAAAAGCTAAAAGCAAAAATTTATATGAAAATAGCAGGTTGACTTTCAGCAATGGAAGCATTTATTTACCCAAATTTAGTAACTCTGAAAAAAAATTAATATATAGATATTTTGAATGAAGAAGGGGAACTTAAAACCAAATGAGAACTACAGAATCAAAGTATTAATTGTCATGGTGGCCACATATGCGGTATGAAAGGCCACAAACAAAGTATGAGAAAGATTTAAGACTTATAACTTTTATAAAGAGCAAATAACCTTAGCCACAGATGAAAAGCTAATAAAGAAAATATATAATTTCTCATTAAGTTTAAAAATGGAAGATGAGCAGGTAAAAGAGACAATGATAGTATGGATAAAATTTTGGATACACTATAGGATTTGATAATTGGCAAAAGCTCTGGGAAAGAAACTACAAATTGACGATGGCAATTACTTATAAGAAAAACTTGTGCAAAATATTTGATAGGTGGCACTTGCCACCGGCGAGATTAGCAAAGATGTTTAAAATCAGATTCACCAAATGTTGAAAATGTAATCAAAGACCGGGCACATGCTACCATATGTGGTGGACATGTCCAAAAGCAACACAAGTTTGGACATGTTAGAAAAAAATGTTAAAACAGCATATAGAGTATAAGCCAGAATTATTTTTGTTAAACATAATGCCAGAAAAATATGAGAAAGGGAATGTATATTTAATATTACATGTCTTGACAGCAGCAAGAATTGTATTTGCACAGCACTGGAAAAATGAAGAAACACCTACAGAAGTAGGTGTTAGATTATGGAGAAATGGACAAACTGACACTGAAGATAAAAGAAAAACAAGACACAGACTATTTTCGAACCTGGGACTTGTTTTACAAATGACTAGACAATAGAAGTAGAAACTAGGAACTGGAAAAATAGTATTATGTAAGCAAGTTAACCCAGACAACACACTGTTCACAAAATATTTATGTATGCAAAGAGAAAATGTATAAATAATTAAAAAATTAAATATGCACATTCAGAGGAATATTAAATGACTTGTAATCAACTATATATCTCAGAACGAAAGTTCTATTATCTTTTGGCACAGCCTTTGTTGGCTTTACAACCATGAGAATAGAATAAACTCACTAGGCAAATTAGTGTTAGTGTTTTTACAATTACTTTCAAATATTTGTATCAATAGTTCCTGAGTTTTCCTCAACGATTATGAGAATATCTTCTCAAATCAATGATCCAATTGTTATCTCTATTGCTACATGGATTTTTAATTTATCAAATACATAATTCTTGGCTAAAAGGAGAAAAATGTTCTTTAATCTAACAAAAAGCAACTCTCCTTTTAAGTAGATCACCTGCTGACAACATCCAGTATTTTTGCATATTCTTCACAAGGATTTTTAAAAGCTTTTCTCCTGGTGGCTATATTGTAAAATAAATCTTCAACCTATGGAGAGAAACAACAGAGTTTAATACAAACAAACAAAAAATTTAAAAACCAAGTAAGGCTTACGAGAATATTATTTTATTGTGAAGCATAAGAAAAGAAAATTCTGCCAATCACACAGTGTTCACATAGTTTGTCTTGCTCCACTTAATCCTGCTCTGTCTTCTCTATTTGTCTCAATATTTTCTAGGATCCATAATATTGTCTTTCCCTGCAAAGTCTAGAAAAATATTATTTGAATGCTGTCATAAAGCAGCATATCACTATATTTAAATTCAGCCTCTGCTTTTACATGAGACTTTTACATTAATACAAATATCAATTGCAATACGCTATGAATATAAGATAATATAACCTAATTGAAAAAGTTTCTGGTTATGGTGTAATAAAAAACAGATTTTTTTCCAATAATAGTTGACAAGTTTAATCCAAATTATATTTAGCATTGCCTCTCATAAAAAATAATGGATTAAAGTATCTATCATACACTTATACCATGTTTTTCTATTCAATTTCTGATTAAGTTATTACTTTTTAATATTTAGCCTAATCAATTTTGGCTGCAATGTTATATAATCTCATTTGTTTCCATGATTAAATATTTTAGTATACTCAATAAGGATCTGTGTACCTTTCTTCAAAATTGCTAGCAAATATTGTTATATTCCTGAGATTTCTTCCAGAAACACACTACAAGAAACACTTCAGAAACTCCTTACAACTTATTTCTGTTTACAGTTATCTTACGTCATATTGTTGGGAGTTCAATATTGAAATATATTACATCATCTTCCATATTTTGTCTGCTGCTATTGCAACTATTATCCTATACCAGATTTGCACTTATTATGAAATCTCATTATTCATAAAGCATATCTTCAATTATGGGAACAGTCTGAGTAAAAAAGCAGTTAATGAAATAAATAGAATTTTAATATTCTTTCATATTGGATCCTCCAATGTCACTGACCTGCAGTGTTTGCACTAAGATTTTTAGGGTGACAACACTGTCACATATAACAATATGTGTATATGCATACATACGTATGTGAGGGAAGAGAGAAGAAAGAGTGTGTCATTTTCAGTTAAGACACTATTACAAAGTCCACAAAGAACTGTAGGCATTTTGTGTTTATCACAGGTAGGCCACATCCACCCAAGCTCCACAAAGGGAAAAATATCATAACACATTATGGGGCACTAATGTGATGCAGCGAGTTTGATGCCCATGCTATAAGGGATTTGCACATCATTCTTTTCAATATTATAATTTAGAAGGTTTGTTACTGAAAGGGGATATTCTTGTCATTACCCTTCCATGTATTTTCAGCAATAACAGCTGCTTCAAAAAACATTTTTGAGGTTAACCACAGCAAATCCTCCACTTCCAGCTGTCTACAATGATGCATTCCTGCTGTGATAAGCTAAAATAAAGTTAGCACTGGAGTATAAAGATACTGGACAAGGTGGGAATGTGGCTGTTCCAAAACTGTAAACACTAAAATTGGAGGTAACCTACTATGATCTGAGTTCCTTGGTTTCCTGCACAAGGTTTTGGAACACTCTTCAGTTTTCCATTAGAGTAATTTGCCCTGATAGTAAAACAAAGCAGAGTTATCTCTCCAAGTTTCAAGAACAAATGGAGACTATACAACTTTCACTATTTCTGTTTTGTAATCTTTAAGGCCAAAGAGAATCAAAACTATTTCTTAGCAGGTTCTTTTAAAAAAGAAAAAGAAAATGAAACTTCCGGTGGTGATGTCGTGATGGTGAGAGACAAAGAATGGGCTCCGTTCTCCAACTTTTTCCTTAGCATTGAGAGGACCCCTGGGAGGTACACAGATCCCGAAGAGCTCTGTGACGGTGTGGGGAAACTTGAGGAGCAGTGTGGTGGAGAGCGACCATCCCTACAGTGAAGAGGTACCCTTGGAGCTCAACGCATAAGCAGCTGCCATCTCTGAACGGTGGCCTCAAAGTCACGACAGCCCAGTTGAAAGAAGGAAGCAGAATTTTAAATTAACAGATTGTGGCATTAATTGGTCTTGGTGGTGTGGAGATCACAAGCAACAACCAGGGACTGCTTTAAAAGGTTCATAATTAGTGGAGGGTGAGAGAGGAGGAAGAAAGTGAATCAGCGCTCCAATAAAAAGCTGTAAGCGGGCAGTGGTATGAGCAGTCACAGGGAATGGAGGATTTGCCCAAGTGGAGCTTGGTGAATCAGAACGAACAAAGAAGCCGAAAAAAGATTAGAGACTTTTAAAAGACACTTAGACTTAAAAGGAAAAGCTGGATTGTGTTGAAACAGACGATAGCTTCTAAACTGCTTGTATTTGATAATGACAATGACAGAGAGGAATGGAAGAGGAAGTGGCTGATGTAACAGAGGCAATTGGAGTCCATTGAACAGGAGAACAGGAGAATACAGCAATTTGGCTTTCGAGATAACTGAACTGAGGAAAGTACTCTGGAGGGATGAAACCACCTGATGAAATGATTATTGATTTTTGTTGATTTTTGATTGACTAAATTTTGATTAATGAAATAAGTTTATATTTACATAATCTTATAAATTTATCTATAAAAATGAGAGATTTGTAAAATTAGGAATTAAGGATTAGAGAATTAGAGGGTAGTTATTTACATTAGATCATATTATATTTATATTTTATGTACATATTTATATATTCTAAATATTAAATAAGGGAAAAATTGTTAATGAATTGGGGATAATTGATTATTATATGTGTAAATGTTTTAGAACATATATTTTATATAATTTATACACTTCATAAGACTTTATTATATTCCATAATATTTGATATTAATTGAAGACTACATTAACTTAAGGTTGCATAGATTTGATAAAGATACGGACTTTATGATATAACAGTGTGATACATAAGAGTTACAATATTTAATTAGATATTGTCTTTAAATCTTGTTGTTAGAAGAATATAAGTCTGTTTAACTGAAAGATAGAACCTAGTTGTACTGTAACTAATATTGATGATTAATTGATTCTATAAAGACATATAAGAACTTTAAAATGGTGAATGAACTAATAGGAAGTGTACATAAAATTTAAGATAACAAGAATTGAAGTAGTGAATGCTGATCAAGGATATATGTAATATTTTAGAAAAACAGAGCAAAATATTAAAAGAAATGACAAGCATTACTACAATGACAGTGAAGACCGAAAAAAGGCAATACCAATTCCATCAATTTCAACAGCAGTTGCTTCATTTTTGACACAAAAAACGATTGAAGGAATGCTCATGACAGAAAAACAGAGTACAACTCCAAATACACCAAATATACAAACTATATTACTAACAATACAAGAATCGATCAAGCTTCAGAAAACAATGATGAAAAATCATAGTAAAATGAAAGCAGAAATAAATGAAGTGAAGGAAGAAATGGGGAAACTAAAAAGTGAAATGAAGACCGATATACATAAATTAGATGAAAAAGTAGGCTCAATCTAACAAGCCCTGGAAAAAAATGAATGCACAATACACGAAGTTGAAAAATGAACAGAATAAACAAAGAAGAAATTAAAATTGGTTGATCAAAAGATGAAAATAATAAAGAAATGGAGGACTCTCTTATCAGCTAGAGATGGATCGTGCAGCTTCGTACCTAAGGTTCCAAAATGTGGTGGAAACAAAGGAAGAAGATTTAGAATTGGTAATGGCCGAAATACTAGCAGAAATCCTGCAACGAGACAAAAACAAAATTTTGACCAAAATGGATGACGTCTATAGGGTGAGCACGAACTATGTCAGAAGGCATAAGTTGCCGAAGGAAGTGCACATACGGTTCACAAGGAAAAAAGTTCATGATATAATTTACAGAATGACAAGAGATGAATGGTGTACAAGAGAAAAGAGATCCAGATGTTAAAACAGGTCCCAAGAAGAGTGAGGGAGCAGAGACGGGACTATTTTGGCCACACAGCTTACCAAACAGAATATCCTTTTTAGGTGGCTAGTCCCAGAAGGGATGCTAGTGAAATGGGAGGAAAAGCAATTTAAGATTGATACCTTAGAGAAGGCACAAGAATGACCAGATGGTAGGACCAGAGGAACAAAACAGTAAAAAAGAACTTGAGTCGAATAGCCAGGAAGAACAATAACAACAAGGTGGTAAAGAAGGAGACCAGAGGACAGAAGAGAAAGAACGGCAAGAAGAAGAAGACCCAAGGGCAATAGTAAGAACCCAAAGAGACACAAGAGCCAACAGATGACGAAGATTAAAATACAATTAAGGAGATGGGAGAAGAAATCAAACTATTATCAATAAATATAAATGGATTAAATTCAGTGACCAAGAGAAAAAGAACAATGGCAAAATTAATTAAACAAAAAGTAGATATGTTTACAAGAAACACATATCCCAAAAACAGACAAAAAAATATTTATAATGCCCTAAACTAGTGGTTCCCAACCCGCCCCCTGGGGGGTGGAGGAATGCCTTAGGGGGGCACTAAGAGGCAAGGGGGGCAGCCGGCACCTCTAATGCAGAAGTGGGGGCACGTTACATGCCGCCACGGCCGCGTTTGACGCGCCTCCCTCTATCATCTGTTAGTGCCCCTCTGCTGGCACCCTTGGGGACACTAAGAGGCAGCAGGGGGGCGTTTGAGGCGCTGGCTTTAGCAATGCTCAATATTTAATGGATTTAACCATATTTAACCGCTCCGGAGCCGGCACCTCCAATGTGGAAGTGGTGGCACGTTATGTGCCGCCGCGGCCACGTTCAACGCATCCCCCCGCCACCTCTTAGCATCCCCAAGGGGGCTGGCAGAGGGGCGCTAAGAGGCGGCAGCGGGGCGTTTGAGGCGCTGACCGGCCCTGTAGGTTCAGCAATTGAGGTGCCAGCTCCAGAGCGGTGCTACAATCAATGGGTGAACCTGCAGGGCCGGTGCCTTGAACGCCCCTCGGCTGCCTCTTAGCATCCCCAAGGGGGCCAGCAGAGGGGTCTAAGAGGCGGCAGGGGGGCAGCGCATCAAATGCGGCCGTGGCGGCACATAACGTGCCACCGCTTCCGCATTGGAGACACCAGCTCCGGAGCGATGCTAGTCAATGGGTGAACCTGCAGGGCAAGTGCCTCGAACGCCCCCCTGCCACCTCTTAGCACGCCTCTGTCAGCCCCCTTGGGGACGCTAAGAGGTGGGAGGGGAGCATTCGAGGCGCCGGCCCTACAGACTCACCCTATTGACTGTTGTTACACACTGAACCAGTGCCTCGAATGCCGCAGCACATTGGGAAAAGCCGCCGCCACCGCTTTCCCAAAGTACCACCGCTGTCACATTCTGTCTGTCTGTCTGTCTATCCAAAGGTCTGTCTGTTTGCTTGCTTGCATTCCTGCTTACCTACCTACCTGTCTGTCCTTCTGTCTACCTACCTACCTACCAACCAATCTATCTACCTACTAATATAATTATCTATCTGCCTGCCTACCTGCCTGTCTCTATCTATCTATCCTATCCATCCATCCATCCATCCATGTTTGAAGCACCGGCCCCACAGGCACATTAAGAAAGTAGAGCAAAGCCAGTCTGGGAGGGAGGGAGGGAGGGAAAGAGGGAGGGAGGGAGAGAGAGAGAAAGAGAGAGAGAGACCTGATGCATCAGATTGAATGAGGCCTAGTTTAGATGAGACCCTTTTCCACATTGAAACATCTTTGCCAGCACATTGAAACATCTTTGGCTTCTATTAAAGATTTTGTGGACGAAACATGGTCAAGACTATCAGGAAGCTCTCACATTTTGTTGAGACTTTAAACAGGGTCCATTGGAGTAGATCTCCACCCTAAAAATTATTTGTCCACAATGTATTACAGTGCCAATTCTGAAGAAGGCAAAACTAAAATGTACTAGTAAATTACAAGAACACACACACACTCCCTTCTCACCCTGCTGGAGCAGGTGATTGGACTAGAATAGATATCTCATTATCTTTCTCCTCCCTCCTGCCCTCCTTCTTTATTTCTTTTTCTTTCTGTCCCTTCCTGTTATCCATCCCTTCTTTGTCCCTTTTTCTTTCTTTCCCTTTTCTCTTTCTTTTCTTCCTCTCTTTCTCTCTCTCTTTCTTTTTTCTCTCTTTCCCTCTCTCAGGCTCACTCCTTTAGATCAGGGGTCACCAAACTTTTGGGCCTCAGGGACCACCAAACTCATAATTTTAAATCCCGGAGACCACTAATATGAATTTTGACTGACTGTGGTTTTCCGGTGTTGGTGGGAATGAGAGAGAAGGAGATCTGATCCAACCCCTCTCTCCCTCTCTCTCACACACTTAGGCAGGGGTGGGATTTAGATCCCTCATCTAAAGCTGTCAAAACTCCAAAAACAGGTCAAGTAGCTCTGGGGAGGCCAATCATAAATTAGAACACTTGCTAAACAACCAGCCATTAAATGAGGACCACTTGTATTTAGTTTGCCAGTCACCTGACCACGCCCACCCAGTCACGTGACCAGCAAGCCATGCCCACCCAGTCACGTGACCAGCAAGCAACACCCTTAAATTAGGCCACGCCCACAGAAATTTGAATCCCACCCCTGGGTGGGGGGCACTGAGGATGAGTTTGTAGCACCAAGGAGGCGGTAGACTTAAAAAGTTTGGGAACCACTGCCCTAAACTAAGAAAACTATATTCAGCATCAGTTGACTGGGAAAAAAAGGAATAGCCATATATGTTAAATAAAAATAAAGTTAATCTTCGTGGATCCCAAAGGAAGAATACTAATGATAGAAATGTGGATAGCTCAAAAACCAGTATTATTAGTAGTAATATATGCACCCAATGAAAATCAACAGTTTTATAAAAACTTACACGAGAAAAATATAGAAATAGAACAAGGAAAACATATACATTGTAGGAGACTACAATAAAATAGTAGATTATATAAAGGACTATAGTAGTGAAAAGAAAAATAGAAAGAAGATTATTTACAAAAACATGTCTCAAAATGGTAACAGAACTCAACATAATAGATGTATGGAGGATATTGAATGCAGACAAAAAACAATTCACCTTCTATTCTAACCCACACCAATTGTGGTCTCGTATTGACATGGCTTGGATGGATGGGGAAATAGGAAAAGAAATGGAAAAATAGAAATATGATGAAATCTGCACTGCTTCAGTCCTAAGGAAGATTCATCTCTGCTTAACAGCAGAGCCGAAGATGTAAAGATTAGCTAGAAAGCAAGAAATCTAACGATTTCCTGCTTTCTAGCTAATTTAAATCTCCCGGCACAGCAGAACAGCTGATGGTCGAAAAAAAGAAAATAGCAATTTAGCAGGCAAGTATGCCAGGTAAGGAGTGAGTGGGTGGGAAGGTAAATGGGCCGGGCCTTGTGTTCCTACGCAGCCTGGATTAATTGCTTTGGGAATGCTCTGGGGGTAACATTTCTCTGCGGACTACCAAAATTATCTGGCGGACCACCAGTGGGCCATGGCCCACAGGTTGGCAACCGCTGATCTAGGCCAAACTCTTTGTCAAACTCAAAGTCTGTGGGCTGGGACTTCTGGTTTGAGCCTTTTCGGCGACAGACCGAAATCCGTGATCGTGTGTGGTTTTGATCTGTGCTCGCTGCTGGAGCACCCCGAGCCGGCTACTTTCGGGGCTAAGCCACCCTGTAGAGGTAGTGAAGAGGGGGGAGACTGCTAGCACGGTCAAGGAGAGCTGCATCTCTCCTTTCCAGTGGCCATTACTCCCTTTCCCGAAGGCGGTTGTAGCGGTGGTTAAAAATTGCCACCTCAAAGAAGAACTCGACCGGAAAAGAATGTGCAGGAGGAAGATAGGAAGAGAAAGTTTTGGTTGACTGGGTTGAACTGAAAAAGCAACAACGTAAGGTACCCTGGAATTTGAACTATAAAAAATAACATTGTTCCCAAAGAAGATTTTGAAGCAGTGAAGGAGAGAGGGAAGGGAAAGAATTTGGCTTTTTTTTTTCCTTCCCTTCCTTATACTGACAGCTAAGAGATTTAAATAAGAAATTGATAAAAATCCGCTTTGACATTAATAGGCGTTTAAGCTGAAAATAAAATGTCAACGGGATAATAAAGACTTTTGGAAACTCAAAAATCTTTAAAAGAGGGAAAGGAGAGAAAAGGAAAGAATAAAAGGGTGGGAACTGGAAAAATGGAGGAGACTGCTTGAAACTAAAAGGAACGTATAATGAAACTTTAACAAGATTCCTAAAGATACATTCTAACTGAAACTTTGCAACAAAATAATAGAACCCCAGGAAGAGAAAGTGGAAAAAAAGAACATCTTTGGATTATTTGGATTACTTGGTGATTTTTGGCTATTGGATTTAAATGACTAAAATCAACTAGGTGGTTGTTTAAAAGTGTTTAAAATGGCATCACTTTTGGAAGAACTGAAAATGGAACTTAAAAAACAAAGAAGATGCACAAGAAGGAAGAGGTTCTTTTGGCTTTGTATTTCAATTTTTAGAAATGGAGATCTGGAACTATGAGAAACAACAAGAAACACTTGTAGAACAAGAAGGTTGGGACAAAGAAGAAGCCATCTTTAATGATCAAGTAATTTTATGTGGGGAAAAGGGGGGAAAGAGAGTGGAAAGTTTAAGGTTTGAAAAGACAACCAAAAAGAAGAATAGTTACAAAATAATTACAATATTAGGAAGCAACAGAAGAGAGGATTACAGAAGAGAGGATTAGAAGTAGAGACACAAGGGGGCAAAAAGGGGAGAGAGAAGAAGAGGGGGAAGAAGGAAAGGAAAAGAAGTTATAAAAGACAGAACAAGATATAGAGAATCAGGGAAAATGTATAAGGATTGAAAGTATATGCCTATTTAGAGATAATGGGTGAAAATTTAATTGAAAAAGGAATTCTGCAAAAGTACATAAGATAGTATTGTTTTATTAGAAATAGAAATAATCTTAGAAAATATGAAACAATGTATGATTAAAATGATGGATAAAATACTCATTGTAATGCAATGGAATGTTGGTTAATAAATAAATGAAATAAAAAGAATGCGAGAATGAAATCAGGAAAGGATGGGAAAAAGTTAATTATTATTAATGATTTATAAAAATATAAGTGAAGAGATATATGGAAAAAAAGAATTAATTATGGAAAGGTTGTAAGTGTTCCCAAGGAAGTATGATACTCAATTGAAAAGAAATGTTAAAGAAGTTAAGATTGTAACTAATATTAATGATAGAATTGAATTAGAATGAGTGTTTTATTTACTATTGTTTATATATATATATATATATATATATATATATATATATATATATATATATATATATTAAAGAACATAGTGTGTATTTTAAGCATGTACCAAGCAGAATTGGATTGGAAGTTATGTACTATATTGAATGTTATAATTCTAAAGCCATAAATTGAAGCTTAAATAAGAGTTGAATGGATAAAATTACAAGATATAAAGGTGTCATACTCCAATTAGTAACTACAGGGGAAAATTTGTTTAATGAGAAAAGATAATATGAAATTGAAACAAGGCAGACAAAAGTATAAATATAATGATTAGAAAGACATTGAAACTTAGAAAAAGATATATAATTGAACTTAAGATATGAGTTAATTAAAAATAAAGTTGAGAAAACTATGGGAGGGGAAAAATTATGGAGAAAATGTTAAAATAGTTGAGATATGGAATAGAACACAAAGATGAATATGAAATTGAGTTTGTGTCTGTATGAAGAAGTGATAACCCGGGATCATGCTATTTTCAAAAAAAGATGTTCAATTTTATTATGTTTTTATGAAAACCCAAATAAAATTCATATTTAAAAAAAAGCCTGTGGGCTGGATCTGGCCCGTGATATGGTCGGATCCAGCCTGCACTTGTCTACCCAACGTGAAGAGGAAGGATTGGCCAATTTATCCAGTGAAAAGAAAAATCAGTGTAACTTCAGCCTAGTCTACCCAGTGTGAAGAGGAAAGATCAGACCAACATAGCTTCGGCCTGGTCTACCAGTGAGAAGAGGAAAGATCAGCCAGCATAGCTTCAGACCAGTCTACCCAGTACGAAGAAGAAAGATCAGCCAACGTAACTTCGGTCCAGTTTACCCAGTGAGAAGAGGAAAGATCAGGCCAGCATAGCTTTGGCCCGGTCTGCCCAGTATGAACTGAGATCAAGCCAGCATATAGCTTCAGTCTGATCTACTTAGTATGAAGAGCCAGCATAACTTTGACCCGGTCTACCCAGTGCAAAGAGAGATCAGGCCAGTGAGGCTTCAGCCCAGTCTACCCAACGCAAAGAGGAAAGATCAGGCCAATGTTGCTTCAGCCTGGTCTACCTAGTGCAAAAAAGTAACAGGGCCAGTGTGGCATCGCTCTTGTCTACCCAATGCGAAGGGGAAACATGCCAGAAATTTGGGGAGTGGCGTCAAACTGGTCATGCCCACCCAGTCAGCCACACCCCACCCCCAAGTCAACCACAGCCCTGATTCAGCCCTCAATGAAATTGAGTTTGACAATCCTGATCTAGGCAGAGTTGACAGAAAAAACAAGCTTCCCTGGCCTTTGTCGGCAGCTGGGCCTACTCATGTCGTCACTAATGCTGTGGAGTGTGATAGGCTGAAGTTGGGGTTTTTTTGAGGTTTAATTGGGGAGTGGCAGCTTGAAATTGTGTGAACAGGGCTGGAAGGGAAAGTTGGGTGAGAGGCAAGTATATTGGTTCCACTCCCCTGGGTGCGTTGGGGGAAAGGGAGGGCTCCTTGCTTGGTGGGAGAGAACAACTGGGCAGAGTGCTGTTTGTGCATTGGGTGGATGTATTATGAGTGTGTTGGAAGAAAAGGGGGTGCTGGATGTGACCCTTCTGCAGCAGTGAGGAAGAGGTGGTGTGAGTTTGAGGGCACTGAGAGTAAATGCTATAGTGTCTGTAAGGCTCACCTTGCCGATGGTTTGTCAATTGGAGGAGGTTTACCCTTTTATAAGAAATGTTAGTGATGGGGGATAGAATGGTTTTCAGGGAAGGCAGAGGACGGTCTAGTTTAGTGCTGTCGGGAAACGGGAGATATGGGAGGCAAGGGGAGAGCAGGCACAAGGAATGCGACCTCATGTTAAATACCAATCTTGTGTTCTGTCCCTTTGCATTCACTTCATTTACCTGGTCAGCAGATCTGTGGTGGCCCTGATCTTAGGCTCTGCTTTTAAATGTCAGTGTCAACTCTATGTCAGTGAGCCCCCAGGCCCATGGTCATAGGCCAAACCCATTATGAGGTGCAGGGAATCCTCGATTCGAGGTAGCATAGGAGACAACTCCAATGGAAGTGCTATCCCTTATCAGAGACATCTTGGGTAAAAAGTAGGAACATCCAAGCCCAAGACCTGTATCTGCAATAAATTTCTTTTCTTTTTGTGTTCTACAGGTCACCTTCAAGAAGTGAGGGAAACTGAATATCAACTCATAAAATATTTCTATGATCTTTTAGAGTTGCCAACAGAAAGGGAGGGGGAGAGCAGTGAGACAGCTTGCAAACCGAAACTGCATTCCATAAATATTTTAAAAGATAGTAACTAGGTAACCGAAGTTTCTTCTGTGCAAAATTCTAACTGGAGAGCATGATTAATGACTCTTGGATATGGATATGTCCCACTGGAGAATATGAATTATGAAACACCCAGGGGGTGGGGGAAAACCGGGTCAAAGGCAACAATGAATGATGTGTCTCAGAGTCAGCTACACCTAGGCAATGCAGACCTTTTAACTCCCAATAAATCCTTTTGAAGTTTTGGAAGTTTAGCTCGAGACTCATGATTTAAATGGGGTTAAGTGCTGGAATCCTGACAATCAGATCAGCCTGCAATAAGGCTAGACTTATTGCCAAATTGATCCTTGAAGAGAAGGCTGATCTGGCTTGTATTATCAAGATCTGGCTAGGCATAGAAATGTGCCCAGTGAGTTATTGAGCACGGCACGAGTCTAGGACTCAGGTCTGGGGAGGGTGTGGCTGTTGTTATCAGAAAATCTCTAGCAGATTCCAGGGGCACTGCTCCACAAGTGCCCAGCTGTGAGACCCTTTTTCTTAGGTTGGGCTCAAGGGATCAGGTGGGATTGCTGCTGCTGTACCAGCCTCTCTGCTGCATTGCAGCTTCCCTACCCAGACTTGTGGACCTTGCCACAGGGCTGGCAGTAGAGTTTCCCTGGCTTATAGTTCTGGGGAATTTCAATCTGCCGTCCCTGGGGGTGGGGTCAGAGGTAGACTGATATTTCAAGAAAACCATGAATTCCATGGGCCTGTCCCAGGCCATCCAGGGCCTGACTAGGAATAGTGGTCACACACCCAATTAGGTGTTCTTGTCGTAGCAATGCCTATGTGACCTGGAATTAAGCTTATCTTGTGGCAATTTGTGTGGTGAAATGTAAATATTTCTCTGCACTAATTGCATCTGCAGATAATCACCCAGCAACTCTCTTTAAGGTGAGCCTCCTCCTCCTGAGGAAGGAGGAGATTGAGGAATTTGCGGATTTTCTTGAAGACAAAATTGTTCAACTTCGTTCCCAGTTAGATGCTGAAGTGGTTGCTGGTCCAGTGGAAGCCTGAGGCACGTTCTTGTCTTGTTATCTGGGAACAGTTTGACCCTGTTGTTCCTGAGGAAGTGGTCAGGATCCTAGGGAGTATGTGCACAAGCACCTGTGTTTTAGATCCATGTTCCTCCTGGCTTATGAAAGCTTTTTGGGAGGTGACAAGCAGGTGGATTCTGCTGGTGATTAATGCTTGAACTTCCGGCTGTACTTCTGACGCTATCGGAAGCGAGGTCCACAAGCTTCACGGCCCCGTTCCAAGCTCGCCTGTTGAAGGGCTTCAATTGGAGCCACAGCCACCCCAGAGGAATGGTGAAGTAAAGGGGGACCGCCTGGCAGATCAAGGAGAGCCACATCTCTCCTCCCTGACGTTGGAAAAAAACCCTCATCTGAAGACAGTGCAGCGGTAACCAAAATGGCTGCCATGAAACTGGAGACAGTCTGAACACCCAAGACAATGCAGGAACGAAGAGACAGTGAATGATGTGTGAACTGGGTAAGACTTGAAACTTGAAAATAAGACAATGGAACATAGTAGAAAAGGGAAAAATGATTAAGAGGGATGGTCAAAAAATGATACAGATGAAAATTCAAGAGAGGAAAATGGAAGGCAAGCTAAGAAACTATTAATCAAAGCTCTAATGTGAGTAAGAGATGATGGCTAAAGGGGGGAATTATGATTCCACATAAATGAGTGTATTATTAGTAAAGATATACAATTATCAAATACCTTTATATGAATGTTAATACTCTATAGTAGGAGAAGAAATATGTGGAACCTGATTGACACAAATACAATGTAGTGAAATATAACAAAAAGATAGAAATTTATTATTAGATTGTATAGTTTGTTAAATGTAAACATGATGATTATTTTATTTGTATTAAAATGTGACTAGAAAGGGATTTTAAATATAATAATGGCAAACTAAAAACTGAAAAGGGAATAAATGGGAAAAAATAAACCAATATATATTTATGAATGGTTATGAAAATTATATAATTTGTTAAACGCTGCATAACTATTAATATAGTATCTATAGTAAAAGAACATAGATACAACTGTATTATTATTTGAATTATATAACCTGTCAAACATAAATATGATTATTTTGCATGTTATTAAGTTGTAAAATGTGATTAGATAACAATAGTTGTAAAATCAAAAATTAGAAAGGGGATAAATAATGGAAGACTATAATTCAATATAAATTGGTGAATTATTATTGGAATCACATAAATCTGTTAAACACTACAAATAAAATATGATTAATATTTTACCAGAAGAAAAAGAGGGATATTTAGAATATGGATTGACATAAAAATAAGATACTGAAATGGTGCATAATCAAATAATATATGTGTATTAATAACAAAATTTATAAGATTGTTAACTGTACTGAATATGAACAATATTGTCATATTTATTTTAAAATGTAAGGCACCCTGATACCACACTGTTCACAAAATGATATGTTTGTAAATAAGAAAAAATAAAAAATCTATACAATAAAAAAAGGTGCTGGTTATCACCTTTAAAGCCCTTTATGGCTTGAAACCAGGTTATCTGAGAGACTGTCTCTTGCCAGTCACATCTACCCAACCCACCAGAGCAAGGAGACAAGGAATATTGCAGGTCCCATCTCCTAGGGAGATACACCTGGTGAGACATAGAAGGGCCTTCTCCATGGTGACTCCTTCTCTCTGGAACATCATTCCCTGAGATTAGAATGGCCCCCATTCTAATACTCTTCTGGAAAGTGCTGAAGACCTGGTTCTGCCAGCAGGTCTGGGAAAATCAGAGCAGGATGGAGCCCATTAAATGGGGATATTGTTGCCAGGGTGGAGAATGTTATTATATTATTTGTTATTCTCTTTGATTAGTTTTATTTTTTATATATGAGGTTTTTATATTCTTGTAAGCTGCCTTTAATCACCATGTTTGAATAGGAAGCAATAAACATTTAAATATTAAATATACCTACCTGTAGGCACATTTTCCATCAGCTGTTTTAGAAGTTATAGTAATATGAGCAATATGACTTATACTAGCCAATGCCTAGAGAAAAGAAGTTGAGTTCAGCTTTAAAAGCAACATTACTCCATATAAACACGACACCAGTGCTTTCAACAAACATTATCTATTCTTTATCTGTAATAGATACATTTAGATTTCAGGCATGCACAATCTCAGAAAATTTGGTGACCTCATAACATAGGCCATTTCCTATTTTTATTTAATTTTGAAGTTCTATGGCTAATGTTGGAGTGTAGAATAGGCATCATGTTACTGACTCTTGCTCTAATTAGAGATCAAATTATCTCCATCTTGAGATAAATTATCCAACATTTGACTGAGAAGAAAAGTAGGCATTTAAAATGCATGTATGATATTCAACTCAGGTATTTAACAAACATTTCAAAGTCTAGACTTTGTTGTATTTTTTAAATAATGGCTAATAATTCTGTCCATGGGGTTTTCATGGCAAAGGTACTGGAGTGAACTGCCATTTCCTTCTCCAGTGGATCATCATCTCTGTGGATCAGAATTCTCTGCTATGACCTGTCTGACTTAGTTGGCCCTTAGCTTCATTGGGCTACACAAGCCCCTTCACCACAACAATGGACAGTACCAAAAGGCAAAAAGATATGACGCTGGAAGATGAGCCCCTCAGATCAGAAGGTGTCCAATATGCTGATGGGAAGAGTGGAGGGCTAGTACTAGTAACACCAGAAAGAGTGAAGCGACTGAGCCAAAGCTGAAAGGATACTCAGCTGTGGATGCATCTGGTGGTGAAAGTAAAGTCCGATGCTGTTAAGACTTTTTTCTCCATAGGAATCTAGAATGTAAAATCCATGAATCAAGACAAGCTGGACGTGGTCAAACAAGAGATGACAAGACTGAACATCGACATCTTAGGAATTAGCGAACTAACATGGACAGAAATGGGTGAATTTAACTCAGATGACCATCAGGTATACTACTGCGGGCAAGAATCCTTCAGAAGAAATGGAGTAGCCTTCATAGTCAATAAAAGAGTAGGAAAAGTAATACTGAGATACAATCCCCAAAATGACAGAATGATATCAGTTCGAATCCAAGGCAAACCATTCAATATCACAGTAGTCCAAGTCTATGCCCCAACCACTGGTGCTGAAGAGCATGAAATAGACCGGTTCTATGAAGCCCCACAGCACCTTGTAGAATAACACCAAAAATGATGTCCTTATCGTCATGGGGGTTTGGAATGCTAAAGTAGGAAGCCAAAAGGTAAGCGGAATAACAGGCAAGTTTGGCCTTGGATACAAAATGAAGCAGGGCACAGGCTGATAGAATTTTGTCAAGAGAATACGACAGTATAGCAAACACCCTATTTCAACAACCCAAGAGACAGCTCTACACATGGACATCACCAGACGATTAACACAAAAATCAGATTGACTATGTGCTCTGCAGCCAAAGATGGAGAAGCTCTATACAGTCAGTAAAAACAAGACCAGGAGCTGAATGTGGCTCAAATCATGATTTCTTGTTGCAAAATTTAGGTTTAAATTGAAGAAAGTAGGGAAAAGCATTAGGCCACTCAGATATGAACTAAATTACTGGTTCCCAAAGTGGGCAATACCACCCCCTGGGGGGCGGTGGGATGCCTTAGGGGGGCACTAAGAGGCAAGGTGGCGGGCAGGGGGGCACTAAGAGGCGGCAGGGGGGTCTGGAGGTGGGCCCTTCGCAGGGGACAATTCAGGGGTGAGAAAAAATCCCGTCGCCACCGCATTTGAGGCAAGGCCCCACAGGATCACCCCATTGATTTGCACGCTCTGGTGCAAGGGGCTCAATGGGGTGATCCTGCGGGGCCTCGCCCCGAATGCAGAGTTGGGAAAGGAGAAACATCTGCGGTGGGATGTTTGAAAAGGAGAACAAAGCTGCTCTGATTTGGTCTCCTTTTCCAACGCTGTGTTTGGGGCGAGGCCCCGCAAGATCACCCCACTGAGTCCCTTGCACCGGAGGCACCTGCCCAAGCAAGTTTGAACGGAGCAATGCACGAAGTCAATGGGGTGAGCCTGAGAGAGAGAGAGAGAGAGAGAGAGAGGAAAGAGAGAGAGAGAAAGAGAGAAGAAGAGAAAGAGAAAAGGGACAGAAAGAAAATGGGACTGACAAATTAAGGGGGAGGATGGAAGGAAGGGACAGAAAGAAAAAGAAATAAAGAGGGCGGGAGGAAGAAATGTATCTGTTCTAATCCAATCATCTGCTCCAGCAGGGTTAGAAGGGTGTGTGTGTGTGTGTGCGTGTGTGTGTGTGTGTGTTCTTGTAAATTACCAGTACATTTTGGTTTTGCCTTCTTCAGAATTGGCACTGTAATACATTGGGGAAAAGTAATTTTTTAGGGTGGAGGTCTGGTCCAATGGATCCTGTTTTTATGTGAAGCCGCTGGGAGAGATCATACGTGGTTTTGGGGTGAAATGCCATCTTTATGCTGATGACACTCAGCTTTACATCTCCACCCCAAGCCACCCCAATGATGCTGTGGAGGCTATGGCCCGTTGCCTGGAGGCTGTGCGGAACTGGATGGGCGAGAACAGGCTTCGACTCAACCCTTCCAAGACCGAGTGGCTGTGGTTTCCGGCGGCCCGATATAGTCAGCTGACTCCGTCGCTGGCTATTGGGGATGAGATCTTGACCCCCACAGAAGGGGCTCGCAATCTTGGTGTCCTCCTGGATGTACGGCTGTCTTTGGAAGATCATATTACGGCCGTCTCCAGGGGGGCTTTTTATCAGGTTCGCCTGATACGCCAGATGCGGCCCTTTCTTGATCGGGACGCCTTACGCACAGTCACTCATGCCCTGGTCACCTCCCGTCTGGACTACTGTAATGCCCTCTACATGGGGCTCCCTGCGGGGAGCACCCGGAGGCTTCAACTGGTACAAAATGCAGCCGCGCGGGTAATTATGGGGGCGTCGAGATACTCCCACGTGACGCCCCTCCTGCGCGAGCTGCATTGGTTGCCGGTGGCCTTCCGGGTTCGCTTTAAAGTACCGGTTTTGGTCTTTAAAGCGCTCCATGGCATCGGACCAGGATACTTACAAGACCGCATTCTGCCAGTAGTCTCCCACCGACCGGTGCGCTCCCACAGAGAGGGTCTCCTCCGGGTCCTGACGCCTTCTATGTGTCGCCTGGTGACCCCGAGGAACAGGGCCTTCTCTGTGGGGGCACCCGCCCTCTGGAACGGGATGCCCCCTGGACTACGAACGATCAGTGACCTGAGGGCCTTCAGACGTGACCTGAAGACTTGGCTCTTCAAGCAGGCCGGCCTGAGCTGACTCAAATGGGATTTTAAATGGGGTTTTAGATTAGTTGGGATGGGTGTACAAAGTTTTAATTTATTTTAATTGGGGGTTTTTAGATTTTTATCGGGACAGCCTAGGGTTTAATTCTTTTTTAACTATTTATATTTGTCTACATGTATTTTAGTTGGCTGTTCACCGCCCTGAGTCCTTCGGGAGAAGGGCGGTATATAAAACCTAAAATAAATAAATAAATAAATAAATAAATAAATAAATAAATAAATAAATAAAGCCTCAACAAAATGTGAGAGCTTCCTGATAGACTTGGCCATGTTTCGTCCACAAAACTTTTAATTAATAGAAGCCAAAGATGTTTCAATGTGCTGGCAAAGATGTTTCAATATGGAAAAGGGCCTCAGTCTAAACTAGGCCTCATTTCAATCTGATGCATCAGGTCTCTCTCTCTCTCTCCCCCTCCCCCCTCCACCCCCCCTTTTTCTTTCTTTCCCTTTTGTCTTTCTTTTCTTCCTTCTCTCTTTCTCTTTCTTTTCTCTCTCTCTCTCTTTCCCTCTCCCAAGCTCACCTCATTGATTTGGTGCACCGCTCTACTTGGAGTTGCTTGGGCTCAACCCCTCCAGTGCAGCAGGCTCAATGAGGTGGACCTGCGGGGCCAGCACCTAAAACACGGCAGTGCCAGTGCGTTTGAAAAGTAGAGCAAAGCCAGAAGTCGGTAATTTTTGCTGTAAAGAATCACAAAAGCTTCTGGGCTGTGCACAAGTAGGGACACACATGTCAGTGCAATTCAGCAATATAAAATAATGAAATACAAATAAAACAAATCAACAAGAACCAGCAAAGCATCTCTGATTCTACTCACTTCTAGAATTTAATCAGAGATGCTTTGCTGATTCTATTCCAATGACCTTCAGGGTTAGAAGGGAATGTGTGTGTGTATGTGTGTGCGTGTGTGTGCGCGCGCGCATGGGTGTCAAAACTCCCAAAGCAGGTCAAGTAGTTCTGGGGAGGCCAGTCATAAATTAGAACATTTGCTAAGTAACCGATCATTAAGTGAGGACCACTTGTATTTGGTTTGCCAGTCACCAAACCATGCCCACCCAGTACCTGACCAGCAAGCCACGTGCACCAGTCACATGATCAGCAAGCCGCACCCTCAAATTAGGCCATGCCCACAGAAATTTGAATCCTGCCCCTGGGTGGGGGGCATTGAGGATGAGTTTGTAGTACTAAGGGAGCGGTGGACTGAAAAAGTTTGGGAACCACTGCTTTAGAGCCTCAAGGTTCTTGTGATCAGTCCACACCTCAAATGGCTCTTTTACCCCTTCTAGGAAATGCCTTCAAGTCAGCAAAGCCCATCGTACAGCAAATGCTTCTTTTTCCCAGACCACCCATCTTCGCTCTGTGTCCATCAGTTTTTTTGGACACATAAGCACAAGGCATCAGTCGATTCTGAGAGTCTTTTTGGAGGAGTACCGTGACCGCCACATCACTTGCATTAGCTTGGACTATAAAAGATCTGGTCAGGTCTGGATGTTGGAGAATGGGCTCAGCTGCAAAGAGGCGTTTTAAGGTTTCAAAAGCTTTCTGACAATCCATGGCCCAAGCAAGGGGTTGGCTGGATTTCGGTTTGAGGGGGGAAGGCCCTGTTTTTGACAATTCTGTCAAAGGGAGAGCGACCTTGGCAAAAGAAGGAATGAATTGTCTATAGAAATTGGCAAAACCCAAAAATCTTTGAAGTTGTTTGCGTGTTTTGGGGGGTTGCTAATCTAACACGGCTTTCACTTTCCCAGGATCCATCTCAATTCCCAGGTTGGATATATGGTAACCAAGGTAATCCAACGACTCCTTGTGGAATTCACATTTTGACAGTTTTACATATAACTTGGTGGCTAAAGGTTTTTTCAGCACTTGTCTGACCAATATGACTTGTTTTTCAATGGTTTCACTAAATGTAATGTCATTCAGGTAGACAAGGACCCCCTGGTACAGGTGCGGATGTAATACTTCGTTGATGAGTTGCATAAATACTGCGGGGGGGCCCTTGGAGTCCGAAAGGCATGACTCAGAATTGGAAACTACCCAAAGAGCAGTTGAAGGCTGTTTTCCATTCGTCTCTCTTTTATACAGACTCTGTAGTAAGCTTCTCTCAGATCTAGCTTGGTGAAGACCTTGCCTTTTGACAGGTGGTTTAATAAGTCCTTCATGAGGGGGAGAGGATACATGTTTTTGACGCACACGGCATTTACACCCCTAAAATCAACACATAATCTCAATCTGCCATTTTTCTTTTCTTTGAACAGCACTAGGGCGGCTAACCTAAACTTGGCAGGTTCAATAAAACCTCTGTCCAAATTGTTATCGATGTATTTCCTCAATTCAGTCATTTCAGCTGGTGTCATGGAATACATCTTTGTTTTGGCAGTTTTGCCCCAGGTTCTAATTCTATGGTGCAATCAGTGGCTCGATGTGGAGATAAAACATTAAATCCCTCTTCATTGAACGCTTCAGCCAAGTCTCTCTATTGTCTGGGTACTTGGGGAGTAGCTGGGAGAAAGTTTGAGGCTGTGGCTGCTGCTTCAGTTTTTGGACGCAGGTCGGGTGGTATTTTCTTAGTGGGAGGAAGGGGGGTAATGGGCCCATCCCAATAATGATTTTCCGGAATCCATCCTCCCACTTGATGATAGGGGCCCATTTATCTAGCCAAGCAAGTTCCAATATGACCAATTCTGACATTCTTGGAGCCACTATAAAGCGTATGAATTTGCAGTGAGGATCCATCTCCATTTTGATTAACTCTGTCATTTGGGTGGCTGGAGTCCCCCCCTCAATTAATGTCCCATCCACTTGCTCAAATCTGATTGGGCGTTTTAGCGGTTAATCTTTATGCCCAATTGTTCAACGATAGGGAGCCCAATAAGGCATCTAGAGCATCCAATATCAATGACAACTTCTAATTCCCCTGCCTCCCATGTTAGGTACCACTAACTTCACTTTGACAGTAAACAGTATGATGGGAGCACTCACCATAGGGTCGACTTCATCGGTGGGTTTTCCGGGGAGTGGTGTTGGTCTGGAAGTGTGTCCCTTCTGTGTGGAGAGGACCTTCCAGGATGTGTCTAGCAAAGCGGCCAATGTCGGGAGGCTTTCCTTGATTTTTTCGATCCCTGATAGCTGTGCTACACTTTTTGATTGTGGTGCTTGTAGAACAGGTGCGGAGGTCAGACAGTCGGCTGTTCTATGGCCATCCTGGCCACAATGGTAACACTTTATCATCCTGTTGGGTTGGATAGGAGTAGCTTCAGCAGGTTTGGTCAGCAGTCGTCTGGCCACAGCTTTCCTAGGCAGGCCTTCAGGTAGGGTTTTTTTTTTGTTGATGTCGCGATCTAATTTAAGGGCGGAGATATACTACACTTGCAGAATATCTGGCATTTCCCTAATGTTACATGCTTTCTTTACTTCTGGGTCAATGCGTTTTTAAAATAGTGTAAGATTATTTTTTCAGGCCAATCTATGAGATGGCTCACTTCTAAAGTCTGATAAGGGTTGCTTGCCTTGTTTCATTTCTATTAATTTGTCTTCATTTTCTGCCACCCTGTCCAGATTTTCAAACTTGAATCTCAATAACTGAATAAATCCATTGACATCTTGTAGCTCTGGGGCTTGTTCGTAGTGCAACTGGGCCACCCAATCAGAAGCATCCCCTTTATTCATCCCATCTGTTATTGCAGTAACCAGATCACTCTCTGTTGCGTATTGGCCTCCAAATTGGTCTATGTGGGACCAAATTCGAGTGAGGAAATAAGAAAAATGTTCATGGAGCCCATCAAAAACTGCCTTGAACTATATCTGGTCTGGTCTGGGTTGTGGGTGGGGAGGTGGTATCGGTCTGGCTCTTGCAGGTTGAGCTGGTATGTATCTAGGTTGGAAGGGTCTTCTAAGGCCTGGCTGGGTTGTGTCTCTCTGGGAGAGGGGCCTCTGTAGGGTTGCTCTGAGTGGGGGTTGATTTGGTGCCTGCCATGCGGAGGGTGGGTGTTGCCTTATTCTCTGCATGGGTGGAGGGGAGTGGCTGCTGTTTGCTTCCCCCTTTGTGGGGAAGAGATTGCTGATTCCTTTGGGACCAGGGCGTTGTTGGTGCTGGCATCCATTGGCACTGGATCCACTTCTGGCCTGGATAAAATCCCCACCCTGGAGGGATACTTTCTGCAGGCGGTAAATTTCTTTCTGGGTGTTGGGGAGGACTTGGAGATAGCAACATACCTATTGTAGTCTACCTCTCTCATCGCTGGTGGGCTGTCACGCTGGGCCTCTCCAACTGGCATCTGAGTAAATTCCTCTTCCCTTGTAACACTGGGGAAAGAGAAGATGGGCTGTGCCAGGCTACAACTTGGCCGGATAGGTTGTGGCGTTGTGGCAAAACTTTCCATCTTTAGTTGCTGGAATTGTTGTGGTAATTCTGCTAACGATCAGCTCCTAGAATAAATCTGTTGGTTGTCGTCTTGAGAAGGTTCCGATTCAATTTGGGTCTCAAACCTCCAGTCTGTTTCTTTTGCTGTATGCAGAGGGCTCGAGAAAGATTTTTATTTAGTGTCATCTGATAACTCTCCCATGAGTCGGAATGTCGGGGCCTGGTTCCTAAATCATGTCTTTCCTCTGCATATCTAAATGCTTGCATCATCTCCTCCAAGGGGGGGGGGGGGCTGAGGGATTCAGCTAATGCTCTGGACCCCCTTCCCCCCCCCCCCAAAAGCTCCTTCTGTCTCACCTTCCGTGTCGGCTGATTCTTTGGCTTTCTCCATCACTGGAATAAATCCTAGGATTCAGCAACCCCTTTTTGCTCCTCCTTATGGGAATGCTGTGTTAGTTGACTTTCAGAATAGTGTCAGCATTCCAGAGATTATCCATTCCAGCCAGTAACTCCAAGACAACCATAATCTCAAAGTACTTTTATTAGAATAGAACCTTGGTACCTAAAGTTTTCCCCCAGACTTCCCACAAGGACCCAACCTACAAACCACCCCCTTTTTCCCACATCATACATCACGTGAACCAATCCTCCTTCAGCCTCAATTCTTGCTGCACAATTCACAATGACCTTGAATTACTACAGAATATTTTTTCTACAGAGAACTACTCAAACATCAGCCCCCTCCAATCCTCCGCAGCTGTGTAGCAGCTTTTAATCACAATTTCAAAGCTGACAGAACTGTGCAAAGAAATAGAAGAAAACAATAAAATAGGGTGGACCAGAGATCTCTTCAAGAAAATTGGAGATATGAAGGGAATGTTTCATGCAAAGATGGGCATGATAAAGGACCAAAATGGCAGGGACCTAACAGAGGCAGAAGAGATTAAGAAGAGGTTGCAAAATTACACAGAAAAACTATACAAGAGCGAACTTAATGTCCCTGATAACCACGATGGGGTGGTCACTGACCTCTAGTCAGACATCCTAGAATGTGAAATGAAATGGGCCTTAGGAAATCTGAGCAACAACAAAGCTAGTGGAGATGACAGTATTTAAGCTGAGCTATTCAAAATCTTAAAAGATGCAGTAAAAATGCTACACTCAATTTGCCAGCAAATTTGGAAAATTCAACAGTGGCTACAGGATTGGAAAAGGTCAGTTTACATTCCAATTCCAAAGAAAGGCAATGCCAAAGAATGTTCAAACTATCGCATCATTGCACTCATTTCACATGCTAGTAAAGTTATGTTTAAAATTCTACAAGCTGAGGTCCAGCAGTTTGTGGATCAAGAACTATCAGAAGTACAGGCAGGATTTCGAAGAGGCAGAGGAATTAGATTGTCAACATACGCTGGATCATGGAGAAAACTAGGGAGTTCCAGAAAAACATCTACTTCTGCTTCATTGACTATGCTAAAGCCTTTGTGTGGATCACAACAAATTGTGGCAAGTTCTTGAAGAGAACACCATCTTATTTGTCTCTTGAGAATCTATATGCGGGACAAGAAGCAACAGTGAGAACTGGACATGGAAGCACTTATTGGTTCAAAATTGGGAAAGGAGTCCAGCAAGGCTGTATACTGTCACCCTGCCTATTTAACTTATATGCAGAGCACATCATGAGAAAGGCAGGACTAGATGAATCAAGTTGGAATTAAGATTGCAGGGAGAAATATCAACAGCCTCAGGTATGCAGATGACACCACTCTAATGGCAGAAATTGAACTAAAGAGCTTCTCGATGAGGGTGAAGGAGTAGAGTGCAAAAGTTGGCTTGAAACTCAAAACATTAAGAAAACTAAGATTATGGCATCCGGCCCTCTCAATTCCTGGCAAATAGATAGGGAAGAAATGGAGATAGTGACAGATTTTATTTTCCTGGGCTCCAAGATCACTGCAGATGGGGACTGAAACCAAGAAATTAAAAGACTTAATCTTTGAATCACCTAAATATGCAGAAAAGCCAAGTCACAATACAGTTAAGATTTTCCTTGGTTGTGGGTATTATGTAGAGTGTGAATGCAAAACTAACTATGCTCAGTAAATGTTATTAAGATACAGGGAATGATTTCTGAAATATTGAGATCCTAAATTGTTTCAGCTTGCAGCTAGTGATATTAACCCTGAGCTCCTGAAAGAAAGTCAGGTATTAAATATATTTATGTTAATCCTCAATTTATGACCACAATTGGAATCAGAAACTCAATCAATGAGTAAAGCCAAAATTCAGCAAGAACCCATATAATGTTTAGCTCAAGAACTATAATCCCTGCATTTCTAGTTGTGGTTATTAAGCAATATCATTGGTTGTTAAACAGACAAAGAGTCCCAGATAAGGAATCTAGCTGGGAGAGACTATTCAGGAGCTGAAAATCTTCCCTGCTGAAATCCCAGCAAGTTTTTCAGATCTTGAGCAAAGACACACAAGCATGAGGCCTGCACTGATCCTTCTAGACTTCTCTTCCTGTCTGAGGCACCTATACTCCTTCCCTTACATGCTCCCTCTCTCTTCTGTGTTTAGATTTTAACTTCTCATCTTTAAGGACTGGTGAAAGACCTGTCTGCTGAAGAAGTTCATATTCCATCTGTGTATGGATAGTAAGTCCTTCAGCCGGATGCAGGAATGGAGTTAAAATATTCATGATTTCAGCTCCATTTCTGCACTCTGCCAAAGAAGTTCAGCTCCCCTTGGCAAATGACTGCTGAAGAAGTAGTTTTCCTTTCAGCAGATAGCAGCAGATCGCAACCTTCCCTGCTGGCTTCTCCATTGATTTTTCTGGGTAAACATGACAAAAGTTTGGAAATGGCAATTACATGATTGTGGGGAGCTTGTCAATCAGTCATATATGCAAGTAGGTTGCAACCAGATCATAATCATGTGATCATGAGGATGACAATGCAATGTTTTGTAATGACTAAAAGTGCTTTATGGGCCATAAAATACCCTTTACAACGGTATTGTAATTGTCCATAATTCAGGACAATAGTTAAATGGCTATAAGTTGACAGCTAACTATAAAGAAGCCAACAAGTTATTATGCATATTATTAATCAATCAGTTCTACTCCATCTTTCTGATAAACCAAATAATAGTAATTGTAACTATTGTTGGAATCTCTTAAGAACCAATATATTAAATTGAAAGGGAAAACAGAGAACCACAAAAATAGTGGATTGCAGAATCCATCTCAACATACCTCTCCTCTAAATCCATATGTTGAAATACTAGCTAAATCATCAAAAGTCTGCAGTTTACTTGTAGTGAATCTTTCACACACAATATCCAAGTCTTCCTTCTATAGAAGAAAAAGATAAATCAGTGGTTTTTAAACTATCTTCTTTATCTGGTTGCTAAATAATCAAGTACTTTACTCACCCTAATTCCAGAACCATTATCTTGTACCTGAATAAATTTCAAACCACCATCTTTAATTGCCAGCTGGATGTTGGTGGCTTTAGCATCTAAACTAAAAAAACAACAAATATATCATAATGAGACACTGCCAATCCAATGCCATTACACATCAACATTTAGAATAGGTGCATGTCCTATCCTTACCCATCCTGCAGACCTGGTTGTCCAGAGCCTCAGGCCCTGAGTACCCGGCTGTTGTTATGCAACGCCAGGTCCGTTGTCAACAAGGCCCCCCTGATCTGTGATTTGGTTCAGGAGGAGGGCGCGGACCTGGTAGGTGTTACCGAAACCTGGTTGGGCCCAGAGGGTGGTGTCCCTCTGAGAGAGATGTGCCCACCAGGTTTCCTGGCATTTCATCAGCCTAGGTCTCAGAGAAGGGGTGGAGGGGTGGCGGTGCTTATTAAAGAGGTCCTTTGTCCTAGGGAGGCCACTGTCCCTCAGACGGCTGGTTGTGAGTCTCTCTTTGTGAAGTGAGGACAAGGGGTTCAGATGGGCCTTCTGATGGCGTACCTGGCTCCCTGCCACGTGTCATTGGCCCTGCCCGGACTCCTCGAGGTGATAGCCGGGCTGGCAGTTGAGACACCTAGGCTTTTAGTCATGGGGGATTTCAACCTGCCATCGCTCGGTGAAACCTCTGGGGTAGCCCGGGAGTTCATGGTTTCCATGACGGCCATGGACCTGACCCAATTAGTTTCTGCCCCTACTCATATAGGAGGACACACGCTGGACCTTATTTTTGTCTCCGGCCAGTGGTTGAATGACTATAATCTTGGGGATTTAGTCATCAAACCCCTGTCATGGACAGATCATTCCCTTCTTAAACTGGACTTCTGTACCGCCACCCCCCACCGCAGGGAGGCGGAGCCATGTAGATGGTTCCGCCCCAGGCGTCTGATGGACCCTGAGCGGTTCCAGAGGGAGCTTGGGCCATTTCCTGAGACTCTGGCTCACAACTCGCCTGGAGACCTGGTAGCTACCTGGGATAGGTTGGCTGCCGGGGCTCTGGACCGAGTTGCGCCTCTGCGACCTCTGACCCGGCACAGATCCCATTTGGCTCTGTGGTTTACGGAGGAGCTACGGGAGATGAAGTGCCGGAAAAGACGTCTAGAGAATGTTTGGAGGGCCAGCCGCACTGAGTCTGACCGAACACAGGTGAGGTCTTATATTAAGATCTACCTTGTGGCGATAGAGGCGGCGAAACGTTCGCATTTCTCCGCCCTTATTGCATCGGCAGACAATCGGCCTGCCGCCCTGTTTAGAGTGACCCGCTCTCTGCTTGAGCCGAGAGCGTGGGATGACCTCTTGCAGGGTAGGGTGGGGGAGTTTTCCCGATTTCTGTACGACAAAATCGCTCAGATTCGGGACGGGCTGGACTCCAATTGGGTGGTCCCGGGGGAGGTGTCCGGGGCAGGTCTTGAGAATATTATCTGGGAAGAGTTTGACCCTGTGACCGCCGAGGGTGTGGACAGGCTGCTGGGGGGGCTGAATGCCACCACGTTTGTTGGACCGTGTCCCTCCTGGTTGGTTTCGGCCGCCAGAAAGATGACACGAGGCTGGCTCCAGGGGATTATCAACGCTTCGCTGAGAGAGGGGTCGCTCCCTACTGCCCTGAAAATGGCGGTGGTGCGGCCCCTCCTCAAGAAGCCTTCCCTGGACCCAGCTGTTTTAAATAATTATCGTCCAGTCTCTATCTTCCTTTTTTAGCGAAGGTTGTTGAGAGTGTGGTGGCACGTCAGCTCCCTCAGTACCTGGAAGAAGCAACTTACCTCGATCCATTCCAATCGGGCTTCAGGCCCGGGCATAGTACCGAAACAGCATTGGTCGCGTTGGTTGATGATCTCTGGAGGGCCCGTGACAGGGGGTTTTCCTCTGTCCTGGTCCTATTAGATCTCTCGGCGGCTTTTGATATTATCGACCATAGTATCTGATTGCGGCAGTTGGAGGGGCTGGGGATTGGGGGAACTGTCTTGCGATGGTTCTCCTCCTTCCTCTCCAACCGCTCGCAATTTGTGTTGGCGGGGGGGGGGAGAGGTCCACCTCTAGGCCCCTTATTTGTGGGGTGCCTCAGGGGTCGGTCCTCTCCCCTCTCTTGTTCAACATTTATGTGAAGCCGCTGGGTGAGATCATCCGTGGTCTTGGGGTGCGGTGCCATCTGTACGCAGATGACACCCAGCTATACATCTCCACCCCAGACCACCCCAACGATGCTGTGGAGGCTATGTCCCGGTGCCTGGAGGCCGTGCGGAATTGGATGAGCGGGAACAGGCTCCGACTCAACCCTTCCAAGACTGAGTGGCTGTGGTTTCCGGCGCCCCGATATAGCCAGCTGACACCTTCACTGGCTATTGGGGAAGAGATCTTGCCCCCTACAGGGAGGGCTCGCAATCTGGGTGTCCTCCTGGATGCACAGCTGTCTTTAGAAGACCATATTGCAGCCGTCTCCAGGGGGGCTTTTTATCAGGTTCGCCTGATTTACCAGTTGCGGCCCTTCCTGGATCGGGACGCCCTGCGCATGGTCACTCATGCCCTTGTCACCTCTCGCCTGGATTACTGTAACGCTCTCTACATGGGGCTCCCTGTGGGGAGCACCCGGAGACTCCAACTGGTGCAAAATGCGGCCGCGCGGGTGATTATGGGGGCGTCGCGAAGCTCCCATGTGACACCTCTCCTGCGCGAGCTGCATTGGTTGCCGGTGGCTTTCCGGGTTCGCTTTAAGGTTCTAGTTTTGACCTTTAAAGCGATCCATGGCATTGGGCCAGGCTACCTGCAGGACCGCGTTCTGCCGGTGATCTCCAACAGACCTGTGCGTTCCCATAGGGAGGGCCTTCTCCGGGTGCCGTCGGCCTCTATGTGTCGTCTGGCAGCCCCCAGGAACAGGGCCTTCTCTGTGGGGGCCCCTGCCCTCTGGAATAGTCTGCCACCAGATATACGTACCAGCACGGACCTGAGAACCTTCAGACGTGTGTTAAAAACTTGGCTCTTTGAGCAGGCTGGCCTGGGCTGATAGTAGATTTTAACCGTCTTCTGTTTTAATTGGATTTTAATTCGGGGTTTTTAAATATTAATGGGGAGGGTTGATTTTTAACCTAACAGCCCAAATTATTTAATTCTATTTTAATTTTTGTATTCATGTGTGGGGTAGAATTGGCTGTGCACCGCCCTGAGTCCTTCAGGAGAAGAGCAGTATATAAATGTTTGAAATAAATAAATAAATAAATAAATAAATAAATAAATGAATGACAATTCTAAATAGGCAACAATCTATTCTCATACAGATTATACAGATAGAAGCAGTCCTTGGATTATGATGGCAATTGAGACCAGGAACTCTGTCATTAAGTGACATATCATAACGCAGGGGTGTCAAACTAGCAGCCCAGGATGCGTCATACGCAGGCCGTGCCCAACCCAGCTCCGCAAAGGGAAAAAACATCGCGAAACATGTGATAGCAACTTGACGCCACGAGCTTAACACCCATGTCATAAAGTATATTATGTGACTATATCACTTAGCCATAGCTGTTTCAGAAGCCCTAATTGCCATCAATAAACAAGGACCACATGGGATTTTAAATGAGGACCTCACATAATTGTGACTTCCAACTTCCGACAGCTTCTTCACTGACTTGGCTCAGAAAAAAAAAACGGAAATCACATCATGTGATCACAGCTTATTATTATGTCATAATTGTGAGGCAGGTGCTGAGTGTCTGGATCATGATATCATGAGATGCTACAACAGCTTGATCTCCAAGGAGCCATTCAGAAACTTCAACTGATGCAACTGCAGTTACATAGACATTCTAGCTACACTACACATGTAACGCTATCATTATATGAGTTGCACTGGTTGCCGGTTGTTTCTAGGTACAATTCAAGGTGCTGGTTATTAGCTTTAAAGCCCAAAATGGTTTGGGACTGGATTACCTGAGGGATTGTCATTTTCCAAGAATCTTTACCAGCACAATTCAATTCAGCAGATTTGGTATGCTGCAGATCTCATCAGCCAATGCGTGTTGACTGGCAGGAACTCTCTGCTAGTCAACTGTTGTGCTTGTCTTTAGGGGGGGGGAGGCAGGGAGGGCATGGCTGGGGTAGGTGTGGCCAGGATGGGCATGGCCAGCTTAACATCACTCATGTGGGGGGGGGTACCTGTGGTGACCAAGTGCTAAGGCAGAACTTCCCTCAGACCCACCTCCATTTTCATTATAATCTACTTCCTTCCCTCCTTCCCTCCCTTTTCCTTCCTCTTCATTCTCCCTTCTTCTTTCTTCCATTTTCCTTATTTTTTCTTCCTTGCTCTCTTCCCATCTTCATCTTTCCTCTTTCCCTTTCTTGTCCCTTCTTGCATGCTCAAATGCAAAAGGGGAAAGATTTCTCCTTTTGTTTTATTTTTAGTTTATTTTTCTAACCTTCTGCCAGAAGAAATAGAGCTCGGGGAACTACACGCAGCCTCACCAGGCCCCATTTTCAGCCACAATGGCCTCCTGCACTTCTCCACCAGCAAAAATGGGGCCTACCTAAGGGGGGACATTTTTGCTGGCAGAGGGCTGCAGGAGGCCATCGCAGCTGAAACAGGGCCTGGGGGTGCATGCAACCCTCCCCCCAGCTCCATTTTCACTGGCAGAGGCAGGTCCTTTGCCGTTTCCTGGGCAGCCCTGCAGGCCAGATCTAAGCACCCCGCAGGCCGCATCCAGGCCACGACCCTTGAGTTTGACACCCTTATTCTAGAGTATGGCTACTCTGAACTTTTTCTTCCCTCCCCCAACCAGTTGCATGTTTTAGGCCTTTCACTGGAATGTGCTGCAGGAAGTCACGATGCTATTGCCTCCATTCTTCTATTCCCTCAACTTTTTCCATCTGCACATTCCATCACATTCTGAATGGTTGCTGAATATCTGTATGACCGTTTTTTCCTTTTCAGTAGTTATCCACTTGTATTTATAAATTTATTTTAAATGAAACCTTTGCAATACTTGTGGATCACCGTGAGGAGTTAATAACTTTTATTAAGTATAAAGGAATTTAGAGTTGACCTTGGACAAAGTATAGGAGCAGCTAAATAAATAAATAAATATAGGAGAACAGCTAAAGGAGCTTTATTTACTTACTTATATCTTGCCCTTTATTATTTTTAGAAATAATCCAAGACAGAGAACATATTTAACAAACTTTCCTCCTATTTTCATCATATAAGGTGGGTTGACTTGTTGTTAAGAAGGGAACTGGAAAAATAACAGTTCAGAAATAGAAAAAAGGGAGAAACTCAAAATAATTCCATCTTAATTTTGTTCAGCATAAAATGGGACAGAAAGAAACTTGAATAGGCTTTTAGTTTCTGTTAAAATACTCTATAATAAAAAAAAACATTCCTGGAATTTCAGCTTCTTTTTTGACCTGCCCTAGCTTGAAGGCCTCACATGAGTCTTGAAAGCCTGTTCAAATTTTTCTGTCCCAATAAATTAAAGGTGGGGTTATTTTGAATTTTCTTACCTACCAACTAACTCTAGATTGCATAATCTCTTCCCTAAACCTCTCATCAGTAATTTACTCATTCTTGCCTGTTTAGCAGCTCTTATACTTTTTCCATGAGAATGTAGGTCAATTTTAATTTTTTTTCAGTAAAACATAACATCCCATACCATCCTCAAACCCGCCCGAAATTCAGATATATAATAATGCAATAGGTGTAATTCAAATATTCCACACTAGGAATTATTTTTACGAGTGTAGGCTGGTATACACCCCTTGCTTCTCTACAACTATTAGGAGCAATCAACCCCAGGACCCACTGGGCGTATTACCAGTTCTCGATCATCTCTTTAATGGCATTCGCCGGTCGCTGGATGATCTCTCCGGCTGCAATGCGATTCACTACAGTCTCATCTAGCCGACGGATGACACCAGCTACAAGAGCCATGAGTATCGAGATTGAAGCGCGAGTATTGAATTGAGGGAACGCAGAAATTACACGCCCAAAAGCTCCGGTAGCTTGAAATTACGAAGAAGTGGGAGCGGACACCGTACAAATGAGAAGAATCCAGGGAGAAAAACGTACGGTGCTCCTAGCATAAGGAGAGCGGGACTTAATTTAAAAGCCCGTGGAGGAGCAGATCATCCACAACTCCTCCCTTGGCGCGCCAAAAAACCGACAGACCACTATTGTCATAATCTCGCGCTAAAATTTCGGGCTCGAACCACTGTGTCATAATCTCGCGCTAAAATTCCGGGATCGAACTCGTTGTTGATTGGTTGCGAGCATGCCAATCAAACATCCTGGATCCTGTTTTTTTAAAGGAACGGTCTTCCGTTGAAAGGCAAACAAAGACAGAGGAAAGGATGAAGTGGTCTTCATAAATGTTTTCTAGTGGCTTTTAAAAAAACAATTGAGGGAGCGTTGGCGAATTCAGATATTAAGTAAGAGCTGTGCAAAACTGCCCGGTTTATTTGCACACTAGTCTTTTGTAGGGGAGGGGGGAAAGGTTTTTTTTAGTATTGTATATGCATTGGGAAAGAGGAAAAGAGGAAAAAAAAGTCTCTTACTGCTGAGTGGCCCTTTATTGCAAAAATAGCAGGCAAGTTTGCTACATCTATGTGGAGGTAAAACATTACATTCCTCTTTACTGAACGCTTCAACCAAGTCTCTGTACTGTCTGGATACTTGGGGAGTACCTGGGAGAAGGTGGCTGCTGCTTCAGTTTTTGGACCCAGGGCAGGTGGTGTTTTAGCGGAAGGAGGGGGGGGAGAGAGGAGGAGGAGGGAGGGCAATGGGCTCATTTCAATAATGATTTTTTGGGATCCATCCTCCCACTTGATAGTAGGGACCCATTTATCTAGCCAAGCAAGTCCCAATATGACTGATTCTGACATTCTTGGAGCCAGTATAAAGTGTATGAGTTTGCATTGAGGACCCATTTCCATTTTGATCAACTCTCATTTGAGTTGCTGGGGTTCCCCCAATTAACGTCCCATCCACTTGCTCAATCTGATTGGGCGTTTTAATGAGTTAGTCTTTATGTCCAATTGCTCAACGATAAGGCCGATAAGACATCTAGAGCACCCAATGACAGCTTCTAACTCCCCCGCCTCCCCTGTGTTAGGTACCACTAACTTGACTTTGACAGTAAAAGGTATGATGGGAGCACTCACCATTGGTCTTCGTCAGTTTGGGGAGGTGGTGTTGGTCTGGAAGTGTGTCCCTTCTGCGTAGAGGGGATTTTCCAGGCTTTGTCTTGCAAACCGGCTAATGTCCGGAGGTCTTCTTTCCGATCTCTGACTGCCATACTAGACTTCCATTGTGGTGCTCATGGTACAGGTACAGGAGCAAGACAGCTGCCCTATGGCCACCCTGGCCACAGCGGTAACATTGTATCATCCTGTTGATTTGGACACGTGTAGCTTCAGCTGGTTTGGTCAGCAGTCTCCTAGCCACCATTCTCTTAGGTGGGCCTTCGGGGAGGGGTTTTCTATGTGGGTTGATGTCGCAGTCTAATCTGAAGGTGGTGGTATACCACGCTTGTAGAGTCTCTGGTATGTCCCTAATGTTACAGGCCTTCTTTACTTCTGGGTCTTAGAGTAGTGTAAAGTCATCCTCTCAGGCCAATCTATGGGATGGTTTGCGACCCTTTTAAAGTCCCAAATAAATTCAAATAAGTCGCTTGTCTTGTTTCATTTCCATTAACTTCTCTTCATTTTCTGCCATCCTGTCTGGATTTTCGAATCTGAATCTCAATAATCGAATAAATCCATTGACATCCTGTAATTCTGGGGCTTGTTCGTTGTGTAGTTGGGCCACCCAGTCAGATGCATCCCCTTCATTCATCCCATCTGTTATGGCAGTAACCAAATCGCGCTCTGTTGCATATTGATCTCCAAATTGATTTATATGGGAAGTAATTAAAATGTTCATGGCACCCATCGAATATGGCTTTAAATGTTATTTGGTTCAGCCTGGGTCGTGGTTGGGGAGGTGGTACAGGCCTGGCCCCTGCAGGTTGAACTGGAATGAAAAGAGCTGGGCGGGCTGCGTATCTAGGCTGAGCAGGGCCCCTGAAACCTGGCTGTGTGGTGTCTCTCTGCAAGAGGGGTCCCTGCATGATTGTTCCAATTGGGGTTTGCAATTGTGGTTGCCATGAGGGAGGTGGGTGTGGCTTGGTTCCCTGCCTGGGGGTGGGGGGAGTGACTGCTGTCTTTAGTCTAAGTAAGCCCCCTTCAGACCAGGGCTTTGTTGGTGCTGATAGCCATTGGCATTGAATCCATCCCTGGCCTGGATAAAATCCCCACCCTGGAGGGATACTTTCTGCAGGGGGTAATTCTCCTTCTGGGAAATGGGGGGTAGGACTTGGAGGCTGAAACACACCTCTGTTAGTCAGCACCTCTTTCTGGGCCTCTCCACCTGGCATCTGTGTAAACTTCTTGTCCTTCATGATACTTGGATAAGAGAAGACGGGTGGTGTCAGGCTCCAACTTGTCCAAACAGGCGATTGCTGAGGGACCAAGCTTGCTATATTTAATTGCTGGAACTGTTGTGGTAAATCTGCTATTGATGGACTCCCAGAAATTATCTTGTGGATGTCATCCTGAGAGATTACTGATTCAATTTGTGTTTCTTCCCTCCAGTCTGATTCAACTGCTGTATACATAGGACTAGAGGAAGATTTTTCTTCAGACTGTCTGGTTAAAATTGTTTGGTCTCTTCTGCTTGAGATGGAATGTTTTGGCCTAGCTCCCAGATCCTTTCCCTCCTCTTGCCATTCTAACGGCATCCATTATCTCCTCCAAAGTGGGGGCTAACAGGTTCAGCTAGTGCTCCGAAGGGCCCCCACAAGCCTCATCCTGCTCACCTCCAATGCTGGCTGATTCTTGATTTTCCTCCATTTCTGAAAAAAAAAATATTTGGGTTATCAGCTACAACTCTTTTTAGAAAAAAAATTGAGTACTGAAATAATGTCAAACTTCCAGAAATCCTTCGTTTGAGACAGTAATTCCGAGACCGACATAATCTCAAAGTGATTTATTCAAAACAAAAAAGACTGGTATCGTCAGGTGGAATTTCAGTACTGGTATACCTCCCACAAAATTCCACCTACCTCCACCTACTTCACAGCTCATTAATCACATGAACCAATTGTATTGTATGTACAGTTTTTTATTACGCCACTCTCTGTGACCTTGTCTTTCAAACTCATATTTTTTCTACTAAGAACTATGCAATTACATCACTTCCCTCCCAGCACTCATGACAGCGATGAATTTTAGAGCTGACAATTCTATAACATCTTCTGTCATCTTCTCTGGAATTATTTATTCTATCTCTTCTTCATTTATAAATTTTTGATCAAAAAAATCTTCCGCTTTATCAAGTGAATCCAACCTAAATCTTTTCTCCTGCCATGTAACCATAATACCCTCGGGTACCAACCACTTAAAATTCATATTATGTTTTATCAGTTTTGTTGTTAGGAAGTGATATGGTCTCCTTAGCTCTCTTACTCTCCTCGGTATTTGTTTTACCACAGTTAGTTGTTTTCCAGCATATTCGATTGGCTCATCTCTTGTCTTGTGCAAAATTTCATCATGGACCAAGTTTTTTACTAATCGAACATGGACTTCTCTTGGGAAGTTAAACCTCCTTGCGTAGTTTGTCTGTACTCTGTACAGTTCGTCCATTTCTGTGAACATCTCTTCTTTTTCCATCCCTAACATCTTTGCTAGTATATTCACCATCACCTCCGGTAGGTCTTCCCTTTTTTCTTCCTTCAAATTTTGGAATCTTAGGTAGTGGGCTGCCTTTTCTACCTCCAAGAAAATTACTGTTGTTTCCAACTCCTTGTTAGCTTTTTCCAATTTATCCATTAAATCATCCACCCTTTTTCCCTCCTCCATCTTTGTCTCAATTTCTACAATTTCCTTTTGACTTTTCTGAACCTTTTGTTGTAAAGCTTCGAATTTCTCATCTGTTATTTGTATCTTTTCTTTTAGTTCAGATCTCACCACCCACATCTCATTCTTCATGTCCTCATGGTTTTTAACCATCATCTCTTGCACGCTCAACATTAAATCTTGTAAATCCTTTATAGAATTTGATCTTTCTTTTGGAAGCATTTCGTCAATAGGCCTTTGTGTGGAATGGCTTGCCATGGCTGCCATTGTCATCATTTGCGTGGGTATCTTCCTAATTATACCTATCTTGGATATGTTTGTAGTACTTATCATATTAAACAATCTTGTCAGTATGTTGTTTCTTATCCACCACTCCCAGTTTTTTCCTTTCTTATCAAATCCCTCCACTTCTATTACCCTTCACTTTCCCCTTCTTTTATAGCACAATATCACAATATTTTTCCTATTATTCTTCCCTACTATTAAATGCTCTATATTTCAATGATTTATACTCAATAATCAACAATTATTCAATTGTTATTTAATCTCTCGTTAAATATTCAGTCATCCCAATTTTTCTGTTATTAAAGTCAATATTATACTAATAACTTTATATTAATATTTTATACAACTCTTATTCCAAAAAGATTAATTATACATATATATCTTTATATATATAAAACATAATAATAATATTGATAACATATTAAATAATCTGCATTATGAGTATATTAATTAATTAGCTTAAATATTTCCATATAATATATACTTTATAGCAATATCAAACCACTAGTAGGGAATCTAATAATATATATTCAGATGTATAAATCTATTAATAAATATAGTATATACCTCTATAATATTATCAATTTCCAATATCCAAGAAGAGTGAAAAAGGAAAAAGAAAAAGAGACAGATTCAGTTCCAATTCTGTAGATCTGGAAGCAGGCACATAAAAATGTTTTTAAGTCACTCTCAATTATTTAAGCTGTCTTCTATAAGTAGGACAAAATATTCAGTAGTTTAACAGTCACAAGTGTCTCTTTCTTGGCTTTGTTACAATCTGTTACTATGTATTTTCAATCCAGTCTTTTTTTTTCTCTGCTACCAGCAGGTGTCTCTCACATGTCGCAACAACATCTTTCTGTCGTCTTTAAATTTGCTGTGTCACTCTCTTGATGCTATCCATTTTATTTCAAAGTTTTTTACTCGAGAGCCTCCATTCCCAAACCCAGAACAAGAAAGCCAGAGCAAGACTAGAGAAAAATGATAAAAAAAGAAAACTCAAAAAACAAAAAGGCAGTCCAATTATCAATTATCAACTTTCCAAATTTATTATTCCCAGTCTCCTCTGATCTTTTTATTCTGTTATCTGCGCCAGTCTCTTACGTTCATAACATCTATTAAAAGTCTCCACTATCAATATTAAATCCAAAAAGTTCACTTTTCACAAAGAATACACTTATCTCCATTCCAATCTTAATTTTGCAGATTAAACACATGGTTGTCTCGTCACTCCAACCTCCCATTTGTCTTTACTGTTTTCTTCCGATCTTTCCGCTCACCATTGATCTCGCCGCTCTGTTTACACACCATCTAGAGCTGACTCCAATTGCCGAGCTATCTTTCGTTAATACTATATTACACTTTCCTTTATATTACTTTATTACTCACATTCTGGTTGTTCCTTTTGTTAGTTTGATTGTACCGTCATTCTGCTAGATCACCTCTTATATGACCAGCTGTCAGCACTCATGGACGGCCATTGCTGGTCGTCCTTCCACCGCTCACTCGTCCCTGGTTTACTTTGTTTTCCGCCACGAACTGCCACCTGTAACAGATCTCCGGAGTCCCCACTCCTTTAGGAAGCCCTCCGAACTTCCTTTTGACTCCGTAGAGTTCTGCAAAGTGGGGATAAAGGCTCGTGTTTCACAGAGATTCCTGCTTATATGTCTTTTCTCCCTGACAGCTGGCTCCACCTCTCCATGGATGCACTATCTTGATTACCTCAATATAATACTGTCCACCCAGAAATGATCCGTCCCATTGTCCCGACTAAACAATTGGCGACTCCAATGGTTACTAGAGCTCAGAAAAGGAGAGATCTCTCAAAAGATTTGTCTACACAGTTGAAGGAAGTTTTAAAACTAGATGATTGGTTCCTGACCCATTCAAATGACTGTACGGTTAGAGGTGGTTTGGTATGGGTAGGGGCTAAATTATATGTACCAGCTAGTTTGAGGGCCCCCATTTTAAAACAAGCTTACGATTCTGGACATTTTGGATTCTTGAAAACCCTACATTCTTCGTCAGACTGCTCTAGAGTCCAGCATTGGGTATAACTCCGCTTTCTTATGATGTGAGCTGAGTCTGCCACTATAAAAGGTTCACCTCTGCTGAGAGCCCCAGCTTTTCAACTCAGCTCTTGGACATATGAGCTATTGTCTCTGGACTCTGAGTTAATTAGCATTCCTCAAAACAAAAGCATTGAGAAAAAGAAAAAAAGAATCATCAAGATTGAGAGAAGCTCTCAGGGCTGTGGTAAAGCTTCGTTCATGAGGAGAGCGGGGATCCGCTCTCCTCCAGTTGCAGCTGCCTCAGCAGGCACTGACACGCAGACAGTAAGTGCGATCGGCCAAAATGCCATGGAATCTCCCTCAGACTTGCTAGAAGGCTAATTAACATCACAACAGCCTCCTACACAGCTTTTCTCTGGGCTGCACGGCTTGTAAAAACCTCCCGAGGCTGCACAAGTCTTCCGGAAGATTATTAGGCCATAAACTATTAATGTTTTGCAATAGCTGCCCTTGAGGTCTCTGCAGCAATTAGGCCCGATCCCAACCAACCTCCCTTTTACTACTGCATTTTACTACTTACTGCATCGATTGGAGGGGCAATTTTCCTTCAGCAAAGATATTAATCCGGCCATTATAAGTTGCAAAACTAAGGCCACAGCACAAAGCCTCAGGGATTCAAAGGTGCACCAGGGATCATCGAAGGCCTCAAGGCCCCTGGCCTCGTGGCTGGTGGCCATTTTGTGATCAGGTTCCTCCGGGCGCCATTTTTTAGTGGGCCCCGAGGCAGTGATCCTATCTCTTTCCTGGCCATTTAGCTCAGAAAACACCATCAGGAAGAGCTGACAACGCCTCCAGTATTTCTTCCATGAGCAATGGAAATAGATTGGGCCCAGCCAGGACCATCAGGCATGCAGATCATTCAGACCTCTCAAGCCCCCAAAAGGGGCTTGAAAATGACCATGAGGCCATTCAACCAACAGGGAGGCCGCAGCAAAGATCAAGGCCAGGGCCTGAGCCCCCAAGAAGGCCTCCAAGTCTGAACTTAAGGCAGAAAAGAGAAGACATGAGGCTTTAGAGAAACAATTCACAAAAAATGCTCAACAATTACAAGAACAAGTTGCAGGCACATAGAGGGCAGATGGAAGTCCGGCTAGCCATCTATGGAACTTGTCACCTGAAAGGCAGAATGAAGCCTTTCCCCAGGACCTGAGTTTGTCTGGCCCTTCTTACAGGCCATCTACTTGGAACACAGCTACACCTAACCCTCAGCAGGCTTTGCCCCTAGGGGTTTACAGGTTTAGGGAGCAAGCTAACCTTATCCCTTCTGTGACTGGGCCCCAGATGATAGTTCCTCCCCAGGAGAACAGGCCCCAACACATCCAGGAAGTAGTTTCGGTGGCAGTCAGACAGGGCATTGCTGAAGGTCTCAAACATCTCCTCCACCCCCCCGGGCAGAGGCTCAGGTATCCTTTCCTCCTCCTATCAAGGTAACCCTCCTCCATGGAGGGAGGTTCCCACTTTGGAACCCATGTTTGCCCCTCATCATTTTTATAGCTGGGAGGGACAGGATGACGGGATCCTCTTATCACTCTGAACAGGGTAGTTCCTCAGAGGAGGAAGAGGGGGAAATTAAAGATCCCTTCCTCTCCGATGAAGAGGAAACCAAACCAGAACAACTGTCCACAAAGCTATCTTTAAGCCCTCACGTAAAAAGTCTACAACCAACTTTACGATGCCACCTGGAGGAAATTCAGTTACTGGTGCTCGGAGAGAGCCCAAAACCCCTCTTCAGCATCTGTTCGGAGATCCTTCGGTTTCTCCAGGACGGGCTGGATAAGAGCCTCATGCCTAACACCCTCCACAGACAGGTGGCGGCCTTAGCTTCGGTAATTTCATGGGACAGGTACACATCCCTCTCCCACCACCCTTCGATCCACAGATTTCTGAGGGGAGCTTCAAATCTGTGACCACTCATTGTGCATAGGTATCCCACTTGGGACTTGCCTAAGGTTCTCCAAGCTCTCTTGGGCCCTCCTTTTGAGCCTTTACGAATGGTAGGCTTCCATATTTTAACTCTGAAGGTTTCCTTCTTGGTGGCTATTACGTCAGCCAGGAGGATGTTAGAATTAGCTGCCCTTTCGGTAAGGCCAGATTTGTGTATGTTTTATGACAACCGGGTGGTTTTGCGCCTGGACCTTTCATTTGTACCAAAAATTAACTCTTGGTTTCACAGAGCTCAAGACATTGTTCTTCCTGACTTTTGTCCCAAACCCCAACATGTATTAGAACATCAGTGGCACACATTGGACATGAAAAGGGCACTCAGGATTTATATCAAACGAGCTGCACTTTTTTGCAAAACTGAGTCAATGTTTCTGTCTTTTCAACCTATCTCCTTGGGGTCTAAGGCCTCATCTCCCAAGTTTAGTAGGTGGATCAGAGCGTGCATTTCTATAGCATATGAAACTCTTGCTTGCCAGCTCCCAAGAGACTGACTGCACGCTCTACCCGGAGCGCAGCAACTTCGGCAGGTTGGGCCACGCAGGCTCCGATCAAAGAAATTTGTAGAGCTGCTACATGGACCTCGCCTTCCCCATTCGTCCGACATTACTGGCTGGACTCTTTTGCATCTGCACAGGCTGCATTTGGATGAACGGTACTCCAGTGGGTGGTTCCTGGGTCGGATTAAGAGGACCAGCCGAGTCCCTACCTTGGGCATGCAGGCTTTGGTATATCCCAATGCTGGACTCTAGGGCAGCGTGATGGAGAAGGGGCGTTGGTAGACTTACCAGTGAACGCCCTTTCTAGACACGCTGGGATAGAGTCCAGCCTCACCCTGTGGCCGTCTGGTCTAGTATTCTCGGGTAAGGGGGCGGTTATATGCTCATTCTATTCATTTATATTCCAGAGACAATCCTAGTCTGTCAAGATACTTCGCCAGAAAAGCTGGGGCTCTCAGCAGAGGTGAACCTCTTATAGTGGCAGACTCAGCTCACGTCATAAGAGAGCGGAGTTATACCAAATGCTGGACTCTATCGCAGCATGTTTAGAAAGGGCGTTCACTGGTAAGTCTACCAATGCCCCTTTGATCAAACGACAATTCTAGTGGCCTACTTTAAAGAAGGACATTGAAGTTTATGTGGCTAGTTGTCCTAGTTGCACTTTGGCTAAACAGCCACCTGGTAAACCTGCCGGCTTACTACAGAACATAGCTAGGTTGACTGCTCCATGGAAGGAAATTTCTATGGACTTTATAGTGGAATTCCTAAAAGTGGGGGAAATACAGTAATCTGGGTGATAACGGACTTGTTTTCTAAGCAGGTACATTTCATACCTTGTGCAAAAATCTCATCTGCAAAAACCTTTATTTTACATGTCTATAAGTTACATGATGTTCCTGAATGGATAATTTCAGATAGGGGTGTCCAATTCACTTAGAATTTCTGGAAAGAATTCCCGAATCTATTGGACTCCGCCCAGGCCTTAAGTTCTGCCCACCACCCAATGGGGCTTGTGAGAGGACTAACTCAGTATTGAAACAATACCTTAGATGCTATATAAATTATCAACAAGATGATTGGTCTGACCTCTTGCCTTTTGCAGAGGTAGCGTATAACAATTCAGTTCACAGTAATACTGGTTTTACCCCATTTAAAATAGCTTCAGGGCAAGACTTTGTATCCATACCCGAACTTCCTCAAGAGAAATCCAATGTTCTGTCATTGACTGAATGGATAACTCAACTCCAGCTTACCTGGTCGGTTATCTGTAAAACATTAGATGATGCTCATCAAGCTCATAATAAACAAGCTGGTAAAAAGAGAGCTCCACAAAAACAACATCAAGTGGGGGACAAAGTCTTTCTTACTGTCTTCTGGGGATTGAAAAGAGTCTTTTAATCTTTTACTTGTCCATCTCAGGATCTTTTCTTTCATATCTGCTGGGTGACATTAGGCTTGGCTTGGTAGTAAGAGGGGTCAGTCAGGCTTGGGAAGGTCTGCTCTACTCTAGTTGCTTGGTAATTTTCAGCGGAGGACTGGATCCAAACACAATTCCTGGCTCAAATGGATGGAAAGTCTCCTCTGGAGGCAGCATCTGGGTCAGTGTTATCTGCTTCCACAGGTTGCAGAGTCATCTGTGCAGGGCTGAAAGACATGAGAACAAGTCCCCCTACCCCCTTTGTGGGTGATGCTCCCAGGAAAGGCATTGTAAGATGATTAGAGATAGGGGTAGGAATGGGATTCAAATTTCTTAACAATCGGTTCTATAGACATAGCCTAATTTGTGGTGTGGCTTGGTCATGTGACTGGGTGAGCATAGGTTGCTGGGTGGTATGGTTTGGTGGTCGTGATTGGGTGGATGTGGCTAGGTGGTCATGTGACTGGCTGGGCATGGCTTGGTGGTCATGTGACTGGCTAGACATGGCTAGTGGATCATGTGACTGGGGTGGGCGTGGCTAGGTGGCCATGTGACTGGCAAACCAAATATAAGTGGTCCTCGCTTAATGATCAGTTGCTCAGCAAGTATTCTAATTTACAACTGACCTCCCCAAAGCTACTTGACCTGTTTTTGGTGTTTTAACAGCCATGCATGCACACACGCATGCACTCGCGCGCACACACACACACACACACACTTATGACCAGTTACAAAATCCCACACAGTCTTGTGACTGAGGTTTTCTATCTTTTTTGCCAGTTTCCAACAATTCCTTCTGGTTTCCTGTTAAAAACACCCATTGGGGAAAATGGACTTGTTTTAGAATAGAATAGAATAGAATAGAATACTTTTATTGTCATTACATTCTACAAATACAATGAAATTTGAAAGCTACTCCAGCACAGTGCCCCAAATACCACATCACAATCACACTACAGAGTATTTAATAATTAAAATAATTAAAATAATAATAATTAAAAACCTAGTCTAAAACCTATCTAAAACATATAGTAAGTTACATAGTTTAAAAATGCCACTATATACATAGAGCTAAATCACATATGCATTATTTGATTCAAGACAATTATTGCCTTGGAAAAGAAACTGTTTTTCAGTCTATTAGTCCTCATTTTAAGACACCTCTAACGCCTCCCTGATGGCAACAGTTAGAAACATGAATGTCTAGGATGAGAATGGTCTGTGGAGATTTTTAGTGTTCTAGAGAGGAGTCTGGTCTTCGCAATCTCTTCCAAAGAAAAAAGAGAGCAACCGATGATTTTTTGTGCTGTGTTTATAACTCTCTGGAGCATCTTTTTATCCACTACAGAGCATCCAGCATACCACACTGTTACACAGTATGCCAAAATGCTCTTGATGGTAGAACGGTAAAAGTAATCAGCAACTTCTCACCCAGATCACTCTTTTTCAGCAGACTCAGAAAGTGCAGGCGCTGTTGGGCCTTCTTTGCAGTGGCCATAGTGTGGACTGACCAAGTAAGGTTGTCGGAAATATGAGTTCCTAGAAATTTAAAACTATGTACTTTTTCCACACGGTCTCCACTGATATATAGTGGAAGAGGCTCTGCTTTGCATCCACATGATTTAACAACCAGTGTTTGCTTAATGACCATGGTGTTTGCCTAACCTGGGGTCTGCAACCTTAAACACTCAAAGTGCCATTTTTCTATTTTCTTTTAAACAGGTATCTTTATGTGTGTCTCTCTTTCTCCCTCCCTCTCTCTTTCTCATCTCTTTTTCTTTCTCCATTTTTCTTTCTTTTTCTCATCTCTGTCTTTTGTCTCTCTCTTTCCCTCCCTCCCTCCTTTCTCTGTCCGTCCCTGGAGGGGAAGGAATATAAGTTACTTTTTTCAGTGCTGTTGTAACTTTAAATGGAGGCTAAACAAATAGTTGTAAGTCAAAGGCTATCTGTATCTGCGGCTTTAACCTTCCAATTAGCATCTAACTAGATGCAGAAAATGCAGAAAAACAACCCAGGCTCACAAGAAGTTGTACTTCAGAGTGTTTTTCAAGCTTAGCAACTTTAAGGCATGTGGACTTCAATTTCCAGAATTCCCTAGGCAGCATGAGACCTGATCATTTGATTAACCCAAGTCAGTAACATGAAAGGATTACCAACTTTAAAGATACTGAGCATTGTATCTCTGTGTGAATTGATTTAATAAGATTCCATACTTACCACACTCATTTCTCTGCTGGGACAGAACCATCAAGGAATTTCTACTGGATTGCCTTTGTACCAAGGCTCTGATTTAATATTGCCTTCTCCTCCTCTTCACTAAATGCTTGACCTCAAATAGATATTACCTATTTTCTACTGGTGGATTAATCTATAAAATGTAATATGAACTGCCCCTTCATCACAAGGACACAGTTTTAAAGAGTAAAGTCCCCCCCCCCCCAAAAAAAAAAAAAATCTTCCAGAACGCTTTCCTAATCCATTAAAATGTTCTAGGGTTAATGCTGTCTTAAATTTAGAGATAGGTATTTGGTTTAATTATATAACTAGTGTAAAGCAACAGAGACTGACTACTGAAAATCATACCTAGGAAGGCCAGTAAATCTAATTGCCTTTCTACCTACATAACATAATTTTAAGGCTGAGTATTATCTGTTTATAGCCCATCATAAGCGCTACATCCCATGAAAAGCCATAACACAGCAATTTCCAATGAATTTTGCTTTTAATTGCCAAATTTAGTCCATTTATATTAAATTTCATTAATTTAATTTCTTCTTCCATGATTTTATTTATTATATGGTCTGGTTGATCTTGCTGCTCTCAACTCTCTTTGTTCCTTAGCTTTTTCTTTTTCTCTGATGGCTTTCTTCCTCTTCTCTTTCCTCCTCTCTTTGTTGTCTCTCTTCCCTCTCTACTATTTTTTCCCATGGTTTTATTGCTTCCATCTCTCTTCTCTTTTCTTTTTCATATTCTCTGAAATATTGGTCATAAAATAATTCTGCTTTTTCAATTGTATCTAGTCTATGCTTTCAGAAGGAATCATCATTCCTTCTGGTATCAGCCATCTAAAGTTAATTTCTCTTTTAATCAAGCATTTTGTCAGGAACTGATGTTCTCTTCTCAAGTCTCTTATAGTTCTAGGCATCTGTTTCAGCACTATTATTTCCTTTCTTTTATACTTTAATGGTTCATCTCTCACCGCCTTCAATATCTCTGTTCTTGTAGCCTTCTTTGTAAATCTGTTCTTGTAGCCTTCTTTGTAAATCTTCATATTAGACAAATTAGACAACTTGTGCCTCATTCCATATAGAGTCTGGACTCTGAAGATTTCATCCATATCATATATCATTTTCTCCTTTGTCTCCTCTCTAGCAACTGCAAGCAGGTCTGCCAGATTTTAATCTTTTTCCTCTTCAACATTTTGGAATCTTAGATAATAGTCAGCTGTGTCCACTTCCAACATGATAATTTTCTTTTCCTTAGTTTGATCTGATCTTGATAATCTATAATCCATTTCCCTTAATCTTTGTTCTATAATCAATGGTTTTTCTTCCATTTTCCCCATTCATTTTTCATTCTTCTCCATCATTTGTTAAATACTTTCTATTTTCCCTTCTACATTGTCAACTTTCCCTTCCATCTTCCCTACTTTTTCTTTTTTTATAAATTTGTTTATTCAACATTTCAACAATTAAAAACAAATTTCTACATTTTGCAATGTTACTATAACAGTGTTTACATTTGTGAATGTCCTCTATTTCTATGCTATCCATCTCTATATTTAGAGCTTCATTCTTCATCATTCTAAGCATTTTATACATATATACATTTATTTACACATCAGCCTTATTACTATGATTTCTCATACATTATCATTTGAGGCCTTTGCGTCTTTACCTTATCCGTTCATACCAAATATCCCATATCTTATAGTATTCTTCCTTATTTTTCAATATCTTCGTCAATCTATCCATCTCGGTGCATTCGTATATCTTAATTATTGCGGTTTCTGAGGGGGTCATAGCCTGTTTCCAATTTTGGGCAAAGGAAATTCTAGCAGCAGTTATAATATGGAGCATTAAATATTGGTGTTTTTTATTCAGATTAGGCTCTAACATGCCTAACAGAAAGATTTCTGATGTAAGTTTGATTTTCTGTTCCATTAACTCTTCTAACCAGAATTTAATTTTAAGCCAGTATCTCAGTGCTTGAGGACAGATCCACCACATATGAAAATATGGTTACATCTCCAGTATTTGGCTATCATATTTGGGGAACATTTTAGCTATTCTCGCTGGGGGGAGGTGCCAATGGTAAAACATTTTATATAAGTTCTTTTTGTAGAGACTGACAATGTTATCTTATAATTTACCTGCCAAATACATTCCCACTGTTCTAAATCAATGCTGTGATGCAAGATTTTAGCCCAGGTTATCATATTTTGTTTAACAGTTTCCTCTTCCATTTTGTAATCCAATAGGTAATTATATATTTTACTAATCATTTTTTTCCAACCCCTTATAATATTTTATCTAATTCTTGCTGCGTTGTACAGAAACCAAATTGATCCTTATCTTTTTTATAACATGTTTGGACCTGAAAGTAAGGCCACCATCCTATTTCAGTTCCCTGTAGTTTTAATTGGTTTTGTGTTTTTAATTCCCCATTTTCATTTAGAAGAACTTTATATTTTATCATTTTGTTTAGGTCTAAAGTGTTGGGATATATTAACACTTCCATTGTTGATAGCCATAGCGGTATTTTCACATAGTGGTTCTTTTTTAATTTCTCCCAAACTGATAATACAGTGTCTCTTACCCGGTGACTTTGGAAATAAGTATGGCACTTGTTTTTCCCATCCCAGAGAAATGTGTGCCAGCCAAGCTGCAGGTCATAACCCTCTATTGTTAATATTCTTTTATCTGTCAGATTAATCCAAACTTTGAGCCATGTAGCTATTGCCACCTGATAATATAGTTCAAAGTCTGGGAGGCCAAATCCTTCCCTGCTTCTGCTATCTTGCAGTAATTTATATTTTATCCAGGCTTTTTTCTTCTGTCAAGTAAATTTTGCTATTTTTTTGTTTAAATCCTCAAAGAAATTCCTTCCTAACTTGACTGGCACCATTTGGAACAAAAATAATAATTTGGGTAAAACATTCATTTCTACAGTCGCTATCCTCCCCAACAATAACAACTGTATCTTAGCCTAATTATCTAGATCTTTTTGAATTTGAAGAATCAATTTATCATAGTTGTCTTCTTTTATCAATGAACATTTCGCCATAACCCAAATCCCAAGATATTTTACTTTTTTGACTATCTGCATACCTAATTCATTTGATAGTTCTTCACTTTGTCTTCTAGTACAGTTTTTAGTCATTATTTTAGTTTTTTCTTTATTAATTTTGAGCCCTGCCACATTTCCAAATTCTTCTATTTCTGTACTAGTATAGAACTTGTTTCTTTTGGATCCTCTATGATAAATACCATACCATCGGCAAAGGCTTGGAATTTATACTCCTCTTTCTTGATAGTCAATCCTTTAATATCCTGATTTTGCCTTATCTGAGTCAACAATATTTCTACAGATATGTATAGCAATGGGGCTAGTGAACACCCTTGCCTCACTCCTTTGTTTATTTCTAGACCACCCTTGGTTTCTCCATTCACTATCACTTTTGCAGTTTGTACCGTATAAATTGTTTCTATGAGTCCCAAGAATTTTCGCCAAATTGCATCTTAGACAGTTGTTCAATGAGAAATCACCAGTTTAAGTTGTCAAATCCTTTCTGGGCATCTAAGAACATAAGCGCCATTGATTTATTTGGATGCATCTCATAGTATTCTAGGACGACCATAATCAATCTTGTGTTGTTCTTCATCTGCCTATTTGGGAGAAAGCCATTCTGGTCAGAATGAATAATTTCACTTAATATCTTTTTCAGTCTTTGAGACATTATTGTGGCTAGAATTTTATAATCCATGTTTAAGAGCGAGATCGGTCTATACTTTTTTATTTGCTGGGGATCCATCTGTTCCTTGTATATAAGTGTTACTTCTATCCATGTCTTTGGTATTTCAGCTCATTCTAGAGCCTCATTATACAAGTCCAGCATTAATTCCTCCAATGACTCTTGAAATTCTTTATAGAACTCTGATGGTATTTTGTCTGGTCCTGGGGTTTTATTTGTTTTTTGTTTCTGAATTGCATCTTTAATTTCTTTTATAGTTATTTTATTGTTTAATGAATCTTTTGCAGCATTAGATGGTATTGGATGATATCCTCCTCTGGGATTTCTTCCTGGGTATACAGATTGGTAAAAACTTTTGGACAATTATTTTCTTTTGATCTATCTAGGAGCATAAGCTCCCATTTTCATCTCTTAACACTGCTATTGTTTTTTTCTCCTGTTCCCTCTTTAACTTGTGTGACAGCCATCTTGCTGGTTTATTCGCGTTCTCAAAATAGTTTTGCTTCACTAATTTAAAATTATTTCATATTTCACCAGGTTCATTTCTCTTTTGAGTTCCTCATTACAAGGATCTTTCTGTATGTCAGCTTCCAAGTTTTTCACTTTTTCCTGCCTTTGTTTCTGTTCTTTCTTTCTTTTTGCAGCGTATGCTATTGTTAGGTCCTTTACATAAGCCTTTGTTTTATCCCATAAATTTTGCACTGTTGTCTACTCTTTCAAGTTGATTTCAAGAAATACTTTTAATTCTTTTTCTATCATCGGATGTATTTTTTATTTCTTAACAAGTTTTTATTAAAAATCCACCTTCCGGTCCTCCTCTTTCCTCTTCATTTGATTTTGATAGGATTGTGATCGGCCCAGGTATTCAGCAAAATCTCAATTTCCTCTATATTTTCCATTAATTTCGAGTCCATCCATATTATGTCTATTTTAGACCATGATTTGTGAGGACTGAAAAAATGTCTTTTGAGAAGATTTAATTCCCTCCAAACATCTTTCAAGTTCAATTCTGATGCCATTCTGTTGAATACAGTTGGAAGTGTTCTCCTCTTTTTTATTCTTTTTGCTACTTTTGTAATCTTTCTATGTCAGGGACTGCATTATAGTGTCCTACAATACATACGTTCACCTGTTCCATTTGTATTATCTTCCAATGAAGTTTATTATAAAATTCTTTCTGGTTTGTGTTTGGAGCATATATTGTTACCAGAAGTATCTTCTTTTGATCTAAAGTAATTTCTATAAATAACATCCTTCTATCCTCATCATTATAAATTTGCCTTGGGTTTAGCTTATCTTTTATATATACTGCAATATCTCTTTTTTTTTGTTTGTCAAGGCCAAATATAATTTACCTAATTTGGAGAATTCTACAAAATCTGTTTGTTGTTTTGAGATATGGACTTCTTGCATACACATGACAGCTGCATTTTGCTTCTGGGGTTTTACAAATATCTATTTCCTTTTTATTAATGAGTTTAAACCATTTATATTAATTGATAATAGAGTAATTTCTCTGTCCATTTTACTGTTTATATAGAGCAACTCTTGTTTCTTTTCTTGCTCTAAGTTGGAGCTTCCATTCCCTGGACTTGCTAATCTCCAGGGTGGCCACTTGCTCAGGTTGTCCTGATATTCTTGTCCTGATATTGCAGTTAGGGTCATCACAGGTTCCAACCCTAACTGCCCAGCTGGTCCTGCTGGTGGGGTCTGCCATAGGGCTGGCTCCTTGGATCTGGTGCCCTTCCGGAGTTCGGCCTCCACTGCCTTTGCTTTGACTACTGCCACAGCTGGTGGGTAGCAGAGAATTCCACAAACATCCCCTGAAGTGAATCCAGTGGCTCATTCAGGGGTCTCCGTCCCCTGCTCCATCTTCCCTGCATCTTTACGCCCCTGTTAGGTTGAGTATGTTTCAAGGCTCAGGACCCCGGGCAGCGGCACCACTTTTGCAAGAAACTGCTGGGATTTTCTTTAGGAGATTCAGGTTAATGTCAGTGTTCCAATTAAACTCTCCATGCAATTCAAAACTCCCAAGACAAAGTCCATCAAAGTAAGAACTTATTAAAGAAATCATGTTGGTACATCTGGGAAAAACCCAAATCTAAATCCCCACATTTCCCCCTCCCACACTATTCCCTCTCACACCTTGCTCATTTCCTCCTCACATCCTACCCCATTTAGTGACTCCCCAGTCACATTAGTCAATCCACCTCATGTCTCAACTGCCGCCAAATTCCAGTCACTTCCCTGCAGATGCCAGCAACTTGTTCTTGATCTCTGATGAAAGAATGTTGTGGCTATACTCCCTTCACTGCTCTTCCATTCCCACAGCTTGCCCATTCCCCACTGTGGCAGCCCTGTATCTGATGGATCTGGGGCTGACACATTTATTATTATATGTGACCCTTATTATCATTGTAAAAGTATTAAATAACAGGTTTAAAATTCTGTGTAGTACCAGTCAGACCAGAACATGATCTCGATCATTGCAGACAATATGAGAGAAGGAGAAGCAGCAGGAATTAATTGCTCAACTCCATGATGAAGAAGCCCCTGAGCTGAAAGATGTGGATGAGTTCATGCAGTCTCTAAGGGCCTGATTTGAAGACATGGCTACCCGAGAGGAAGCTGAAGCAGAAATCAAAGGATTGAAGCAGCAGGATCAACCTCCCAAGGAGTTTGTGTGGGAGTTTAGAAGAGTGGCTGGAAAACTATGAGGCTGGCCCGAGAGGCTCTTCATCCACTACTTTAAGGAAGCCCTGGATCAAAACCTTAGGCAAGCGGGCATCTACAGGGGAGTTGCCAACCAGATCCAAGATTGGTACCAGTTGGCAGTGACTTGGAAATTCACCCCCATCAGAGATCGATGACAGAGAAGTCCCCTAAGCAGCTGTAGGGAGGCAGGCCAACTGGCAAGCTGCCAGTAGAGGCAAAACCAGTAGCAAGCCCCAGGGTCAAATGCTTTAGATGTGACCAGCAAGGTCACTGAGCCTCAGAATGCCTCGTGCCAGCCCCTATTCCCCAGGTGAGAATGCCAACAGTAGCCAAGTAGAAGAGCCACCAGACAAGAGGAAGTTTGCTCAGCAAGCTGTAGAGGTCCCCCCTTGCAATCCAAGGAGGGGGAAACTCGTGCCATGGCAGGAGCCCATGGAGAGCTGGAGGCCCTAATAGACACCAGTTGCATCTGGTGCTTAATCAGCTCTCAAACCGTGCAAAATTTAGAGATAAAAATGATAGCTCTGAAACACCCTACCCATTTTGAACAAGTAGGTGGTTCACTTATTGGGGGAGAGCCAGAGACTTTAGTCACTATACCTATAAGGCTGGAGATGGGGTGGCACTGGGAATTGATACAATTTCTGGTCACCCCAAAAATGACCGAAGCCCTCATCCTTGGCTTGGCTTGACAAATGGGCCCCCCATCATTACATGGGAAGAAGGCTATTGTAAACTAAGGATAGGCATAGGCCTCTTGCCACCCCACCAGCAATCTGTGAACTGGCCGTTTTTGGGACCCAGTAGACGAAATCAGAAGGAGGAAGTGGCCTCCACAACAGAGGTGGCACCCCTTTGCCCACAGATACCCAAGGAGTACCAGAACTTTAATGAAGATGAGTACAATATACTTCCCCCCACCGACCCACTGATTGCATGATAGAATTCATCCCAGGGGCAAAAATACCAAAGTGAAAAATGTACTCAATGACCCCTAAAGAGATGGATGAATTGAGGAAGTACATTGATGCTAACTTAGCAAGATAACAGATAACAGATAATCAGAGTTGGAAGGGACCTTGTAGGTCATCTAGTCCAACCCCCCGCCCAAGCGGGAGACCCTACACCATTTCTGACAAATGGCAGTCCAAACTCTTCTTGAAAGTCTCAAGTGATGGCGCTCCTACAACTTCCGAGGGCAAGCTGTTCCATTAGTTGATTGTTCTCACTGTCGGAAAGTTTCCCCTTATTTCCAGGTTAAATCTCTCCTTGTTCAGTTTTCATCCATTATTCCTTGTCTGGCTTACAGGCACTTTACAAAATAGTTTGACCCCTTCCTCTCTGTGGCAGCCCCTCAAATATTGGAAGACTGCTATCATATCTCCCCTGGTCCTTCTCTTTACTAGACTAGCCAAGCGCAGTTCCTGTAACTGTTCTTCATATGTTTAGTCTGCAGTCCCCTAATCATCCTGGTTGCTCTTCTCTGTACTTTTTCTAGAGTCTCAACAGCTTTTTTGTAATACGGTGAACAAAACTGGAAGCAATACTCTAGGTCTTACTAAGCTTTATAGAGTGGTATTAGTACCTCCCTTGATCTTGATTGTATCCCTCTGTTAATGCAATTTAGGATTGCATTAGCTTTTTTGACTGCTGCTGCACATTGCTGGCTCATATTTAGCTGGTTGTCCACTAAGACTCCAAGATCCCCCTCACAGTTACTGCTATTGAGCCTGGTTTCACCCAATCTATATGAGTACTTTTGGTTTTTCTTGCCTAAGTGTAGGTCTTTACTTTTCGCTACAATGAATTTCATTTTGTTAGATATGGCCCAGTGTTCTAGTCTGTCAAGATCCATCTGGATCTTGAGCCTATCTTCTTGGGTGTTAGCTATTCCTGCCAGCTTAGTATCATCTGCAAATTTGTTAAGTTCCCCTTCTATTCCCTCATCTAGGTCGTTAATGAAGATATTGAAGAGTACTGGGCTGTAGGAATCAAGACTCAGGACCACATGGAGATGAGACAAGCTGCTTTCTTTATTGTCAGGTTGAGAATAAGAAGAGCTTTCTGCTCTCTTGCCAGAGTTCGTTCTATCTCTCTATATCCATGGTAGCATACCAGTGGTTAATTTATACACTATACATCTATTTAGACAACCTTTGTTACTGTCTGCTTAAGCAGTTTATACATTCATTTCCAGATAGGATTAACTTTTAATTAAGATTAACATAAGCTTCAGTTCCTGCCTTTGTTCCGTCCTATCTGGGTGTTAAGGTCTTGTTTCCTCCAGGTAAACATGCAAATGTTTCCCCCAAGTAAACATGCAAACATTGTACTTTGCACGGAATGTTCTTTGTCTGAGGTTTGCCATCCAAGACAAGAATATCCTGAAAGCACAATGTCTACATATCCCCATTTTTTACTTTATTGTGAGGAAGTAAGGATTTTTGAATATAGCGTAATTGAATTGGATGGAGAGAAGCCGGAATAGGGTGGAACAAAGCCAAGAGTGAAGGAATACATTGAATAAAACAACAAGATATTATTAACATCACTATAAGAATTATTCCATAAAAGAACAGTTATTTTAACCAAACCCAATCTGGCAGCCAATTTTTTTTTTTTAATTACATTTATATGCCGCCCTTCTCCGGAGACTCAGGGCGGCTTACAGTCTATGGAGTACCATGCTAGGTGCTCGGCAATAGCCTTCATTCCATTGTATATGCCTGCTTATTACTAGGGCTTTTTGGCCCCCCCAAGCGGCATTTTTACAAAGTCAGCTTATTGCCCCCAACAATTTTTGGGTCCTCAATTTACCTACCCCGAGAGGATGGAAGGCTGAGTCAACCTTGAGCCTGGTGGGATTCGAACCTGCACTAATTGCAGACAGCTTGCACTAAGTGCTAGATGATTAACAGCCTGCACCACCAAGGCCCTAATTAGTCAACCATTCAAAAGGAGAGGGAATAGCATGAATATTATTCTGAAAATAGGATTGTAAGTTAGCAAGCTCATCTTCAATAGTTTTATTTAGAGAGTGAAAATGAACAGCACAGCTGCGCTGTCCTACTATTTTACAAAAACCTCCTTGTCTAGCCAGGAGGTAATCAATAGCAAATCGTTGTTGAAGCATAACTTGATTCAAATCTTCAGTTTCATGTTGCAAATCACGGACTATGGCAGCTGTAGCATTAATTGATTTTTCCATGCGACAGGCTAGTCTAAGAATAGATCGGCGATTCTCCTGAACAATTATACCAGGATAAGCGCCCAAAGTAATGATTCCTGTCACTGCGCCTGTTACTGCGCGGCCAAAAGTAGATCCAGAAGGAAGCTGAGTATCTATAATGACTTCATCATTACATGAAGGCCCCAAAGGGGATCGACGGGATCTAGAAGAAGTGGAAATTCCTACTTGTACTGGTAAAGATATATATCTAATAGCTGCACATTGATAATTTTGAGGGTGTATGTTGGTGGCATATTTGTCAAAGAAAAACCACATAGAGGGATCTTTTAGTTGCCAGCCAGCACATATTGATCCAACATTAGATTGATTAGTTACATTAAAAATAGGAAAATCATCAGGGTACATTTCAGGAATTACATTAGGTCCATACAATGAAGAATTAAAGGTACCCCATAGCCAATAATAATTAGAGCAATAACTATAATTCCCAATTTTATTTAAAATTCGTTGTGCTCTGGTATAGTCATCCCAATTAGCCAACCAAGTATGTTGGGCATGACAACAAAAACATAATCCTTTAGTGGAGTGAGTAAGTTTCAAATAACGCCAACGAATATTGTTTAATTCAGTAGGAGGTTGTGAAAATAACCAAGACTGTTGAAGATTCTGTAACGGTGAGACAACAAAAGAAGAAGAGGCAATAAGGTTAGGAATAAAAGCTATTTGGCCAGAAGTCATGGGAGGCTCAGATTACAAGGTTACATTAGTACCATGGGTCATAAACATATACTGAGCATGACGAACCCACATATTAGGATTAAGAGGCATAGTATCAATAACATCCTGTGCCCCTACTCTACTGACACTTAACAGTAAAAAGCACATAATAATCATTACAGAATTAGCAGTTATAATAGAAAATACAGCAGCAACCAAATTTTCAGGAGTTTGTGGCAATGCCGCTTTTTGCAATTGTTGCTGTGCTTGATAGGTGGTAGCTTTCACTTGGCCTCAAGTAATTGGCGGAGGGCGTTCAGCTTTGGGCTTCGGAAGACGGACTTCTGTTTTCAGATGCAGGTTGAAGTTTGGAATTGGATTGTTTAAGCCCTGGCGCCACGCCATGATAAGGTCGTATGCAACGAGCAGGGATCCAAATAGCTTGGCGAGTCTGCGGAGCTTGTACAGCAGCATAACCCCGGCCCCAAGTAATTAACCGAGCCGGACTTTTCCACTCAGGGTCTGATGCTTGATGATATTTAACCAAAGGTTTGTCTAAAGGTTCTGCTGTACGGAAATGCAAAATAACAGGTGGTTCTGAAAAGGAATCTGAGACAATTAAGTAGTTCCAAGTGAACAATATAATGGAAATTATATTCTGTATTTTTCGGAGATGATAGGGCCCAGATTCAGTTTTTAACTGTTTTTGAAGTAATGCTTTAAAGGTACGGTGGGCCCGTTCAACAATAGCCTGTCCTTGAGAATTATAAGGGATACCATGTACCAATGTTATGTTCCATTGTTGACAGAACTAATATAAGCAGGACCATTATCATTTTTCAATTGTAAAGGGCGACCCATAACAGCAAAGGAAGAAAGACAATGAGCAATAACATCTTGTGCACGCTCATGTCGAAAAACAGTTACCCATAAATAATGAGAGTAAGTGTCTATGGAAACATGTAAATTACTATAGAGCTTGAAGGCTACAAATTGTGTGACATCCATTTGCCATATCTGATTAGCATGAGTGCCGCGGGGATTAACCCCAACTGGAAATGGGACGGCCACTTGTTGACAGGCAGGACAGGTTCGTACGATATCACGTGCCTGTGACAGAGGAATATGAAATTGCTTAACCAGTGATTTTGCAGTTTGATGAAAATAGGAATGACTTGCAACAGGGTCAGAAAACAAAGAAGTAACTGCTTTTAAAGATTCATCTGCTTTCCGATTTCCTTCTGTAAGGGCATTAGTAAAAGGAGTATGACTTCTTATATGTTCAACATATAAAGGATAGGAACGAGTTTCCAAGACATTTTTTAAAGATAAAAACAGGGCCAACAAATTTACATCCAAATTTAAGGCACATTACGAGTACGGTAAGGACTGCATGGCCAGATACACGTACTGAGTATCAACTATAAGGTTAATAGGTTGATCAGAAAATAAGTGTAATGCCAGAATTACAGCTGCCAATTCAGCACGTTGAGCTGAAGTTTGTACAGAGGTGTATTTGGAATGCCAGAGCTGCTGCTCCTGCCATACAACAACTCCTCTAGTTGGGGACCCATCAGTAAAAACTGTGATAGCAGAAGACAAAGGAGTTCGAGCAAAAATGGAAGAGAAGGCAGGATTTAAAGTAGAGGTGATTACTATCCGGGGGTCTTTAGGTAAAGAATAAAGAAGTTTCCCCACATATTGGGAAAAGGCTATTTGATAAGAGTCAGAAACAGTCATTAGATGTTCATGTTCAGCTTTTGTACGAGTAAAGGCTATACTACTTAGATCACATCCAGTAAGAACTAAAGCTCGTTTTCTTGCTTTAATTATTAAGTCTTCTAAAGCGGACTGATAAGGGTAAATATTACGAGGTGGAATAGCAGATAAATTAAGCCATTCATGTATGTGGACCTGCTTATCAGAAACTGGTGTATATAGACAGCCAGTGGGAATCCTGTAAGAATCTCCATTTCCCACTTTTCTTTTTTATTACAAAAACAGGAGTATTCCATGGACTGATAGAAAATTTAATATGTTCTGCTAAAAGTTGTTCATGAACTAAATGCTGTAAAGCTAAAAGTTTATCAGCAGGAAGAGGCCATTGTTCCACCCATACAGGAGTAGAACAGAGCCACTTAAGTGGGAGAGCCATCATCCAAAATTAAATGAGCATTTAAAAAGACAAGAACATCACGACCCCATATATTAGTATGAATATCCAAAATATATGATTTTAAAGAAAAGAACTTACCAGCAGCAGTGGAAATGTCAATATCCTGAACACTTTGCCAAGCTGAAGTGGAGCCACCCACGCCCCACAAGGAAGAAACAGCTTTCTTAGGCCATTGAACAGGCCACTGTAAAGAGGAGGTGACAGTAACATCGGTCCCTGTATCCAATAGCCCTTGAAAAGGTTGCTTATTAAGGTAAAGTGTTAGTAAAGGTCGACGTAATGTCAATGGCTGAAGTAGACCCACCGAAGGAGAGGTGGAGCCAAAGCCTGCATTTCCACGTATTCCAGACCCAGGAGAAGGAACTTCATAAGGAAGAAAAAGCAATTGAGCAATAGAAGAATAAGAAGGGATACGTTGTGGGAGGTTAACCCAAATTTGTATCATAAGGGTGCCAGTGTAGTCAGAGTCAATAACGCCAGGCACCACAAAGCGTCCTAGCTTATGAGCAGAGGAACGAGGTAATATTAAACCAATAAGACCTGAAGGAAGAGGGCCTTTGTATTGAGAGGGAACCAATTTAACTTCCATTGGAAATTTAAATTCAACTTCTAATTGTGTAATCAAATCGATCCCAGCACTACCGGCTGTGGCAGGGGTGGCGTGGGAGAGAGTGACTGTGGTGGAGTCAGGGTTATGGGGTAGGCACGCTTTGGATTCTGGGTGGGTGCCACACCCATGGGCAAGTTTCCCGAACGGAATCTACATTGATTAGCCCAATGAAAACCCTTTTTACAAATTGGGCATTTTTTAGATGGTCGGTTTTTAGCAATATTAGGAACAGAACGGCATTCTTTTTGAAAATGCCTTGGTTTACTACATTTAAAACAATTTCCTGAGGGCTTTTGACCCTTTTGAATTGCTGCAGCTAATAAATGCATTTTATAGGTTTGTGACCCAATATCCTGACAGACACGTAGCATATCTGCCAGGGTATAATGATCTGTTGCCTTTAATGGTTGTAAAGCTGTTTTACAATCACCATTAGCATTTTCAATAGCTAATTGATGAAGAAGCTCCCCAGCTGCTTCTTGATGATCAAATTGATGCCGAATGGCCTTTGACAACCGTTCCACAAAATCAGCATAAGGCTCATTAACTCCCTGTCTGATGTTAGAAAAATTTGCTCTAGGTTCCCCAGTCTGAGGAACTTTCAGAAATGCTCGATACGCACATTCTGACACAACAGCTAAAGTTGCAGGAGGGAGGATTATTTGCGCAGGGATAGCTGCAAATTGTCCAGAGCCAAACAATTGTTCTACAGTGTAAGCTCCTCCTCCCCCCATTGCAGCTGCTTGAGCATGTCTCATATACTCACTTTCCCAGACTACATATTGCATTGAAGTTAGAATCATACGAAAAATTTGTTTCTAATCTTCAGGAACCATGGTATATCCATTTTTAATACCCTCCATAAGTCCTCTAGTAAAATTACTACTAATACCATAGTCTGTAACAGCTTTTTTCAATTCCCTTAATATCTGATAAGGTAAACCTTCCCATTCTGCTATCTGCTGACCCAGTTGTTGGCCTTGACCTGGATGATACTGCACAGGACAGACAGACAATAGTTCAGCTAACTCTGCCCCTGGCATGGAGACATCCTTTTTACATGTCTCCACCATTTTTTGAAAAGATGTTTGAATAACCGGATCAGGAGGTTTTTGTCCTGTGTCTAAGGGAGCAGAGGGAGAGATAGTCAGATATTCTGATGAAGAAGGAGGACAAACTATGGGGGCTGTATTTTGTGAAGGGGGGGGGGGTGCTAAAAGAGAAACCTCATTAGTGCCAAATATCTCAACTGCATGCCGACATAAATGCCAAACATGTAAAATCTCCACGCTAGCCCTTGGCTCTTTATGTAAAGTAATTCCAATTTTTTCCCAATCTACTAACCTAAGAGACCCTTTTTCTGAATACCATAAACATTGAGCTGCAATCTCCTGGACCAGCCTTGTGAGACTGCGCTGAGATACATCTGTATGATTTTTCTTTAAAAGGTATCCTAATTCCTCCACATGCTTTCTCTGCTCCTCAGAAAGCGAAGACCCCATACTTACAGAAACCTTTGAAAGGTTGAAGGTGCACCAAATCCTTGCTGGACGAAGTAAGGAGTCCCTGTTCAAGGCGCCACTTGTAGGAATCAAGACTCAGGACCACATGGAGATGAGACAAGCTACTTTCTTTATTGTCAGGTTGAGAATAAGAAGAGCTGTCTGCTCTCTTGCCAGAGTTCGTTCTATCTCTCTATATCCATGGTAGCATACCAGTGGTTAATTTATACACTATACATCTATTTAGACAACCTTTGTTACTGTCTGCTTAAGCAGTTTATACATTCATTTCCAGTTAGGATTAACTTTTAATTAAGATTAACATAAGCTTCAATTCCTGCCTTTGTTCTGTCCTATCTGGGTGTTAAGGTCTTGTTTCCTCCAGGTAAACATGCAAATGTTTCCCCCAAGTAAACATGCAAACATTGCACTTTGCACAGAATGTTCTTTGTCTGAGGTTTGCCATCCAAGACAAGAATATCCTGAAAGCACAATGTCTACACTGGGCCTAAGACGGAACCTTGTGGCACCCCACTGCTTACTTCCCTCCATGTAGACTTAGACCCATTAAGAACTACTCATTGAGTACGATTTGCCAGCCAGTTGCGAGTCCATCTAGTGGTGGTGCTATTTATTCCACTTTTTTCTAGCTTACTAAGAAGAAGGTTGTGGTCCATTTTGTTGAATGCTTTGCTGAAATCTAAATATATTATGTCCACAGTATTTTGCTGGTCTACTAATTTAGTCACTATATTAAAGAATGAAATAAGATTGGTTTGGCATGATCTGTTTTTAACAAACCCATGCTGACTGCTAGTTATTACTTGTTTCTACCGGTAGATGTTGACAGATCTGTTTTTTTTATTATCTTTTCCAGTATCTTCCTGGGTAGTGATGTTAGGCTGATTGGTCTATAGTTTCCTGGGTCTGTTTTTTTTCCTTTTTTGAAGATTGGAACTACATCAGCTCTTTTCCAGTCCTCTAGTAGTTCCCTGGTGCTCCAGGATTTTTAAAAGATATGGGATGACCTCTGCCAGCTCCTTTAAAACTCTGGGATGTAATCCATCAGCCCCAGTGATTTGTTTTCAGCAAGATCAGACAGGTGTTCTCTTACTATTTTTTTGCTTATTTTAACTTTTATTTCTGGTCTGTCTTTTACAGTTATGTTTTTGGTGAGCTATAGTTTCTTTTTGCATGAAGACAGATGCAAAGAATGAGTTAAGTAGTTCTGTTTTCTCTCTGTTGCCTGTGACTTCCTTGCCATCTTCTCTCCTTAGTGGACCAACTGTTTCCTTGATTTTTTTCTTGTTATTTATATGTTGGAAGAAACTTTTTTTATTATCTTTGACTTTTGTTGCCAGTCTTTGTTTGTTCTGAGCCTTTGCTATCCTGACTTTGTCTTTGCAGATTCTGGCTATCTGCTGATATTCTGCCTTAGTTGTATGTTCTTCTTTCCATTTTTTGTACTTGTCCTTTTTTTTTTCAATTTGTCAGAGGAATCTTTGTGCAGCCATGGTGGTTTCTTCTTGGATTTCTTGTTTTTCTTTCTCAGTGGTATTGTGCTGTTCTGGGCTTCTATGATCATACTTTTTAGAGTTTCCCAAGATTCTTGAGTTGTTTTCCCCTTTAGGATTTTCATTCATGGAATCTTTCTCAAGTTCTCTCTGAGTTTATTGAAATCAGCTCTTTTAAAATCCAAGACTGGTGTCATTCTGATCTGTTGCTTGTGTTTGCGTTATGTTGAATTCTAGTATGACATGGTCACTCTCACCCAAGGTTCCTGCAGTTTCAACTCCCTCTATCACTTCTTCTCTGTTTGTAAGAATTAAGTCCAGTACGGCTGTCCCTCTAGTTTCATCCTCTACCTTTTAGACAACAAAGTTGTCAGCTAGGTTGGTTAGGAACTTATTTGATTTTCACTTGGTGCAAAATTAATTTTCGAATTGATATCAGGATAATTGAAGTCTCCCATTACTATTGTTGTGTGTTTCCTTGCATATGTTTGTTAGTTGGCTGGCAAAAAGGACATCTATTTTTTCTGCTTGATTGGGTGGCCTATAATATACACCTATGCCCATGTCATTCTTTTTTTCTTTTATGTTGACCCATATGCATTCTAGGAGGTTTTCATCTTTGGTTTCATGCATTTCTGTAGCAATATAGTGGTCCTTTACATACAGTGCAGGTCCACCTCCTCTTTTATGGGGTCTTTTTGTTTTGAGTAGTTTGTATCCTTCTACCAGTGTGTTCCAGTCATGGGTTTCATCCCACCAACTTTCTGTTATTCCAACTATATCATATTTACCTTCATGTATTCGTGGTTTGAGTTCACCCTGTTTGTTCCCCAAACTTTGTGCATTTGTATATAGGCACTTGAGAGCTTTATGTCTGACACTATGTTTACTGTCTACATAACCTGTGTTGTGCCTGCCTGTCCCTACTTTCTTGCCACCTGTTTGATTAGTGCACATGGTATGGCACTCACTATTAAATGCTTGGTTTTGGTTGGCATCAAGGTTGATAATCTTACCTGCACAAACATCTATTTTGCATGCACTAGAATCCTTATTAGTTTTAGGTTTCTGGGGACAGAAATGTTTTGAATCCATTAATTATCTGTCCCCACTGTTCAGTTTAAAGTTTATCCAGGAAATCTGTGAATTTAATGCCAAGTAACTCAGTCCCTTTCTTTGATGGATGCAAACCATCTCTTTTGTACATTTTTTCATTGGACCAGCTGCAGACATCATGACTAATAAAAGCAAAGCCTTCTCTTTTACACCACTCCTTTAGCCACATATTAAACTCTGCTACATGCTGCCCTTTCCCTTTTTGTTCCTTGTATACTGGTAGAACCTCTGAAGAGATAAGCCTACAGCCCATATTACTAAGTTTATAACCCAAGCTCTGGAAGTCTTTCTGAGTAGAAAGTACATCCTTCTGGGACAGATCATTTGTACCAAGATGTACCAAGATGTACCATTTGTACCAAGATGCATCAACATCACAGTCCTTACTGGCATTCTTGACTATCTTAAGAATACAGTTCTTGTCTCTGCTGGCAGAAGCACCTAGTAGACACCTGACCTCTTTCAAAACCTCAGTATCCTTTCCTAAATTTACATCCCTTACAATTGAGTCCCCAACCAGAAGGTGGCTTCTCTTTTTGGATGCCTTGCTCTTCTTATATGACTGGTGCGTAATACCAGATTCACACTTTCTCCTTTCCAAAGTAAGTTCTTCTTCTAGGACCATGATCCCCGACTTATTTGAGTTATCGTTATTACAACTACCTTGACCTGTCACTTTAGTGTCCCTATTAAGGTCAGCAAGGGCACTGTATCTGTTATGCTGGAACACAGCAAAAGATTTGTGTTTATGGTCCACAGCTCTCATCCTGCCAGATCCCACAGTTGTCCATACTGCCCTTTTCCTGTAGGATCTTTGTGGTAGTGGGGGATGGTAGCATGGCAGCTCAATAGATGGCTGGATTGGGCACCTAATTTCTGCTTGGCGAGCACAGGTTAGATATTCTAGATAGGTAATCTGTCCATGTAGATAGGTAATTTTTTTATAAAGAGGACAGTATCCAAATTTGAAAAGAGTACTGTGAAAGACAACTGTAAAGCAAGTATTACATTGAACTAAGCCAGTCATTTTGAAATAAAATAAAATCACAATCTCAAGCGCACTAACCCTAAACATATTATTGGTATTTTTGGTTTATAGTTGTATAATTCTATCTTTCTCCTTTGTACTCACCCTCTGCCTCTTCACAAGCAGCCAGCAGCTCCTCCCATCAACCTCTTGGAATTTGAAATGCAATGGAAGCAATTCAAACTGCCTTTCTCTCTCTTTTTTTTTGTAAACATTTTTATTTGGGTTTTCACAAAACATAATACAAATAAAATATCTTTTTTTGAGAATAGCATGATCCCGGGTTATCACTTCTCCATACAGACACAAACTCAATTTCATATTCATCTTTGTATTCTATTCCATATCTTATTACTATTTTAGCATTTTCTCGATGATTTTTCCCTTTCCTAAGTTTTCTCAACCTTGTTTTTAATCATCTCAATCCTTTCTAAATTCAATTATATATCTTTTTCTAAGTATCAATATCTTTCAAATCATTATATTTATATTTTTGTCTGTCCTGTTTCAATTTCATATTTTTTTTTCTCTTTAAACAAATTTTCCCCTGTAGTTATTGATTGGAGTATGACACCTTTTAATTTTATCCATTTAATTTTTTAATTTTATCCATTCAACTCTTATTTAAACTTCAATTTATACCTTTACAATTATAACATTCAATATCTAACCTCTATTTTATAACACATAAATTTTGCCAGTCGAATTCTGCTTGGTACATTATTAAAATACACACTAAGTTCTTAAAGAAATATTATATATATAGCAATAGTACATAAAATACTTACTCTATTCCAATTCAGCTCAACCATTAATGTTAGTTATAATCTTCCATTAATATTAATTAACATCTTTAACATTTCTTTTCAATTAAATATCATACTTCCTTAGGAACACTTATAATATTTCCATAATTTTTTTATATTTCTCTTCACTTAATTCATTTAATAATTTATAATTTTTATAAATTATTAATAACAATTAAAATGTTCCCAACCTTTCCTAATTTCATTCTCTCATTCTCTTTATTTCATTTATTTATTAACTAACATTCCATTGCATTACAATGAGTATTTTATCCATCATTTTAATCATACATTGTTTCATATTTTTTAAGATTATTTCTATTTCTAATATAATAATACTATCTTATGTACTTTTGCAGAGTCCCTTTTTCAATTAAATTTTCACCTATTATCTCTAAATAGGCTTATACTTTCAATCCTTATACATTTTCTCTGTTTCTCTATATCTTGTTTCTGTCCTTTGTAACTTCTTTTCCTTCTTCCTTTTCTTCTTCTCCCTCCCCTTTTTGACCCCTTGCCTCTAATTCTACTTCTCTCTTCTGTAGTCCTCTCTTCTGTTTCTTCCTAATATTGTAATTGCTTTTCAACCTATTCTTTTTGGGGTTCTTTCTTGAAATCTTAAATTTTTTCATTCTCTTTCCCCCCTTTCCTTTTTACCCCCACATAGAATTACTTGATCATTTAAGATGGCTTCTTCTTTGTCCCACCCTTGTTCTAGACGCATTTCTTGTTGTTTCTCATAGTTCAAGATTTCCATTTCTAAGAATTGAAATACAAAGCCAAAAAAGTCTCTTCCTTCTTGTGCTTCTTTTTTCTGTTTTTTAAGTTCCATTTTCAGTTCTTCCAAGAGTGATGCCATTTTAAACACTTTTAAACAACCACCCGATTGATTTTAGTCATTTAAGTTCAATAACCAAAAATCCCAAAATCACCCAATAATCCAAATAACCCAAAGGTGTTTCTTCTTGCTTCTTTTTTTTCCACTTTCTCTTCTTGGGGTTCTATTTATCTTGTTACAAAGTTTCAGTTAGAATGTATCTTTTAGGAATCTTGTTAAAGTTTCACTGTAAGTTCCTTTTAGTTCCAGGCAATCTCCTCCATTTTTCCAGATCCCATGCTTTTATTTTTTCCTTTTCTCTCTTTTCCTTCTTTTAAAATTTTTTAAATATCCAAAAATCTTTCTTATCACTTTGACATTTTATTTTCAGCTTAAATGCCTATTAATGGCTCAGGGAAGGGGTGGTGGGGTGGGGTGGCGGTGCTTATAAAGGAAGTCCTTTGTCCTAGGGAGGCCACTGTCCCTCAGACGGCTGGCTGTGAATCTCTTTTTGTGAAGTGGGGGCAAGGGATTCAGATGGGTCTTTTGATGGCGTACCTGGCTCCCTGCCACGTCTCATCGGCCCTGCCCGGACTCCTTGAGGTAATAGCCGGGCTGGCGGTTGAGACCCCTAGGCTTTTGGTCATGGGGGATTTCAACCTGCCATCGCCCGGTGAAACCTCGGGGTTGGTCCGGGAGTTCTTGGCTTCCATGACAGCCATGGACCTGACCCAGTTAGTTTCTGCTCCCACTCACATAGGAGGACACATGCTGGACCTGATTTTTGTCTCTGGGCAGTGGTTGAATGACTGTAATTTCGGGGATTTAGTCATCACACCCTTGTCATGGACAGATCATTCCCTCCTCAGACTGGACTTCCGTTCCGCCACCCCCCACCGCAGGGAGGCGGAGCCATATAGATTGTTCCGCCCCAGGCGCCTAATGGACCCGGAGCGGTTCCAGAGGGAGATTGGGCCATTTCCTGAGTCTCTGGCTCACAGCTCGCCTGGAGACCTGGTGGCCATCTGGGATGGGTTGGCCGCCGGGGCTCTGGATCGAGTTGTGCCTCTGCGACCTCTGACCCGGCACAGATCCCATTTGGCTCCGTGGTATACGGAGGAGCTACGGGAGATGAAGTGCCGGAAAAGACGTCTAGAGAGCACTTGGAGGGCGAGCCGTTCTGAGTCTGACCGAACACAGGTGAGATCTTATATTAAGACTTACCTTGTGGCGATAGGGGCGGCGAAATCTTCGTATTTCTCCACCCTTATTGCGTCGGCAGGAAATTGGCCTGCCGCCCTGTTTAGAGTGACCCGCTCTCTACTTGAACCGAGAGCGCGGGATGACCTCTTGCAGGGCAGGGCAGAGGAGTTTTCTCAATTTCTGCACGACAAAATCGCTCAGATTCGGGAGGGGCTCGACTCCAATTGGATGGTCCCGGGGGAGGTGTCCGGAGCAGGTCTTGTGAATGTTATCTGGGGGGAGTTTGACCCTGTGACCGCTGAGGGCGTGGACAGGCTGCTGGGGGGTCTGAATGCCACCACCTGTTTATTGGACCCGTGCCCTTTCTGGCTGGTTTCGGCCGCCAGGGAGACGACACGAGGCTGGCTCCAGGGGATTATCAACGCTTCTTTGAGAGAGGGGTCGCTTCCTACCGCCTTGAAGATGGCGGTGGTGCGGCCCCTCCTCAAGAAGCCTTCCCTGGATCCAGCTGTTTTAAACAACTATCGTCCAGTTTCCAACCTTCCCTTTGTGGCGAAGGTTGTTGAGAGCGTGGTGGCACGTCAGCTCCCTCAGTACCTGGAGGAAACGACTTACCTCGATCCATTCCAATCGGGTTTCAGGCCTGGACATAGCACTGAGACGGCATTGGTCGCGTTGGTCGATGATCTCTGGAGGGCCTGTGACAGAGGGTTCTCCTCTGTCCTGGTCCTATTAGATCTCTCGGCGGCTTTGGATACTATCGACCATAGTATCCTATTGCGACGGTTGGAGGGGTTGGGGATTGGGGGAACCGTCCTTCGATGGTTCTCCTCCTTCCTCTCCAACCGCTCGCAATTTGTGTTGGTGGGAGGGGAGAGGTCCACTTCTAGGCCCCTGGTTTGTGGGGTGCCTCAGGAGTCGGTCCTCTCCCCTCTCTTGTCCAACATCTATATGAAGCCACTGGGTGAGATCATCCGTGGTCTTGGGGTGCGGTGTCATCTGTATGCAGATGACACCAAATTGTACATCTGTACCCCGGACCACCCCAACGATGCTGTGGGGGCTATGTCCCGGTGCCTGGAGGCCGTGCGGGATTGGATGGGCAGGAACAGGCTCCGGCTCAACCCATCCAAAACCGAGTGGCTGTGGTTCCCGGCACCCCGATATAGCCAACTGACACCTTCGCTGGCTATTGGGGGGGAAATTTTGTCCCCCACAGAGAGGGCTTGCAATCTGGGAGTCCTCCTGGATGTACGGCTGTCGCTTGAACATCATATTGCGGCCGTCTCCAGGGGGGCGTTTTATCAGATCCGTCGGATCTACCGGTTGCGGCCCTTTCTGGATCGGGGTGCCCTGCGCACGGTCACTCAGGCCCTTGTCACCTCTCGCCTGGACTATTGTAATGCCCTCTACATGGGGCTCCCTGCGGGGAGCACTCGGAGACTCCAACTGGTGCAGAATGCGGCCGCTCAGGTGGTCATGGGGGCGTCACGTAGCACCCATGTGACGCCTCTCCTGCGCGAGCTGCATTGGTTGCCGGTGGCTCTCCGAGTTCGCTTTAAGGTTCTAGTTTTGACCTTTAGGGCGATCCATGGCATTGGGCCAGGTTATCTGCAGAACCGCATTCTACCGGTGATCTCCAGCAGGCCGGTGCGTTCCCACAGGGAGGGCCTTCTCCTGGTGCCGTCGGCCGCTATGTGTCGTCTTGCGGCCCCGAGGAGTAGGGCCTTCTCTGTGGGGGGCCCTGCCCTCTGGAACACTCTGCCACCTGAACTTCGTACCAGCACGGACCTGAGGGCCTTCAGGCGCGCGTTGAAGATCTGGCTCTTTGAGCAGGCTGGCCTGGGCTGAGGTAGTTTTAAATTGTCTCCGAATTTTGGATTTTAATTGGGTTTTAAAGTTGGGGGGGTGGGTTTTACTAATGTAATCAGCCAGTGTTTAATTCTTTTTTAATTTTTGTATTGTCTTTTGGGGTCTGGATTTGGCTGTACACCGCCCTGAGTCCCTAGGGAGAAGGGCGGTATAGAAATTCTATAAATAAAAATAAATAAGATAATAATAAAATAAATAAATAATGTCAAAGTGAATTTTTATCAATTTCTTGCTTAAGTCTCTTAACTGTCAATATGGGGAAGGAAAGAAAAAAACCCAAATATTTCCCCTTTTCTCCTTCGCCGCTTCAAAAATCTTCTTTGGGAACAGTTATTCTTTATAGTTCAAATTCCAGAGTATCTTATATTGTTGTTTTTTCAGTTCAGTCAATCAAAATTTTCTCTTCTTATCTTCCTCCTGCACAATCTTTTCCAGTTGAGTTCTTCTTTGAGGTGGCCATTTCTGACCACTGCTGCAACCGCCTTCAGGAAAGGGAGTAATGGCCAACTGAGGAGGAGAGATGCGGCTCTCCTCAACCCTGATGGTGGTCTCCCCCCTCTTTACTACCTGTACGGAGTGGCTTTTGTCCCAAATCCAGCCGGCTCAGGGCGCTCCTGCGGCGATCACGGATTGAAACTGCGCATGATCACAGATTTTGGTCCATCACCAAAGAAGCTCAACCGGAAGTCCCCAAACTGCCTTTCTCCTTTGTACTCACCCTCTGCCTCTTCACAAGCAGCCAGCAACTCCCACCAACCTCTTGGGATTTGAAACACAATGGAAGCAATTCAAACTGCATTTCTCCTTTGTACTCACCCTCTGCCTCCACTGTGCAAAATCTAGGGTCGGAGCCCCCATATTGTTTAAAGAGAAGAAAGATGGGGGGTGAGGGTCTATGTTGATTTTCATGGGATAAATGCAGTTTGCATATAGAATACTTGCCTCCTTCCCCCTCATGAAGGACTTTCTCAACCATTTCGCGAGGGGAAAAATGTTTACAAAGCTAGACCTTTGAAAAGCCTATTACCATGTGTGGATAAAAGAGGGTGATGAGTGGAAAACTGCTTTCAATTGCCCATTAGGCAGTTTTCAATTCAAAGCCATGTGTTTTGAGCTAGCAGAAGCCATGCTGTGTTTATGCAACTCATTGATGAGGAGATACATGAACACCTATAGAAGGGAGTTCTAGTTAACTTGGTCAATATTCTCATCTTCAGTGAGACAATGGAAAAACATGTCAAGCTAGTTTGACAAGTATTGAAAAAACTCCTAGATGCTAAGTTTTATGCCAAGCTGTCAAAGTGTGAATTTCACAAGACCTCCCTAGACTACCTGGGCTCCCGAGTGTCAAATGAAGGAATTGAAATGGACCTAGCCAAAGTTAAAGCCATACTGGGTTGGCAGCCTTCCCGCTCCCATAAAAAACTTCAAAAATTGCAACTTTTATCAGCAATTCATTCCCATGTTCACTGAAATAGCCCTGCCACTTATAGAGCTATTAAAAACAAAGGGGGGTGACCCTAAGCCCAAACCCAAACAACATCTGAACTGGACACTTGAATGTCAATGAGCTTTTTGAAGAGTTGAAGGGACTGTTCTCTAAAGAGCCAATCCTGCTACACCCTGACCCTGAGTGACCATTTGTAGTGCAAGCGGATGCCAGTGATGTCACTGTTGCTGCAGTGCTACTGCAAGAAAACTCCCTGGACCAATTGCAACCCTGCACTTAAGTTTCCAAAAAGCTTACCAATACCAAATGGTGATGGAATATATGGGAGAAAGAAGCCTTCATGGTCTTCTCTTGGAGGGCAGCAAAGTGCCTTTCAAAGTCTGGACTGATCACAAAAACCTAGAGGCACTGAAGACTCTGAGAAAACTCTCTCCTAAGCAAGTCCACTGGGCACAATACTTTAAAAGTTTTAACTTTAAGGTGAAGCATATCCCAGGTGAAAAGAATACATTGGCTGATGCTCCATTAAGAAACCTCAGTTTAACAGCCGACGGCAGGAGGTAGTACATGCAGTCGTACCCCAACCTCAGCAAGCTGCTCAAGTCAACACCAGAAGCCTAACCAGGAGTTGGGATGATCATGTGGGAGACCAGATCACTGTGGAGATGAAGACTGCGCTCCCCACTGACCCATGGCTAAAGGACAATCCCAACACCCTAACACTACAAGATGGGTTAGCTTGGAAAGGATCCAAGCTGTACATCCCTGCCAGTCTGAGGTTGAAAGTACTGCAATGCAGTCATGATTCCCGGATGGCTGGTCACTTTTTTTTAATTTTAAAAAACTTTATTAAATACAGAAAATTAAAATACACTTATACAAAAGTAAAAAAATACAAAATTGTACAATTAAACATAATGAATAGTGCAGTCAGTCTTATTTTCCTCTAATACAATTTGATAGTAATTTAATTATTCCATCTAGATTATTAAGTGGCAGTTACTTTCTATCCATTGTGAAATATCTATATTAATAATATTTCCTATTAATCATTTCTTACTTCTTAGTTACGACTATATACTTTCATAAATAAATCACTTCTTTGGCTTAATCAAAACAAAGGAGAGGTAAAAATTGCTCAATTATAATAATATATTGCTCAATTATAATAATATATTTCTTGAAATCCTTATTTCTTTTTATTTTACACATTGTTTTTGTTTACGATCTATCCATTCATACCATTTGCCCCAGATCCGATAATATTCTGTATCATCTTTTTAATTTCAATGTAAGCCTTTCCATTTCCACACATTGGTATGTTTTCTGAATGACATAATAAAGAGGTGGTACATTGGGGTTTTTCCAGTAGTATGCCAGTGAAATTTGTATCACTGTTAAGATATGGATAATTAAGTATCTTATTCTGAGTGGGTAATCCTTTTGATTATGCCCAGGAGAAACAATTCCGGTTTCCAGTCCAATCTATCCTGGATTATCTCTTTTATCCATATTTTAATCCTAATCCAAAATTTCTTAATTTCTGGACATTTCCACCAGAGATGGAAGAAGGTACTATTATTTCCCTTACATTTCCAACAGGTTGGATTTACTGTTGGGTACATTTTTGCTAGTCTAGAGGGTGCCAGATGCCATCTATATAACATTTTGTATAAATTTTCTTTATAGGATACAAATTTTGTTAATATAAAGTTCTTATGCCAAATCTCCTCCCAATCATCTAAATTTATATTATAACCCAAAAAAATTTCCCAGGCTATCATTGGTCCTTTCACAATTTCCTCAGCTAGATCAAATTCTATTAAATAATTATATAGTTTGATACATTTTTTTCCTTGGGCCAGGAGGATTTTATCCGATTGTGTATTTTTTATTTCTAACCCAAATTCTTTTGCATCTCTGTCATATCTCATAGCTCTTTGAAGATAAGACCACCGATCAATAGATAGGCCTTGGGCTTCTAATTCATACATCAATTTAAGTTTCCCTTCCTTATTTAATATTTGATAGTATTTAAGTTTTTTACTAATGTCCATTGTATTGGGATGGAACATTGCCTCCATTGTTGATAACCATGTTGGGATTTTAATATAGTGGTTATTCCTAATACCTGAGCAAGATTTTATCAGAGATTTTTGAAGGGTATACCTCTGGAAATATATGTGGCTTTTAAAATTCGGATTCCACAAAAAGGCATGCCACCCTATTTATAGGTCGTGACCTTCTAATATTAAAACTTTATTTTCCAATTTAATCCAGTCGTTTATCCAAACTAATGATGCCGCTGTATCAAAGGTCTCCCAGGCAGGAAGTCCAAAGCCACCTCTGCTTTTATTATCTTGTAAATAATCTTTATTATCTTTTTAATTCTTGCTTTTTTACCAGCCGAAATAAATTTCAGAGTGATCTTATCCAAATCTTTAAAGAATTTTCTATCTAATTGTATAGGGATTGTTGAAATAAATATAATAATTTAGGTAGGACATTCATCTTGATGGCAATTCTGCCTAGTAATGAAATTTGCATTTTATTCCAATTTTCCAGGTCTCTACCAATTGGTTGTAGCAATTTTGTATAATTTTCTTCCTTCAGCGTTAAGGTTTTGGATCTTAACCAAATGCCTAAATATTTGATCTTATTAATAATTTGTAATCCCATTATTTCTTCTAATTCTTTTTGTCTGTTTTCTGTTAGATTTTTAACTAACATTTTAGTCTTTTCTTTGTTAATTTTCAACCGTTAATTTGCCAAATTTATCTATTTCCCTTAATAATATTGATCCTGAGTCAATTGGGTTTTCTATAATAAATTCCATGTCATCTGCAAATGCCTGTAATTTGTATTCTTGCCTTTTAATCTGTTCCTTTAATTTTTTTGTTTAATCTAATTCTATCCAGTAGTATTTCTAGTAGTGTTATAAAAAGCAGAGGTGACAGTGGGCATCCCTGCCAGACCCCTTTATTTGTCTCAAATTAATTAGTAAAATCACCATTTATCATTACCCTAGCCTTTTGTGTGGAGTAAATTGAATTTAGCATTTTTACGAAGTTATCCCCAAATTCCATCAAGTTAATCTGTTTTTTCATAAAACCCCAACTGAGGTTATCAAAAGCCTTTTTGCACATCCAGGAAGATCAGGACATGTTGACTTCCTGAATGGAATTCATAATACTCTACTATATCAATTATAGTTCTTGTATTATACCTGATTTGTTTTGCAGGGAGAAATCCGTTTGGTCTGGGTGAATCCTATCATTAAGAATTTTCTTCGGTCTTTCTGCCATCGCATTCATAAAAAATTTATAATCTGTATTCAGAAGTGATATTGGTCTGTAATTTTTTTATTTGATTGGCATCTGTACCCTCTTTAGGGATTAGTATAATATAGGTCTCCTTCCATGATTCCAGTATTTTCGTCTCTAATAATATTTCATTGCAAATCTCTAAGAGCAGATTTTCTAGGGGCTCTCCTATGTCTTTATATACTTCTCCTGGGAGGCCATCTGGTCCTGGGGTTTTATTACTTTTTTGTCTTTTAATTGTCTCTTTCAGTTCACTTAAGGTTATCTCCTTATTCAGTATCTCCTTCTTGTCTATCGATAATGAATGAAATATCCCTTCCTTCAGGTATTCTTCTATTTTATTTGAATCTACTATATCTTGATTGTATAAGTTTTCAAAATACTCTCTTATAATTATTTTCTTTTTTTCCAAGTCTGTTTCTAGTATCCCATTATTGTCTTCCAATTGATATATGATTCTTTTTTGGTTTTCTTTTTTCAGCTTGTAGGCGAGCCATCTCCCTGGTTTATTTGCATATTCAAAATGGTTTTATTTTATATATTGTAATTTCTTGACTAAATCTTCCTGCTCTAAGATATTGATTTCATGTTTATATCATGCCAATTCATCTCTAGTTTGCTCATCTCCCGGGGTTATTGTTAGCCTATCTTTTTATATCTTTTATTAAATTATTCTGTTTCTTCCACTTTTCTTTACTTTTCCACTTTTCTTTATTTTTATTAGCCAAACAGGCTGTTGATATTCCCCTTAGGTATGCCTTCATTGTATCCCAGAGAATTTGCAGTGAGGTATCTTGTTTCTTATTGAATTTAAAAAATATACCTAGTTCTTCCCTAATTTTTTGGATATATCCTTTTTCTTTTAATATTTGTGGATTAAGTGTCCATCTATTTCTCTTAAAAATATGCTCTTTCCAGATTATCTGCAGAGGGTTATGATCTGCCCAAATGTTAGGTAGTATTTCTATGTTCTGAATATCCCTGAGTAAATCACTATTCATCCATGCCATGTCCAGTCTTGACCAGGATTTATGTGGATTGGAGTAAAAAGAGAATTGTATCATCCTCAGGTTCAATTTATTGTCAGTAATTGCATTGAAATCACCAATTATATAAATATTCAAATTTCCTAGTTCTATTATTTTCTCATATAGTATTTTATAAAACTCATTCTGATTTTTATTGGGGGCATAAATCCCTATTAATAAAATATTTTTATTTTGTATAATCACCTCTACTATTAGTGTTGTGAACTGGACTGCAGTTTCCACTCAGGTACATGTTTCAAGCGGGAAACACGGACCGCTCCTATTGGCTGAAGCCGTTTGACAGCCAGCTATAAAAGGAGCTGTCAAATGGCATCAGCTGTTGCTGTTCCAGCTGGCTGCCGTGTTAGCGCGGCAGCCCTTTATTATTTCAATAAAGTTAAAGCTGAAGTTTACTCTGGTTGTCTGCCTCAGTCATTCCGCCGCTCTACAACCATGGCGACGAGGGCGGGATACATATAAGAGGCGAACCCAGCAAAGAGACTTAAGAGCGAAGTCACTACAAAAAGAGCTGAAGACATTAAAGAACTGCTGTCACTGTTCATGAAGCACGATTTTCAAATCGCCTCAGGAGAAGCGGCACCGCTGAGAAGACTATGACTTCGAACTCTGCATTCCCGCCTTTCAGACCGATGGCAGAGACATGGGAATCATACAGAAACTGATTTGACTGTTTTTTAGGTGCCACTGACCTTGCTGACATTTCAGACCATAGGAAAAAGTCTTACTTTTTAAGCTTTTGCGGAGCCACGGTATTTGACAGCACTACAGCATTATTGGCTCCACGCTCAATTAAGACTGTTCAGTGGGAAGACTTGCAGGAATTTCTTTCCAATCATTACTCCCCTAAGCCATCCAGAATTGCCAGGTGCCATGCTTTTAGGATTCGTACCCAGGCTGAGGGAGAGACTATTAGTGAGTATATGGCAGCCTTACGAACAGCTGCCTTGCATTGTGGATTCAGAGACTATTTAGAAGACATGCTGTTAGACCAGCTAGTTTATGGAGTCAGGGATTTAAGACTACAAAGACGGCTATTAGCTAAGGGAGACTTGACTCTAAAACAAGCTATAGAAAAATCTCAAGCTGCTGAGCTGTCAGCACTCTCAGCAGCTGAAATACAGGGAAATCTAGTTAGTCAAAGAAGCTCAGCTGTTCATTTTGATGAAGCCTCCCCAGAGGAGGGCTCTGAAGAGGCTACTGATGTAAACCGCCTCAGACAGCTCAAAACCAATCAGAAGGAATACAGATCAATTCCCAATCAACCTCCACGACCTCAGCCTATCTGTCTAAGCTGTGGAGGAAAGCATTTCAGGCCATCCTGCAAATTTAGAAATGCCATTTGTTTAAAATGCCAAAAGAAGGGCCATTTAGCAAGGATATGTCAAGCAGGAAAGTCTTTTAACCAGCCACAAAGACCTCAGATAACCATGCACTTCCAAAGACAAATCGAAGACTGTTTTATTTTTTATTTTTTATTTATAATTTTTTTTTTTTTATACCGCCCTTCTCCCTAGGGACTCAGGGCGGTGTACAGCCAATCCAAACCCCGACAATGATACAAAAGTTAAAAAGAAATTAAATTGAATATTTGGCCGAATATAAAAGCCCACCCCACCCCCTTAAAACCCCCAAATTAAAATTACTAAAAAGCAATGGAGACAAATTAAAACCCTCTCTCAGCCCACTGTTGCACATGCTACCAAGCCAAAATGACAACAAGAAGTTCTAACAAAATTAGTGTCATTGTTTCGTTAGAAGGTAAACCATGCAGGATGGAAGTAGACACTGGCTCTGCACTGTCCATCATTTTGTGGGGCACCTTGAAACAACTGCTTCCCAGAATGACAAGAAGATTCCAGGCTGCAATTTGACTCTATGACCAAGGCAGAACTATTCCTGTCATCGGAAAAGGCAAGTTTTTAATTCAATTTCAGGGCTTTAAGGGTCACTTGCCTTTCGTGATAGTGGATGGCGCCCTTCCAAGCCTTTTGGGATTAGACTGGTTCCCTGCCCTAGGCCTCCATATAGGTGGAATCCATTCTATTGCAAATTCAGAAGTTGACTCTCTGTTCAGGGAATATGCTGATATATTCAGCGAAGGCCTAGGCTGCTAGGTGGGAACCCCAATATCTTTCAACATGGACCCACAAGCAGTTCCAATTCGTACCTTTTGCAATCCGCCCTAAACTTGACAAGGAACTAGACAAATTGATTAAACAAGGCATACTACAACCTATAGATTTCGCTAAATGGGAGACTCCAATAGTGACACCCCTAAAGAAATATGGCGGGTTGAGAATTTACTCACTACAAGTGCACATTAAACAAATATTTACAAATCAATGCTTATCCAGTCCCCAACGTCCAGTACCTCCTGCATTCTTTGGAGCCTGGCACTGTTTTCGCTAAACTGGATATGTCACAGGCCTAACAGTTCCCTGTTGATGACGCAACTGCAGAACCTCAAACCATTATGACACACAGAGTGCTTTTAAGTATATGCGCCTCCAATTTGGTGTTAGTATGGCCCCTGGAATTTTCCAGTCACTCATGGAAAGACTACTTCAAGGGTTACCTGGTGTAGTACCCTATTTCGATGACATTCAGATATCTGCCTCTGACAAACCTCAGTTGCTACAGAGAGTCAGAAATGTCCTTGAATGTTTCAGGAAATCAGGACTCAAATTAAAAAAGGAGAAATGCACCATTGCCACTCCATAAGTCAAATTTTTAGGATACAGAATTGACGCCTCTGGCATCCACCCAACCGAATCCAAAGTAAAGGCTTTTCATGAGGCACCCACGCCTACTAATAAAACTGAACTTCAGTCTTTTTTGGGACTTCTAAATTTCTATGCTTCATTTTTGCCACATAAGGCTTCCATTGCAGAGCCTCTACACAGACTTCTAGACAGACAAGTATTGGGGTCCTAAGGAAGCTTTTGCTTTCAAAGCAGTCACGTCGCTACTTACTTCTGATGCTGTTTTAATACAATTTAACAAAAATTTGCCATTAGTACTAGCTGCAGATGCTTCACCTTTCGGTATAGGAGCTGTTCTAAGTTACAGACTGCCTAATGGATCAGAGGCACCCATTGCATTTTTCTCTAGGACGCTATCCTCCACTGAACATAACTACAGTCAAATTGATAAAGAGGCTTTGGCTGCAGTTGCTTCAGTAAAGAAATTCCATGAGTTTCTCTATGGACACCATTTTGTATTGGTTACGGATCATAAACCTCTACGGATCATAAAAGGCAACAAGCAAACACCTCAGATTTTGTCTCCAAGGATGACTAGGTAGACATTATTTCTGGATGCATATTCCTATATGTTGGTTCATCGCTCTGGCAAAACACTCAGTCATGCAGATGCCCTTAGTCATTGTCCCCTACCAGTTCCAGTGGAGGATCCTGCTCCGATCTATGCTGTATTACAAATCAACAATCTCAAGCTGCTTATCACTGCCTCTGACATTGCTGCCCAATCTGCCAAGGACAAGGTAATTTCCAAAGTCCTTAACTGGGTGAGGAGGGGATGGCCTACAACCCCTTATTCATCTGAATTCTTACCCTTCAAATTACGCCAGCAAGAACTTTCTTCCTTACAAGGCTGTTTGCTTTGGGGAACCAGGGTAGTGATTCCCCCCCAACTGCAGACTTCAGTCTTAGAAGTCCTGCATGAAGGTCATCCTGGCATTGTCAGGATGAAAGCCCTCGCTCACAGTTATGTATGGTGGCCAGGCATGGACACTCAGATTGCCAGCTGGGTTAATGCTTGTCAGCCATGCCAAGCCACCAGGCCTTCCCCTCCAGCATCAGTGCCAGGATTGTGGGAGGATGCAGGGTACATATTGACCTGGCTGGCCCTTTCCATGGGCATACATTCCTAATATTAGTTGATTCCTTCTCTAAATGGGTGGAGCTGACTTTATTGCATTCCACGACCACAGAGGCAGTCATTAAGGCCCTGAATAGAATGTTCGCCACCCATGGCCTCCCTGACACCATTGTGTCTGATTACGGCCCTCAGTTTACATCTTGTGAGTTTGAAATTTTCCTAGCCAACCAAGGAATCAGACACGTATTAATAGCTCCTTTTCACCCTGCTAGTAATGGTTTGGCTGAACGGGCAGTCAGATCAGCTAAGGAGATCCTTCAAAGACTTGGGCCTATAGATTGGCACTCTAGACTTGCCAAGTACTTTCTAAGCCAGCACACAACCCCTTGTTCCTCCACAAACAGGTCACCGGCTGAACTCCTAATGGGACGCCGTTTAAGGACTACCCTAGATAGGCTTCATCCAAATTACGCCCCAGTGCTTCCCTTTGGGTCAAACAGCCAAAATAGGAGTTTTGTAGAAAATGACCTGGTGTATGCCAGGACTATGCTGGGCAGCCATTGTGGATATCTGGGCATGTGATGGCAGTAACTGGTCCTAAGTCTTACAGAGTCGAGCTACAAGAAGGGTGCATCTGGCGCCGTCATATAGACCAACTAAGAGGGCATTGGAACACTGTACCCAGAGGCCATCTAGACATTCCCGATGCGGAAAGACCACCGTTGCCCGAGGAATCCCATCTTGAACCCGTTTGCAACAAAAGCCTACCTGAAGAAACAGCCGTCCAGCAACCAGAACTGACTCCAGGCGAGCCTCCAGCCCCTCCTTTGTTGGAAGCCACACGACAGGCAGGAGATATCCATCCAGTGCCATTTCCAACAGAGCCAAAAAGATCTGGCCGTCTGCGCAGGCGCCCTACATACTTAAGAGACTACACATGCTCTGTCTGGGAGGAAGGAGTGTTGTGAACTGGACTGTAGTTTCCACTCAGGTCCGTGTTTCAAGCAGGAAACACAGACCGCTCCTATTGGCTGAAGCCGTTTGACAGCCGGCTATAAAAGGAGCTATTAAACGGCATTAGCTGTTGCTGTTCCAGCGCGGCAACCCTTTATTATTTCAATAAAGTTAAAGCTGAAGTTTGCTCTGGTTGTCTGCCTCAGTCATTCCGCCGCTCTACAACAATTAGTATTCTCCCTGTCATATTGTTGTAAGTCAGTTTCGAATTTACATCTACTTTAATGTATAATACTACTGCTTTCTTTTTTTCCTCTGATAGTGATGAATATAGTTTCCCCAATTTTTTATTTTGTAAGTTTATTTGATCTCGTAATCTAATATGGACCTCCTGAAGACATACTATATCAAATTTCTATTTTTCTAATTTAGAAAATATTCTTTTCCTTTTGGATAGGTCGTTTAACCCATTAATATTAATATTAGTTCAATCCTTTTCCCATTGTTTCTTGTTCTAGCCTCTAGTTTTCGTTGGATTTAGTTGCTGTCTGACTTCTGGTTTTAATCCCTGATTCTTCTCTAATACCTGGTTCTCCCTTTGTTTCTTTGTTTTGGTTTTTCTCTTTCTCCTTGAGTTTTTGCTGTATTTCTTTTTGGCTTGAATAATGCAGTTCACAGTAGGACCAGCCTAACTCCTTTCCAAGTCACCAATGGAATGGATTTTGTACCTATGTCTGAGTTACCTAGAGAGCCTCCAATCTCAATGTCCCTAGCTGAGTGGAAGGATTTGTTTAAAAAGGGATGAGATAATACCAAGCGAGTCCTTGCCCAAGCGGCTGAGAAATACAAGCGTCAGGTGGACAAGCACCGATTTCCCCAAGCCCTCTTTAAAGTGGGATTGGATCTACTTGTCCATTAAATATCCCAGATTAAGGTTTCCTACAAAGAAACTAGGTGCAAAATTTGTGGGGCCATTTCCAACAGTGAAAGTGATAAATCTGGTAACAATGCAACCAAGTCTCCTTTGTTTGTTAAGGGAACTGTATCTGGTATTTCATAGTAATTTATTGAAGCTGGCTGTTAGCTCACAAATAAGACCAAGAGATCAGCCCATTCCCAAACCAATAGTAGTACAGGGTGAAATGCATTATGAGATAAAGAAAATCTTAAGACTCTAGGTTACATAGGGGTTGATTACAATACCTAATACATTGAAAGGGGTACCCTTTGTTTGATGGCACTTGGATGAAGAGTTGGGATGTAAAGGCAGATAGATTGGTAAAACAGTTTCACAAGAAATTTCCCAATATGCCAAAGCCCTCCCTGGGGGGTGGGGGGGGAGAGATGGTTAGTTAGTTCCTAACCTCCTGTCACTTGTCTCATTTCAAGACGTTATCATCGCTTGAGGAGAGGCAGCCTGTCAGCCCCAGATCCATCTCAATTCAGATTTAAGACTGGAATTTGGCAGCAGTTGAGACATGAAGTGGATTGACTAATATGACTGGGGAGTCACTAAATGGTGCAGGGTATGAGTTTTAGTATGGGAGGGGGAAAATGCAGGAATTCAGATTCGGGTTTTCTCCAGATGTGTCAACATGATTTCTCTAATACATTCTTACTTTGATGGTCTTTGTCTTGGAGTTCTGAATAGTATGGAGAGTTTAATTGGAATGCTGACAAAATGTACAGATAGGAAATAGCTTAAAATTGTAATTAATTTTTTACTATTTCTGTATTTTAGTAATGGTAATCAGTTTTATAAATTGTTGAAAGAAATGTCCCTCTAGGTTCAATTCCAAGTGGGAAGAAAGACACTGGAAACATGGAGTCTGCTTGGAAGGATGTTTTAATGGTGAACAGGACCACATGGGTTTGAAGTCCTGGGTAGCTGATCACATGGAATAAAGATTGAGATATATTTATATCCTCTCTTGAGCTTTCAACTTGCTTCCTGTGAAAGAAATGTATTCTGATGGGTTGTCAGACTCCCATGGTGCCATGCAAAGGTAACTTTGTAGGTTGTCTTGAGTCCCAGGATTGGTTGAATCTTGCTGGGTAATGTAATCTTCCCATTTGGTGAGATGGATAGACAGCTAATCCTATCATGTCCTGAAGGCTATGTATTAATCCCATTACCCTGGAGCTGAAATGGGGGGCAGGGATTTTACACTCTTATGACTGTTGCAGCATCCTCATGGGCACATGATTTACATTCAGAAGCTTGACAACTGACTCAAATTTATTGACCATTGCAGTGTCCTAGGGTCATGTGATCCTCTTTTGCTAACTTTTGACAAGCAAAGTCAATGGGGAAAGCAGGTTCACTTAACAATTGTGTTACTAACTTAACTACAGTGATTTATTTAACAAATGTGGCAAGAAAAATTGTAAAATGAGGCAAAACTTACCTAACAAATTTCTCACAGCATCATAAATTTTGGGCTCAATTGTCATAAATTGAGGACAAACTGTAGAGTTCGGATATTGTCAGCAGAATAGATGGCTCCCTTGTACCGTGTTTCTCATATAATAAGGCCAGGCCTTATTTTCTTTTGACCTCGAAAAAATGGCTAAGCCGTCTTTTCAAGGGTGACTTAATTTCTCTCCCCCACCCTCACCTAGAGCATCCCGCGGGCAGCCATGCCTCGCCACCAGCCGCTCCTAACGGCTGATCATGGCGGAGTGCGGAGAGCTCCCTATCCCTGCCAAGTGCCTTTGCTGCAGACCCAGACTCCAATTCCATCAATTTCAACAGTGGTAGTTTCACCTTTGACACAAAAAACAATTGAAATATACAAACCACACTATTAACAATACAAGAATCGATGATCAAGCTCCAGAAAACAATGATGAAAAACCATGGTGAAATGAAAGAAGAAATAAATGATGTGAAAGAAGAAATGGAGAAATTGAAAAGTGAAATGAAAATCAACATACATAAACTGGATGAGAAAGTAGGCTCAATTCAGCAAGCACTGGAAAAAATGAATGTACAATCGAAGATGAAAAAAGAACAGAACAAATGGAGAAGAAATTAGAATTGGTCATCAAAAGATGAAAATAATAAACAAAGTACTGGAGGACTCTCCCATCCATCTAGAGATGGATCGTGCAGCTTTGTACCTTAAGTTTCAGAACGTAGTGGAAATGAAGGAAGATCTGGAATTAGTAATGGGTGAAATACTAGCAGAAACCTAGATAAAAATGAAATTTTGACTGAAATGGATGAGGTCTATAGAGTGAGCACGAATTACACCAAATGACATAAATTAACAAAAGAAGTACACATTGGGAAACAAGTTTGAGATTTAATCTATAAAATGAGAGACGAACCAATGATGTACAAGGGAAAAGAAATGCAGACATTAAAACAGATCCTGAGGAGAGTAAGGGAATAGAGGAGGGACTATCAATTTCTGGCCACACAGCACCAAACAAAATATTCTTTTTAGGTGGCTAGTCCCAGAAGGGATGCTAATGACATGGGAAAAGAAAAAAATCAGAATCGATACTTTAGAGAAGGCACAAGAATTTTATGACCAGTTGGTAGGACCAGAAGACCAAAGTAGTAAAGAAGAACTCAAACAGTCAAGAAGAAGAAGAAAAACAAGGAAACAAAGAAGGAGACCAGGGAAGAGTGGAGAAAGAACAACAAAAAGAAGATCCAAAGGCAGAACCCAAAGAGACATAAGAGCTGACAGATGACAAAGACTAAGATACAATTAAGAGAATGGGAGAAGAAATCAAACTACTATAAATAAATATAAATGGATTGAACTTGGTAATTAAGAGAAAAAGAATGTTGACAAAACTGATTAAACAAAAGTTAGACACAATATGTTTACAAAAAACACATATTCAAAAAACAGGTGAAAAATATTTAGAATGCCCTAAATTAGGAAAATTATATATAGCATCAGCAGACAGGAAGAAAAAGGAGTAGCCGTATATGTTAGGGAGGAAATAAAAACAAAGTTAATATATACGGATCTTAAAGGAAGAATATTAACGATGGAAATGTGGATAGCCCAAAAACCAGTACTATTAGTGGTAATATAGGCACCCAATGAAAACCAACAAGAGTTCTATTAAAAATTACACGAGAAAATTATAGAAACAGAACAAAGAAATATATGCATTGTAGGAGACTACAACGCAATAGCAGACTATAAAAAGGATTATAGTAGTGAAAAGAAAAATAGAAAGAAAAAAAATATTACAAAAAAACGTGTTTTGAAATGACAGCAGAACTTAACATAATAGATGTATGAAGATAATTGAATGCAGATTAAAAAAAATTCACCTTCTATTCCAACGCACACCAATTGTGGACCCGTATTGATTTGGCCTGGATGAATGGGAAAATAGGAAAAGTAGTGGAAAATACAGAAATAATACCAAACATCTGTTAATATAAATAAGAGTGGGGATAATGGACATTCTTGTCTTGTGCCTTTTTTTAACCTAAAAATTTTCTGTCACATCTCCGTTCACAATCACTTTTGCTTTCTGATTTGTATAAATTGTCTTAATCATGTTTACAAATTTTTCACTGAAGTTCATACATTTTAATTGTTGCACCACAAATTGCCAATTTACATTGTCAAAAGCTTTCCTGAGCATTTAGAAAAATCAACGCCAATTGTTTTTCGCAATGCACTTCATAATACTCCAGCATATCTAAAATTATTCTCACACTGTTTCTAATTTGCCTTTTAGGTAGAAACACAGAGTATAAACTCATTCAGAAATCTGTTGAGTCTTTAAGCTATTATTGAAACACATATTTTATAGTCTGCATTTAATAAGGATATTGCCTATATTTCTTTATTTGTGTCAAATCTGAGTCTTTTTTTGGGATTAAAGTGATATTAGCTTCTCTAAAGACCAAGTGCAGCAGTTCTCAAAACAAAGTATTTAAGTTCAGTCTCTTATCTATCTTAATCACTTCCAAAATATTTCTTTTATACACTTATCTTTGGCCAGTAAGTATCACCCTTTCCACTGTGAGTTTTAAAAGTAAAGAAAAAGAGGAAAAAATTTACACTTATTATAGTAAAGGGAAAATAACTCAATATAAATGCATATTAGCCATATCCATAACTTAGGTAGTGCTTTTCCCATTTTAGAATTAATTTTCCATTCACTTCTCTCTCTGTTCTAGCAAACTTGTAATCAGCTCAAAATGTTCACTCGCCGGAGAGTGGGGCTTGAGCAGCAGTAGAAAGACGCTTTTTCTCGGAGGAAAATGCCGATACCCCCGCAGCTGGGTGGTCCCAGTGGACCCGAACCATCCTGGAGAGACGGTAAGTGAAAGGAGCACATCCTGTTGATCCTAGGGATATCACAAAGTCCCTGGTTGATCTAGGAAAGCTCCTACAATCCGGTAGTGATGGGAGGTGGCCATTAATCTTGAGCTGCTAAGAAGCTGTACCAGCCTTGGAACAGAAGAAGAATAAAAAGAAGAAAGTGTGTTGGTCTGGGTGAGAAATTCCTATTTTTTTAAAAAAAGATAGAGGAGTACACCAAGTGAAAGATTTATTAAAAAAAAGACAGGAAAGATAAGGCACCGGCGAATGGCGAGTGCTGTCAAATTTATTTGGACTCTTTATTCTTAACAAAAAAAGGAATATTTTGTTTTCTTCTTTACTTTGAATAGCTGGACTGGATCAAGAAGAATTTGAACTTTTTTTGTTATTTAGTTTAAAATTTCTGAAGTACATTTTTTTTCTTTGGCTTTTATTCACTTTCAATAGAGATATAGTGTAACTAAGATGCAAGCATATGGAAAGCTAAGCAATACTGCCGTCTAGAGGTCACAGGGAAAAAAACAATAGACTTTAAAGATTAAGCTATTTTGACTACAGAGAAGTGGAGAAAGATAATAAGTCAGCACGGAAAAAAGATGCTGTTTTTATAAAGCTGGTATACAATTGGAAAGTTGAATAAGATAAAGAAAGAAAGAAAACTGTGACCTTGAATAATATATATGCTTTGGTTTTTGGCTTTCTGAACTGATTGAATGTTACACTGAGATTCTGATTCACTTAGTGATATGAGTGCTAGTATTTTTTCTTTTTTTTCCTTTTTTTTGTTTGGTGCTTATTTTTATTTCTGCTGGAGTGTACGTTGGATTTATTTTTCCTTTTTTTCCCTCTTCTTTGGGCTTGTTTTATTTTTTGGCCCAGTTTCTCATTGTGGATTAATTTTGGAATGTTGGTTTTCTTTTTCTCTTCTTTTTTTTCCTTTTTCCTTTTTTTCCTAACAAATGGATTAACAATTGGATATTGTTTTTTTTTTTGAACAAGTGGATTAACGTTTTGAATTTCATATATTTTTACTCCACTTTTTCTACTGGATCTATAGTCTCCTTTTCTGTTATTGGACTCTCTAACTCCATCGTTATTTTTGGGTTGTTTGTTCCTCTTTTTGGATAAAATTGGATTAAGGTAGAGACGAACCTGAATATTTATTTTTACTTTTCCTTGGGCTTTTGTGAATGGATTATAATTTGATCTGATATGAGTAAAAGAATTCCTACTGGATCATCAATTCCTATTTCCTCATCCCTGAGCCCATCTGGTCAACGATCAATTACAACAATGTTGCGGTAGGAGAAAGATAAAGAAAAGGAGACCTCTATGCAAGAAATAAAATCAATGTTTCAAGACCAAGGGAAGCGTACAGATGATAAAATGGAAAAGTTGGAGGAAAGGCTGGAGAAAATGGAAGGAGATATACAACAGATCTTAATGATATATGGAGAAAAAATACAGAAGATGGAAGAAAGAGGTGATAAAACAGGTAAGAAAGTAGGAAAAATAGATAATTGACAATGGTCGAAAGGGAAAAAGGGAAAGATTCAATATTCTGGGAGATGGAAAAGGCTGATTTCTAAAGATTTCAGAACATCGAGGAAGAAAAATGAGAAAATCTTAAAGAAATTATGACAGAAATATTAGCAGAACCCTTGGAGATGACTAAAGAAAAAATGATGGATGGAATGAATGAAAGTAATATCTGAGTATTTACTAGATATGTGATAAAAAATAAATTACCCAGAGAAGTATTTGTGAGATTTATCAAGAAAACAATAAGAACAGAGATACTGCAGAAGGCAAGAGATGACCTATTGAAGTATAAAGGAAAAAAACATTATAGCCTTGAAACAAATACCAAGGAAAGTGAGAGATTTAAGAAGAGAATACCAATTTTTGACCAACATGTTAATCAAATTAAGAAATTAAGAGCAGTAAATCCTAATTATAAAGTTTAAATAATGGAAGAGGAAAATAAATTGATTTCTATAAATATAAATGGACTAAATTCAACTATTAAAAGGAAAAATATGTTTCATAAATTAGGAAAATTAAACATGGATATAATTCCCCTACAAGAAGTGTATATTAGAAGACAACATGCACATTTGTTGAATTTATTTATTTATTTTATTATTAAATATATATATATATACTGCCCTTCTCCCAAAGGACTCAGGGCGGTGCACAGCCTACTAAAACCACATATATATAAAAGTTAAAATAGAATTTTATAAGGGCTGTAACCGAATCTAAAATCCCAACCTTAAAATTCAGTACTTAAACCCCATTAAAATTAATTCAGGATCAGCCCAGACCGGCCTGCTCAAAGAGCCAGGTCTTCAAATCATGCCTGAACACCCTCAGGTCGGTGGTCGTTCTCAACTCAGGGGGGAGCCCATTCCAGAGAGCGGGTGCCCCCACAGAGAAGGCCCTGTTCCTCAGGGTCACCAGGCGTCACATAGAGGCCGTCGGGACCCAAAGGAGGCCCTCCCTGTGGGAGCGCACAGGTCAGTGGGAGACTACCGACAGAACACAGTCTTGCAGATAGCCTGGTCCAATGCCATGGAGCGCTTTAAAGATCAAAACTAGAACCTTAAAGCACACCCGGAAGGTCACCGGCAACCAATGCAGCTCACACAGGAGAGGCGTCACATGAGAACTTTTAGACACCCCCATAACCACCCGCACGGCCGCATTTTGTACCAGTTGCAACCTCCAGGTGCTACCCCAAGGTGCAGCCTCCATGTAGAGGGCATTACAGTAATCCAGGCGGGAGGTGACCAGGGCATGAGTGACCATGCGTAAGGCGTCCCGATCAAGAAAGGGCCGCAACTGGCACATCAGGTGAACCTGATGAAAAGCCCCCCTGGAGACAGCCGTAATATGCTCTTCTAATGACAGCCGTACATCCAGGAGGACGCCTAGATTGCAAGCCCTTTCTGTGGGGGCTAAGATCTCACCCCCAATAGTCAGCGATGGAGTCAGCTGACTATATCGGGACGCTGGAAACCACAGCCACTCAGTCTTGGAAGGGTTGAGTCGAAACCTGTTCTCACCCATCCAATTCTGCACGGCCTCCAGGCACCGGGACATAACTCCACAGCATCATTGGGGTGGCTTGGAGTAGAGATGTAAAGCTGAGTGTCATCCGCATAAAGATGACACTTTACTCCAAAACCATGGATGATCTCCCCCAGTGGCTTCACATAAATGTTAAACAAGAGAGGGGAGAGGACCGACCCCTGAGGCACCCCACAAATAAGGGGCCTAGGGGTGGACCTCTCCCCCCCCTGTCAACACAAATTGCAAGTGGTCAGAGACGAAGGAGGAGAACCACCGCAAGACGGTACCTCCAATTCTCAATCTCTCCAGCCACTGCAACAAGATACTATGGTCGATAGTATCAAAAGCTGCCGAGAGATCTAATAAGAGCAGAACAGAGGAATAACCTCTGTCACGGGCCCTCTAGAGATCATCAATCAATGCGACCAATGCTGTTTCAGTACTGTGCCCGGGCCTGAAGCCCGATTGGAAGGGACCTAAATTGTCCTAGAATTGGAAATATATTTATATCATTGGCACAACAAAATAAAAGAGGAGTTGTTTTATACATTAGAAATATAATTAAAGCTAAGCAAATTTATACAGATAAAGAAGGAAGAATATTGATGGTTGAAATAATAGATAATAATTTAAAAGTACTTTTAATTGCAATTTATGCTCCCAATAATCAGCAAGATCAATTTTATAAGAAGTTACACAATAAAATAATTGAATTGGAATATGATAAGATATGCATCTTTAGAGACTTTAATACAATTGTAAATACAAAACTGGACTATAAAATACAGAAAACAAACAAGAAAAATATTACCAAAATCTTTTTTTAAGATGGAGGAGCTGAGTAATTAAAGATATAGGGAGATAATTAAATAGCAAAAATTGACAATTTACATTTTACTCAAATAGACATCTATCATGGTCAAGAATAGATATGATTTGGATGTCAACAGATTTAATACCTAATATTCAGGAAGTAAATATTGATACAAACATTTGGGCCGATCACAACCCAATAAGGATTAAATGGAAGGGACAGAAGAAAAGACTAAGATGGACTTTGAATAATTCGATTTTGAAAGAAAAAGAATTTATTAATAACCTGAAAAAAGAATTGGTTTTCTTCTTTAAAGAAGATAAATCAGGAGAAATCTCATTACAAAATGTATGGGACATTGTGAAAACATATACTAGAGGTGTGATTATAACCTATACAAGAAGAAGGAACATTAAAAAGAGACAAACACAACGAATTCTAGAACAAGAATGTAAGAAATTAGAGAAGGATTTACAAAGATATCCACAGCACAAAAATATCAAAAACCAAATAATTAAACACAAAATTGGGCTAATGGAAAAAGAAGAACTGGCATAGAAGATTAGAGGGGCTAAACAGAATTATTTTGAAAATGCAAATAACTAGGTAGATGGCTACATATAAACTGAAGAAAGAAAAATAATCAAAAAGAATACCACAATTAATAGGCATGTTATGTTATGAAAATGAAGAGAAGAAAAAAATAGTATAGAGATACTATGAGAAATTATATGATCAAGAGCAGAATTACCGAGAATACCTGATGAAATAAAGACCATGTTAGATGAGAAAATAACAATGATGAAACTGACAGAAGCAATAAATAGACAAAATACTGGGAAAACTACCAGCCCAGATGGGCTACCAGCTGAATTCTATAAGACAATACAGAAAGTAATCTCTGCTACAATGTTGGAAGTATTGAATGAGGTTCTGACAAAAAATAAAGTACCAGATTCATGGACAGAGGCATATGTTACACTTATACCAAAAGAAGATACTGACCCACAACAAATAAAAAATTATAGACCAATATCTCTGCTAAATGCCTATTATAAAATATTTGCTTCAATAATGGCAGAAAGACTAAAAGATATTTAAATCATTTTATACATTCAGATCAAAATGGATTTCTACCCAAGATTTGAATATTTTGGAATACTATGAAACTCACTCAGAGAAATAAATGGCGTTAGTGCTTTTAGATGCCCAGAAAGCGTTTGATAATATGAATTGGCAATTTATGTTGATGCAATTGGAGGAGATGGGTTTTGGAGATAGGTTTATTAAAGCACTAAAGGCGATATATAGCAAGCAAACAGCAAAAGTAATGATAAATGGAGAGTAGACAGAAAACTTTAACATTCAAAGAGGAACCAGACAAGGCTGTCCGTTATCTCCATTATTGTTTGTATTGACTTTGGAAATATTAGGAAAAATGAAGAAATAAAGGGAATGAAAATAAAAAAGGAAGAATATAAATTACAAGCTTTTGCAGATGACTTAGTTTTTATATTGGAAGAACCATTGGAAACAGGCCCTAAGTTGATTAGAGAAATAGAGGAATTTGGCGAAGTAGCAGGCTTCAAAATAAATAAAAAAAAAACAAAAATCTTGGTGAAAAACATGACAGAAAAACAAAAGAAAAGATTAAAGGACAAATTAAATATTCAAATTACAAAAAAAGTGAAATATTTAGATGTCGAACACTTAAAGAAGATAATTACAAGAGATTACTACAACAAATTGCGATAGACTTGGAAAAATGGAAAAATCTACAACTATCTTTAATAGGTAGAATAGCAACAATTAAAATGAATATGTTGCCAAAAATATTATACTTATTCCAGACGATTCCAATAAGATTGTAAAAAATACTTCGAAGATTTAAATAAAATGATGCTGAAATTCATTTGGCAGGGGAAAAAGACAAGAATCAAGATAAAACTACTGCAGGACGCAAGGGTGAGAGGGGTTTTGGATTACCCAATTGAGAACTATACTGTCAGGCTGTATACTGTATATTGATGTGGATGAAGGAATGGATTATATTGAAAAATGCCAGATTATTAACATTAGAAGGGCATGATTCACAATTGGGCTGGCATGCATTTTTATGGTATAAAGAAAGTAAGGTACATGGATATTTTAGGAGATACTACATTAGGGATGCTTCATTAACAGTGTGGGAAAAAATAAAGAGATTATCACTATATGAAAATACCAGTCTGGTTATCAACATTAAAAGCTTTTTGTAGGAATCAAGACTCAGGTCCACATGAAGATGAGACAAGCTGCTTTCTTTATTGTCAGGTTGAGAATAAGAAGAGCTGTCTGCTCTCTTGCCAGAGTTCGTTCTATCTCTCTATATCCATAGTAGCATACCAGTGGTTAATTTATACACTATACATCTATTTAGACAACCTTTGTTACTGTCTGCTTAAGCAGTTTATACATTCACCTCTAGTTAGGATTAACTTTTAATTAAGATTAACATAAGTTTCAGTTCCTGCCTTTGTTCCGTCCTATCTGGGTGTTAAGGTCTTGTTTCCTCCAGGTAAACATGCAAAGGTTTCCTCCAGGTAAACATGCAAACGTTGCACTTTGCACGGAATGTTCTTTGTCTGAGGTTTGCCATCCAAGACAAGAATATCCAGAATGCACAATGCCTACATATCCCCATTTTTTACTTTATTGTGAGGAAGTAAGGATTTTTGAATGTAGCGTAATTGAATAGGATGGAGAGAAGCCAAAACAGGGTGGAACAAAGCCAAGAGTGAAGGAATACATTGAATAAAACAACAAGATATTATTAACATCACTATAAGAATTATTCCATAAAAGAACAGTTGTTTTAACCAAACCCAATCTGGCAGCCAATTAGTCAACCATTCAAAAGGAGAGGGAATAGCATGAATATTATTCTGAAAATAGGATTGTAAGTTAGCAAGCTCATCTTCAATAGTTTTATTCAGAGAGTGAAAATGAACAGCACAGCCGCGCTGTCCTACTAATTTACAAAAACCTCCTTGTCTAGTCAGGAGGTAATCAATAGCAAATCAATGTTGAAGCATAATTTGATGCAAATAAACATACTGAGCATGACAAACCCACAAATTAGGATTAAGAGGCATAGTATCAATAACATCCTTTGCCCCTACTCTACTGATACTTAACAGCAAAAAGCACATAATAATCATTACAGAATTAGCTGTTATAATAGAAAATACAGCAGCAACCAAATTTTCAGGAGTTTGTGGCAATGCCGCCTTTTGCAATTGTTGCTGTGCTTGATAGGTGGTAGCTTTCACTTGGCCCCAAGTAATTGGCGGAGGGCGTTCAGCTTTGGGCTTCGGAAGATGGACTTCCGTTTTCAGGTGCAGGTTGAAGTTTGGAATTGGATTGTGTAGGTCCTGGTGCCACGCCATGATAAGGTCGTATGCAACGAGCAGGGATCCAAATAGCTTGGCGAGTCTGCGGAGCTTCTACAGCAGCGTAACCCCGGCCCCAAATAATTAACCGGGCCGGACCTTTCCACTCAGGGTCTGGTGCTTGACGATATTTAACCAAAGGTTTGTCTAAAGGTTCTGCTGTGCGGAAATGCAAAATAACAGGTGGTTCTGAAAAGGAATATGAGACAATTAAGTAATTCCAAGTGAACAATATAATGGAAATTATATTCTGTATTTTTCGGAGATGATAGGGCCCAGATTCAGTTTTTAACTGTTTTTGAAGTAATGCTTTAAAGGTACGGTGGGCCCGTTCAACAATAGCCTGTCCTTGAGAATTATAAGGGATACCATGTACCAATGTTATGTTCCATTGTTGACAGAACTGATTAAAGTCCTTACTAATAGAAGCAGGACCATTATCAGTTTTCAATTGTAAAGGGCGACCCATAACAGCAAAGGAAGAAAGACAATGAGCGATAACATTCTGTGCACGCTCATGTCGAGAAAAAGTTACCCATAAATAATGAGAGTAAGTGTCTATGGAAACACGCAAATTACTATAGGGCTTGAAGGCTACAAATTGTGTGACATCAATTTGCCATATCTGATTAGCATGAGTGCCGCGGGGATTAACCCCAACTGGAAATGGGACGGCCACTTGTTGACAGGCAGGACAGGTTCGTACAATATCACGTGCCTGTGACAGAGGAATATGAAACTGCTTAACCAGTGATTTTGCAGTTTAATGAAAATATGAATGACTTGCAACAGGGTCAGAAAACAAAGAAATAACCGCTTTTAAAGATTCATCTGCTTTCCGATTTCCTTCTGTAAGGGCATTAGTAAAAGGAGTATGACTTCTTATTATGTTCAACATATAAAGGATAGGAACGAGTTTCCAAGACATTTTTTAAAGATAAAAACAGGGCCAACAAATTTACATCCAAATTTAAGGCACAATACGAGTATGGTAAGGACTGCATGGCCAGATACACGTATTGAGTTATCAACTATAAGGTTAATAGGTTGATCAGAAAATAAGTGTAATGCCAGAATTACGGCTGCCAATTCAGCACGTTGAGCTGAAGTTTGTACAGAGGTGTATTTGGAATGCCAGAGCTGCTGCTCCTGCCATACAACAACTCCTCTAGTTGGGGACCCATCAGTAAAAACCGTGATAGCAGAAGACAAAGGAGTTCAAACAAAAATGGAAGAGTGGGAGAGCCATCATCCAAAATTAAATGAGCATTTAAAAAGACAAGAACATCACGACCCCATATATTAGTATGAATATCCAAAATATATGATTTTAAAGAAAAGAACTTACCAGCAGCAGTGGAAATGTCAATATCCTGAACACTTTGCCAAGCTGAAGTGGAGCCACCCACGCCCCACAAGGAAGAAACAGCTTTCTTAGGCCATTGAACAGGCCACTGTAAAGAGGAGGTGACAGTAACATCGGCCCCTGTATCCAATAGCCCTTGAAAAGGTTGCTTATTAAGGTAAAGTGTTAGTAAAGGTCGACGTAATGTCAATGGCTGAAGTAGACCCACCGAAGGAGAGGTGGAGCCAAAGCCTGCATTTCCACGTATTCCAGACCCAGGAGAAGGAACTTCATAAGGAAGAAGAAGCAATTGAGCAATAGAAGAATAAGAAGGGATACGTTGTGGGAGGTTAACCCAAATTTGTATCATAAGGGTGCCAGTGTAGTCAGAGTCAATAACGCCAGGCACCACAAAGCGTCCTAGCTTATGAGCAGAGGAACGAGGTAATATTAAACCAACAAGACCTGAAGGAAGAGGGCCTTTGTATTGAGAGGGAACCAATTTAACTTCCATTGGAAATTTAAATTCAACTTCTAATTGTGTAATCAAATCGATCCCAGCACTACCGGCTGTGGTAGGGGTGGCGTGGGAGAGAGTGACTGTGGTGGAGTCAGGGTTATGGGGTAGGCACGCTTTGGATTCTGGGTAGGTGCCACACCCATGGGCAAGTTTCCCGAACGGAATCTACATTGATTAGCCCAATGAAAACCCTTTTTACAAATTGGGCATTTTTTAGATGGTCGGTTTTTAGCAAGATTAGGAACAGAACGGCATTCTTTTTGAAAATGCCCTGGTTTACCACATTGAAAACAATTTCCTGAGGGCTTTTGGCCCTTTTGAATTGCTGCAGCTAATAAATGCATTTTATAGGTTTGTGACCCAATATCCTGACAGACACGTAGCATATTTGCCAGGGTATAATGATCTGTTGCCTTTAATGGTTGTAAAGCTGTTTTACAATCACCATTAGCATTTTCAATAGCCAATTGATGAAGAAGCTCCCCAGCTGCTTCTTGATGATCGAATTGTTGCTGAATGGCCTTTGATAACCGTTCCACAAAATCAGCATAAGGCTCATTAACTCCCTGTCTGGTGTTAGAGAAATTTGCTCTAGGTTCCCCAGTTTGAGGAACTTTCAGAAATGCTCGATACGCACATTCTGACACGACAGCTAAAGTTGAAGGAGGGAGGATAATTTGCGCAGGGATAGCTGCAAATTGTCCAGAGCCAAACAATTGTTCTACAGTGTAAGCTCCTCCTCCCCCCATTGCAGCTGCTTGAGCATGTCTCATATACTCACTTTCCCAGACTACATATTGCATTGAAGTTAGAATCATACGAAAAATTTGTTTCCAATCTTCAGGAACCATGGTATATCCATTTTTAATACCCTCCATAAGTCCTCTAGTAAAATTACTACTAATACCATAGTCTGTAACAGCTTTTTTCAATTCCCTTAATATCTGATAAGGTAAACCTTCCCATTCTGCTATCTGCTGACCCAGTTGTTGGCCTTGACCTGGATGATACTGCACAGGACAGACAGACAATAGTTCAGCTAACTCTGCCCCTGGCATGGAGACATCCTTTTTACATGTCTCCACCATTTTTTGAAAAGATGTTTGAATAACCGGATCAGGAGGTTTTTGTCCTGTGTCTAAGGGAGCAGAGGGAGAGATAGTCAGATATTCTGATGAAGAAGGAGGACAAACTATGGGGGCTGTATTTTGTGAAGGGGGGGGGGTGCTAAAAGAGAAACCTCATTAGTGCCAAATATCTCAACTGTATGCCGACATAAATGCCAAACATGTAAAATCTCCACGCTAGCCCTTGGCTCTTTATGTAAAGTAATTCCAATTTTTTCCCAATCTACTAACCTAAGAGACCCTTTTTCTGAATACCATAAACATTGAGCTGCAATCTCCTGGACCAGCCTTGTGAGACTGCGCTGAGATACATCTGTATGATTTTTCTTTAAAAGGTATCCTAATTCCTCCACATGCTTTCTCTGCTCTTCAGAAAGCGAAGACCCCATACTTACAGAAACCTTTGAAAGGTTGAAGGTGCACCAAATCCTTGCTGGACGAAGTAAGGAGTCCCTGTTCAAGGCGCCACTTGTAGGAATCAAGACTCAGGGCCACATTAAGATGAGACAAATTACTTTCTTTATTGTCAGGTTGAGAATAAGAAGAGCTGTCTGCTCTCTTGCCAGAGTTCGTTCTATCTCTCTATATCCTTAGTAGCATACCAGTGGTTAATTTATACACTATACATCTATTTAGACAACCTTTGTTACTGTCTGCTTAAGCAGTTTATACATTCACCTCTAGTTAGGATTAACTTTTAATTAAGATTAACATAAGCTTCAATTCCTGCCTTTGTTCCGTCCTATCTGGGTGTTAAGGTCTTGTTTCCTCCAGGTAAACATGCAAACGTTTCCTCCAGATAAACATGCAAATGTTGCACTTTGCACGGAATGTTCTTTGTCTGAGGTTTGCCATCCAAGACAAGAATATCCAGAATGCACAATGCCTACAGCTTTTACATATCCACAGCTTTTTAAAAAGGAACACATTATTAGATATGAAGAAATTTTAAATGAAAAAGGTGAATTCAGAACAAAGCAAGAATTAGAGTAACAAGGGATAAAAATGAATTGGTATTCGTATTTGCAAATACATACAAGGTATTAAGATGGCTGGGTTTTATAAGGAATTGACAGAATTGGATAAAAACCTAACAGGCATTGAAAAGAAATTGATTTAAAAATTATATGGTTACTTACTAGGAGTGAAATTAGAGGAAGAACAAGTTAAAGAATCAATTATTGCATGGGGGGGGGGAATTTTGGATATGGAATAGACTTGGATAAATGGCAGACAGTCTAGAAACTATAAATTAACTATGTCAACAGCTTATAAAGAGAACTTGTATAAGATGTTTTACAGGTGGCACTTACCCCCATTGAGAATTGCCAAGATGTTTAAAGTTAAGTCGACGAAGTGCTGGAAATGTCAGAAGTTATCAGGATCATACTACCATATGTGGTAGACATGCACAGAAGCTAAAAAGTATTGGAATAGAATACATATGTGGCTGGAGAAAATGATAAAACAACCTATAGATTTAAAACCAGAGACATTTTTATTGGAAATTTTGCCTGAGGGTTATAACAAAGAGTTAACCTACTTGATTATCAATGTATTAACAGCAGCTAGGATTGTATTTGCACAAAATTGGAAAAATGAGAAAATTCCAATGGATGAGGAAATAATTAAGAAAATAATGGAATGTGCAGAAATGAGTAGATTGACATTGGCAATTAGAGAACAAGAGGAAAACGATTATTATAAAATTTGGAATTTATTTTATGAATGGCTAGATAGAAGATTTAAGAATTTGAAATATGTAAGTACAGTATAATATCTATTACTGATAATTGAATGAGTTAGACAGAATAAGAAAATGAATGTGAAATATATTATTGAAAGTCAATAAATATAATGTTAAGAATGATTATAAACATATATTAGTAAAATATGTATAATAATGTTATTATGTGCAAAAAAAACTGTGTGCCCAACTGACACACTGATGAAGAGAAAGGTTTTATTTGTTTGTTTTTGTTGTTATAAAAATAAAAATGTTATTTAAAAAAAAAGTTCACTCATCACTTGCCTTTGGAAGGGAAAAGGCAATTCCCTCCTTCTTTGTGGAGTCCCCCTTCTTAAAAGTACTTTTGGGGAATTTAACTTAATTCTGGGTAGAAATTAGACAATCCTTACCCAAATCCAATACACTGTTACCCTTTCCACTTCTCTGTGCTTTCTTCATTCCGGCTGTCACAGCTCCGGTTCAGCCATTAATGGCCATCTTCTTCTCCACCTGTCAAGAAGATTTTTCCAGATCTAACAAAGTGGACTGCTGTTCGCTTGCAATCTACGGAGAGCTCTTCCTATCTTCATCGCCTTTATGAGGTGAATTTGGCTCCAAAGAGCTTCCAGGCAGGTAGAAATCAGTTGAGCTCTGCAGAGCTCCGCTCACCACAATCATCCTGCTGTCACATCAATCAATTAAAATAATAGTCAAAAATCTTACAGATAAACAGAGAAATGAATTGACAAAGAAGGTATACCTTCAGATAGTAAAGAAAATGAAATATTTAGGATCTATTTAAGATCCTAAACAAGATGTGCAACAATCAAAGATGATAACTATACAAAGTTAATGAAACAAATTAAGCTTGACTTGGAGAAATGGAAAAAACTACAACTCTCAATGATAGGGAGAATACCTACTATAAAAATGAATATATTACCGAAGTTACTTTTCTTATTTCAAACAATACCAATAAAATTAGAGAAAATGTCTTGAGAAATTTAATAAAACAATTTTGAATTATATTTGGCAAAGGAAAAAAGCAAGAATAAGATTGAAAAAGTTACAAGAGTCTAAAAGTAATGGAGGCTTTCGGTTACCAGACTGGAATTGTACTATCAGGCATCTGCACTTACATGGGTGAAAGAATAGATAAGCTTGAGACACAGCTCCATTTGCATGAATGGTGGGTAAACATGCTCACCATTTGTATAAATGGAGCTTCACATGCATGCACGTTTGCCCACTGCTTACACAAATGGAGCTGCATGAACATACATGCTCACTCATTACTTCCACAGCCCATTTCTGAATGGGCTGAAGCCTGGTAGTGAGCCACAGCCCGGAGATTGGGGACTCCTGTTTTAGAGTACAAATGAGCCTGCAAACCTATAACCTGTGTTTTTGTGTCTGAATGATGTTGGTGGCGGAACTATACGTAGAAGCCATTTATTAATTCAGGCTTCTTGCTATAATCATTGATGTTGATAGACTGAGGATAATAGACTAAGTTGAGAAGTATAGGACAGACCATATAATACATAGAGGTTTGTCTTCATGTAGCATAGAATGCATAAGCAGAGGCACTCCTACGGTTGCTCTTGTCCTTGTTAGCTGCATTGTTAACTATCTGGTGGGCAAGCCATGAAGTTTTTTTCCCCCTTAGGTGCCAAAATAATTTGAAGAGAGGTGCATCCACATACTATTATACCCCAATAATTAAAATATATTGAGCTAGTCCCAGAGAGTCTGCAATAATGCTTCAGTCTTGGTTGTATTGAAACTTTCCACTGAATCTGTCTAATCAAAATATACAAACAGGAGTATATGTTGAGATTATCCAATTTATTGAGAATTTTGTTGGGAGGCCTCCAGTAAATAAGCATCAGATGTCTTATCTGGGAAAAACATACTCTTGGGATAAGATTAGCTCCTACTTTGGTAATATTCAGGAAACTTCTGAAATCATTAAGAGACGACTGAACCAACGAGCCTTTTGGAACAATATGATGAGAAAGAATGCTTGTTTTGCTTGTGAAAGATGTGAAAGTGATGGGGAAATAATTATTATCAAGTTTTACTTTTATGTTCCAATTATGTCAGCTATGTTATCATTTGCTGGTAAAATTGAAGAGATACAAATGTCATAGTGAAAAATAGAGAAATACAAAATAGCTCAAGTACTATAGTGAATCCGGTGAGAGGTATATGTAATGTCCTTCTATCTCTCAGTCATTGTGGATTTGTATCCTCCTGGAAAGAGCCCTTTTAACTCTTGCAGAGGCAATAATATTACCAATAAATCTGGCAAATCTTACATTGAGGTTGTAGGAATTAAAAAGAAAGGTTTTTTTTTCAATGAGTTACAGGGAGACAAATATGATCATGGGCTATCTCTATAACAGATTTGTTAGAAAAATAAAATAGAGATTATTTTATTTTTCTAACAAGTCTATGAGGGATGCTAGGTTAAAAAACAAAGATAATATTTAACTTAAGTTGTAAACTCATGTTCAGAGTTTAGCAGCGTTAATTCAGCACCAGAAAAATAAACACAGATGGCTGATGCTTCATTTAACATCTTTATAAACATAATAAGTAGATTTTACAAACCAGTTGTAGCTTTCTCCAACATGGAGCAAACTCATACAGAAGTAGACATGTTACAAGAGCTTAAAAACAGATATCAGTTTCACTTTAGTTCAGCAGGCAAGAGAGAAGCAGTTTCATTTCAATAGACAGACTCAGAGCTCAACATAGCTTCAGAACTGCAGAGCTTAATATAGAGCCATGCCTAGGCTACTTTTAATTTCAATTTCCAAAACAATCCTCATTGGCTGACTTAGTTGCTTTGCCTATTCATTGGCTGACCTTGTTACCATGCTCTATTCCAGTTCATAAATATACTCTGACAACTCAGCTATCTTAGTGATTCTAAGACAGATTTAGAGATAAAAACCAAATAAAAGGAATGCAATTTAGAACAGAATTAAAACAAAGTAATAAATAAAAAGGGATAAAAAGATAGGTTAAAGGCAAAAAGAAAGCCATTAGGACACAAAGTTAGCTTTTTCTCTGGTATCACACTACTAACTAGAGCATACAAAACATTTGCTAGACCAATACTTGAATTCAGCTCATCAGTCTGGAACCCACATTACATACCTGATATTAACACAGTAGAGAAAATTCAGAAATATTTCACAAGAAGAGTTCTCCACTCCTCTACTCATTGCAGAATACCTTATGCCACTAGACTTGAAATTCTAGACCTAGAAAAGCTAGAACTATGCCGCCTTCGGTCTGATCTAAGTATAGTATATAAAATCATTCATTGCAATGTCCTACCTGTCAATGAATACTTCAGCTTCAACCATAACAATACAAGAGCACACAATAGATACAAACTCATGGTTAACCGCACTAAACTTGATTGCAGGAAATATAACTTCAGCAACAGAGTGGTCAATGTCTGGAATACTCTACCTGGTTTCTTCCCTAAACCCCAAAAATTTTAACCTTAGACTATCTACTGTTGACCTCACCCCTTTTCTAAATGGTCTGTAGGGGGTATGCATTAGTGCACCAACGTGCCTACCATCCCTGTCCTATTGTTTCTTTTATTTTTCTTATATGTATCTACGTAATCATAAATATGTTTATACTTATACCTATTATCTTGTAAGCAATTGACAAATCAAATCAATTAAAAATAAAAACAAAGTACCCAACGGTTTCATCCCACTCTTTAGTCCCTAGGTGAATTGGCATTAATGCCTATGCTTGCAGCCAGATGAATGTGTCTTTCTCAGGGCCATGAAATACACAATGTTGGAATGGGGGTAGGGCAGTAGAGAGAACAACATGATATCATCACACAAATGAGGAAATTTACAGAATTTGCATCATTAGTGTCATGATGATAATTATATTACACATATAGCATCATTGTGGCTTGTATTGGAACCTAAAATACACATTTTAGTCTAATAAAAACATCAATTTGGTAAATTTTGGTAAATTTTCAAATGGGAAACTGTTATGTAGGCAAGTTGGGCAGGAAAATTCTGGTTTTCTTTATCATTTCTTTGATGCAAGGAGGTGAAGTTTGTTTCTTTTGGGCAATAGTATTCTGGTTTAGAAATGGCTACTGGATACCTTATCAATCTGAAAAAAATAGATTTATGTTTAAGATTAAGTTGTGAGAACTGATTAACAGTTTGAATTATCATACTCATTTAAATATATTATTAAAAATTGGTTGCAATTAAGGAGAGAGTTGGATCATTAGACACTGACAAATTAGTTGGATTCAGTGGCCTTTCCACTTAGGGTTATGGATGACTGGGGAGAATAAAAGGTACATTGCCAGGAGAGAGTAAGATAAAGTCAGGGAAGATGCATTATATCCTTAGTTTGTATATTTCTTAATAGAAAAAACATTATGTGGCTCTCTTGGAACACAGTAGCACCACCTATGCAGAGGAAGACGATATCAACAAGTTCATGAAAACTTTTAATTTGGCCAAAATTAAAATAAATTAAAGGAAAAGAAGTCCTAAATACCTATGAAGACTGAATGTGATAATCTGATTGTTAGAAGGATGAGAGAATCTTCTGATAACTGTAGCAAAGAAATGAGTGTCCTGAACAAAAGACCTGTATAGCAGCAGCACATATTGCAATGCTTTGTGACAAGTCTGTTTTGTAATTATTAAGAGTTTACCCTGATGTACATCTACGTACCATACATCCCTTTCCCCTCATTAATGCTGAAGCAAATTTTCCATTGACTTACAAAATATTCTTTTCATTTATAGTCATTTCATATTTAGGAAAATTACTTTGAAAGAATAACTGAAAAATATTTGAGTGATTGTCCAATTTAGTTGTGACATTTATGTAATAGACAAATCATGATTAGTCTGGACAAAACAAGGGGAAAAAAGACAGAAATTGCACTGACGTAGCCCTTTAGTTGTGACTTGAGCAGGGATGGGATTCTACCAGTTCGGACCAGTTTGGTAGAATTGGTTATGATTCTCCGTAGTTTGGAGAACCGATAAATTGGGCCTCTGGCTGGCCCTGTCACTCCCCAGCTGCTTCTCTGCTCCCTACCCAATCAGTCCTTATCGCGCATGCATGACATCACGCACATGTGCAACATTGCTGCCTGCAGCCTGCTTTTGCACGCCTGCCAGGCCAGTCATTGCTGCCTGACTTCCACTCTCTTGCTCTCCCAGCAAGAGCAGCAGGAAGAAATATGTGGAGAGGCTCGTGTCAGCAAGGCGCCCCTTGATCGAGTCCAGAACAGCTGATGGCAGCTTTGGGGAGCAGAACCTGGAAGCCCCGATGCACCATGTGTACGGCTGCATGGATGGTGGGGGGGAGGGACTTGCTTGTGGAAGCCTCGCTGCCGCTGGAATTGCCATTGCCTTCCCTGCTGCCATCGCCATTGCCGTCTCGCTGCCACCGCATCCCCACCCCCCGCAGGTATGGTGAGCATGAGCTCCGGGATAGGTGACTGATACCTCAACTGCTGCTCCCACTGACTTTAAAAGTGGAGGTGAGAGAGAGAAAGCAGCCCTTTCTCGTGGAGAAAAGTAGTGCATCTCCCCATATTCCTCTCTCAGAGAGCAGCCTCTCAACAGCACCTTCAAACTTAGCGAGCTTCACAAATGAGAAGGAGGGGACAAGGTTGCTCACAGAGAAAGCAATATGAGGAGACACCCGACTTTTCTCTGTGCTGAGCTGCTCTCGCCAGTGACTCCAGACTGTTTTTCCCAGCTAAGACTAGATTATCAAGTAAGAGAAAATAACATGCAGCAGATGCCTAGGAAAATTTAGTAATACTGCAGATTGGCTATTTACATTGAAATCAGGTGCAAGATAGTGATGATAGGAAAATTATTGGGCAATTTAGTTTGGTATTTATTTCAGTAGGCTGATTTTAGAAAGCTAAACAGGATCAGACCTGGTAAATACTTCGCTGGGAAGCCGACACAAAAGAGGGTGTGGGGAGGAATGGGGTTGGGAAGGAAACAAGGAAGATAAGATAAGATAACTTTCATTGTTATTTTTTTACTGTAAGTACACTGGCACAAATTAAAAGTATACACACACACATACACATACATAACATATATAAACATGCTACATACACACGTGCGCACACATAATCATTGCCCAGTTTGAATACACAGTGGAAAGAAAGAGAGTATTAGATACATATGCACAAATGTGTGTGATAAAGACTGCAAAGAAATAAGATTATTAAAAAAGCTTCCAATCTTATCAGTTATAGATGAGAAAGAGAGATGAGAAACAGAGAAAGAGAGAGAGAGAGATGAGAAAGAGAGAGGTAGAAAGATACACAGAATTATTGTACATTGTTAAAAAGAAAATAGAAAAAGTCTCTGAGTGTTTAAGGTTGCAGACTCCTAGGTTAGGCAAACACCATGATCATTAAGTGAACCTTGTGGTCATTAAGCAAACACTGGTTGTTAAACAAGTGTTAAACTGTTAAAAAGGTCCATTTTTCCCAATGGGCATTTTTAACCGGAAACCAGAAGGAATTGTTGGAAACTCACAAAAAACATAGAAAACCTCAGTCACAAGACTGTGTGGGATATTGTAATTGATCCTAAGTGTGTGTGTGTGTGTGTGTGTGTGTATGCGCGCATGTGCATGGCTGTCAAAAAACCAAATACGGGTCAAGTAATTCTGGGGAGGTCAGTCGTAAATTAAAACACTTGCTAAGCAACTGGCCATTAAGCCAGGACCACTTATATTTGGTTTGCCAGTCACATGGCCACCTAGCCATGCCCTCCCCAGTCACATAACCACCTAGCCACACCCAGCCAATCACATGTAAGGCATCCAGAAAGTATCCATGATATCAATCACTCCGAGACATTTTCTCTCCAATTGATTTATTTAGAAACAGATCTGGCATGTCAAAGTCATTTCCCAAAGTGAAATTTTTTTTCGCGCGTTACACAGAATCCACTTTCTCTCCTCCCTTCTCTCCTCCTACTTCTACACTTCATAAATCACAAGAACAAATTAGCTGCCACTGGAATTTCTTAATACAACATACAGAATAACTTTGAACTTTTCAACTTTTCCACCCCACCTTTCATGAAATGTGACAGCTGAATTTTAAAGCTGACAAGCATCCTCCCTTGAAAACTCCTAAAAGAAAAGGAAAAAAATAGATATAGGATTAACACATTGTCCTTAACCCCCTCTCCACAAGGACCTTTCAGTTTGTGGGGAAAATCCTCATGGAATTGGTTAACCAATTGATCAGCATGAACATCCCAACTCTTTACCCAACCAGCATCTGAGTGAGGGTATCCTTTCCATAAGACCAAATATTGCAATCGGCCACCATGTAATCAATAATTTTTTGAATTTCATGTTTTCCCCTGTACCATTAATGGTTTAAGGGGAACGAATATGGTCTTAAAGGATATTTGGTCTGGCCTGGGTTATGGTTGAGGAGGTGGCACAGGCCAGGCCCCTTCAGGTTGTACTGGAATGAAAGGAACTGGCGTACGTAGTGGTGTACGTAGGCTGGGTAGGCCCCCTGTATCCTGGCTGGGTGGTGCCTCTCTGGAATAGGGGTCCCTGAGGTCTTGCTGCCAGTTGGGGCTGCATTTGTGGTTGCCAGGAGTAGGATGGGTGTGGCCTGGTTCCCTGGTCAGGTGGACGGGAAGTGGCTGCTGTCTGTTGTCTGGGCAACCCTCCTTCAGACCAGGGTTGTGTTGGCACTGAATCCACCCCTGGCCTGGATCAAATCCCCACCCTGGAGGGATACTCTCTGCAGGAGGCAAAATTCCCTCTGGAAAAAGCCTCGGAGTCTGCAACATACCTTTGTCAGTTGATACCTCTTTCTAGCTTCCTCCAACTGGCATCTGTATTATCTCTTCCCTCCAATCTGACAGAATAGCAATATGCCTGGGGCTTGAGAAAGATTTCTCTTCAAACAGCTGGGTTACCTCTGGGTTATAACGACTTTTTGAGTTGAAACACTTCGGTATAGCTCCCAAACCTCTTTCCTCTACTGTCATTCTGGAAGCATCCATCATCTCCTCCAAACAAAGGCTTGCAGATTCAATTAACATTCCACAGGGAGGGGCCTCATACTCTCCCCCCTGCGTATCTCCAACTTCAACTGATTGTTGATCTCTCTCCATTTTTGGGAAAAGAACTCAGGGGTATCAGCCAAGCCCTTTCAAAAATAAAAATAAGACTTTGGGAAATAAATGTAAGGCATCCAGAAAGTATCCATGATATCAATCACTCCGAGACATTTTCTCTCCAATTGATTTATTTAGTAACAGATCTGGCATGTCAAAGACATTTCCCAAAGTGAAAAAATTGGACTGGTGTGGTTTGGTCATGTGACTAGGCGGGTATGGCTTGGTAGTCATGTGACTGAGTGGGCATGACCAAATCAATGTCACTCACATCAAGGGGTGTCTTGCCTGGCCCCTTTACTCCCAGCCATTCCTTGTCACACTTAGTCTCAACATATCTATAGTTCTGTAAAAATGTTGTTCACCCTTTTTTGACATTTTTATCTACATACTATAAATGTACTTTCATGAACCACTGAAAGGAAATGGCTCACATGCTTGCCCAAGAGTGTGATAGGCAACAGGCTTTTAAGGGCTGCCAGAAAGAAGGGGGGCAATGTATTTTCCAAAGCACCAGAAGGCAAACAAGAAACAATGGATAGAAACTGAACAAAGAGAGAAGTAACTTAAAACTAAGGAGAAACTTCCTGACTGTGAGAACAATTAACCAGTGGTCCTGCTTGTCTCCAGAAGTTCTGGGTGCTCAAATCACTGGACGTTTTTAAGAAAAAGATTGGACAGCCATTTCTCTGACTTGGGCTCCCCCCAAGATCCCGCACTTCGCACGGTCACCTCCGCCCTTGTCATCTCCCGGCTGGATTATGCCAATGCTCTCTACATGGGGCTCCCCTTGAAGAGCACCCAGAGGCTTCAGCTGGTGCAAAATGCGGCCGCGCAGGTGGTTTTGGGGCTCCTCGGAGCTCCCATGTTACACCACTTTTGCGCGCGCTGCATTGGCTCCCGGTGGCCTTCCCGGTGCGATTCAAGGTGTTGGTGACCACCTTTAAAGTGCTCCATGGCTTGGGACTTGGGTATTTATGGGACCGCCTGCTGCCACCGTCAATCTCTCGCCGACCAGTGCACTCTCATAGAGCGGGCCTCCTTGGGGTGCCACCAGCTGGACGGCTGGCGACCCCAAGGGTTTGGGCCTTCTCTTTGGGGGCCCCCTCCCTCTGGAACGAATTGCCCCTGTAGATGAGGACCGTCCCTGACCTGTTGACCTTCCGGCACGCACTAAAAACCCACCTATTCCATCTAGTCGGTCTGGCCTAGAGTTATGTGAAATGGTTTTAAATTCAGTTTTTAAACGGTTTTTAACTTTTTTAATTCCCCACTTTTAACTCTTAAAGCCAATCTATTTAATTCTTTTAATTTATTTTAAATTATTGTATTTGTATTTATATATTTTTATCTGGCTGTGCACCGCCCCGAGTCCTTAGGGAGAGGGGGCGGTATACAAATTTGAATAAATAAATAAATAAGTGTTATTTTGTTATTCTGACACCTTTCCCAGGACCTCTACTCAGAGTTTGGCATCTTCAGTTTTCCTGCCTAATCAGGGGGTTGGACTAGAAGACCTCCAAAGTCCCTTTCAACTCTGTTTAAAATGCATGTATTTGTGCTCTGGACTATAGATATTGTATGCATGTATTGTAAACCCTGAAAAATACATGGGCAAAAGAAAGGCAGTAAAATCACTCTAGATGTAGGGACTGTGTAAAATATTAATATATGATAAATAATGGAACAATTAAAAATAATAGCACAGAGTTTTTTTCTCTCTCTCCCTATTTCTTTTTCTTTCTTTTCTTTCTTCCCTTTTCCTTTCTCTCCCTTCCTCTTTTTTTCTTGCTCTTTCTTGCCTTTCTTCCTTCCTTCCTTCCTCTTTTTCTTTGTTTCTTTCATTTTCTCTTACTTTCTTTCTTTCTCTCCTTTCTTTTCTTTCTTTCTTTCTCTCCTTTTCTTTCTTTCTTTCTCTTCTTTCTTTCTTTCTTTCTTTCTTTCTTTCTTTCTTTCTTTCTTTCTTTCTTTCTTTTTCTTTCTTTTTCTTTCTTTCTTGCTCTTTCCTGCTTTCTTTTCTTCTCTCTCTCTCTCTCTCACACAAACACCACACACACACTCTCTCCCTTCCTTCCTATTTCTTTTTCTTCCTCTTCCTTCCTTCCTTTCTTGTCTCTGTCTCTCTCACAAACTGCTTCTGCTGCCACTGGGGGGTGAAAGAACAGCAGCAATTCTCAATCCTGTTTCTTGCTCTAAGCCTGCCACTGCTGCTCTTTTGGGAAGGCAGGGCTGTGTTTGTGAACCACCGCCACCCTCTCACCTCCAGCAGTGGCAGGAGCAGCAGGAGGGGCAGCGTTTGCTGTCTTTGCAGTCAACTGCCCCATGTCCAAGCTGGACAGCATGCTGGAACCTGGAAGAGCAAGGGGAGCAGAGCTGCCAGGAGGGGGCTTTCCTTCCTTCCCGCCCGAGCAGGCTTCTTGCACCACAGCCATCACATGATTGCGAAAACGCCGCGTGGTGGCTTAGCCAGCCAAGCGCGGGCACAATGGGAGAGGCTTGGCAATGTCAGGGAATGGTGGGGAGGATAGCATGACTCACAGGCTTACCTGTGAGCAGTCAGATCAGGGCTGTTCAGTTGGGGCGCAGCACCACATGGACCCAGCGTGCCACATAGGATGTGACTGGGTGGGGGAAGCATCAGGTGGGTGGGGTAAGCGAGCATTGGGCGGCCGGGGCAAGCGAGCGAGCGGCAACTGGGTGACTGGGTTGGGGGCATGACCAGCCAGAAGTTACTACCAGTTCGACGATCCATGCCAAATCCTTACTATCAGTTCACGTGAACCAGTGCGAACCGGCTGAATATCACTACTGGCTTGGACCCATGAGGCTGTAATCCTAAATATTCTTATCAGGTCATAAGCTCCATAGATCTTAATTATTTATAATTGTATTGATAGGGCTGCAGTCCTACAAAATGCAGTGTAACTTTTTAGAATATATATAAATTCAAGTTACATAACTCAATTTTTTTTCATTCAGTCTCATTTGACTTCTTCTTCTCATTTGCCTTTGATCTGTTCCAAAGGAGAATGTACTTAGTGCTGTTTATCACTGAATTTTAAACTGATCGGCAGCAATTTACAGGTGATTTATATTTTGCATTTAAGCATAGCATATTAACCAAGAATATATTTCACTGGAGACAATTATTATGTGCCCGGTGCTTGCATAATTTATGATGGCAAATGGAGTAGGTGTTAATGTGCTAATTTGTGCTAAAAGATTTGTAATAGTGAATTCAATTATAAATGTAAGAAAGATTTCCAATATGTATTCATAACATGACTGATAAGAGGTTGGATTTCTAAACTTTTGCAGGTTCTTTTGTTGGGTGAATATAATGTTTTATTAAAGAGGTGGCATTTTTAAAATATGTGAATAACCAGATTAGCCCAAAAGTAATTTATTCTTTGATTTGGTTATGTTATCAAAAAAGTTGACTAGAGAAATATTTGCATGTTAGATATTATGGGATTCAACTCCCTTGCCCAACAGTCAACTATAATGGGACTTCTGCTACAATATCATTTATATGATTGCAATTCCTCATTTCATTATATTAAATAAATTAGTCTAACAATTTGCTTATTTAATGGGCTATCTCTGTCTTTTGAACACATTATGCAAACACCAATTCCTTTAAGAAATCCATAGTGCTAAAGAAAGGCCAAAGGAAACAGGAAAAAAAAGAACAACCAGCAGGGAGGATGGACTTGACCTTAGTGGAAATAAGCATGCTTTTGGGAGACCTGAAGGGCCAGATTAGGGCCAGATATCCTGGAGGTCTGTCTACCCTGATTGCTAAGAGTTGACATTGTCTTGAGGACAGTGATGTATTAGTGATGATCCTAATGAATAATCTGTACATTTATTTTTAGGTGTATTTTCCTGTCCACAAAGTAATATATAACTAAGATATTGTTGAATAAAGATGTTTAAGATGTATGTGAATACAATGTCTAAATATGACGAACATTTAACAAAAAGTTGATTCATGCAGTGGCTTAAAACAGTGTCCAACATTAAAATGAATACGGTATGGATATTAAAGTCTTTGATCAGTCATAGGAAAGGATGTGTGTGTATGCCCATTCATTTCTGATTTTACCATCAAAGTTGGTAGAGAAAAAGATGAAAGTCATTTGCTTGTGACAAAAACATGAATCAGTATGAAACAACCAAAGAATCTTTTAAAAATCACTTTATTGCTTAGTATCAAAAGAAATGACAATGATTAAAGACCATTGTAAATTGAAACTAATATTAATATTTATCCTATGAGGCAAGAATGAAAGAGAAATTGAACTAAGAGAAGCAGTTAAAATAGGGCAGAATGACAGTATATTGCATTGAAATAAACAATAGCATGTACAGATGATTGTATAATATTATCTAGTCTTTGCATATTAAAATACAATGTAATCATTTGAGGAATCCTCTAATACTGGTCAGTGGTTTGAAATCAAACAAAGCAGTTTATGTTAATAGTGTCTCTTCTGTACTGCTACTTTGCCACAGGCAAAATGTTTAGAAACTATAAACTGTCTGGCTTCCTTTTTCAAAAAATAGAATAAAATAAAATGCTTTCAAACAAGGATGATTTAATAAATGTTTCTAGCATTAAAAGGATCATTTATTAAAATTTTGCCTTTAGGGTGGCTTTATTTAATGAACAAGTATAAGAAAATTGAATGGCTATCAGTACCATATAATATCATTCCACAATTCTGGAAAAGGGTCTTTTCAAATGAGTAAATGATAAAATCTTCAAAGCATTAATGATGTTCACACACACAACATCTTCTCTGGTAGCAAATGCACATCAAGGGCCAGTCAGATATTGAACCACAAATCAAGCTGTGATTTTCTTTTGGGTCATAAGGATCTCAGGTCAGTATTAATAAAAACAAGACGCTACTTATTTTTATCTTTCTAATAAATGTAAAAGTGTATCCTAGCACATGGTTAGTGCAGGTTTCAAAAGATTCTAGTACATTTTAAAATCAAACAAGCAAATCATAAATTAACAAGGGGTTTAGAATTTCTCAAGAGTGATAATACTGGATTCTCCTTAAGTGCTATGCAAATAGGTTTTATTCAGCCTCAAGAACAATCTCTCATTCACTTGCAAAAAAGAAAAAGAAACTTCAACTGGAATCTAAAGGATGTTGCTTGTATTGGGTGTCAAAACAGAATGTGAAACAGCCAAAATTCTGGCTTCTATCAGAGGCTGTTATCCCAAGGCAGTTATTTCTGTTAGATTTAACAGAAGTTTTTATATACATATATGACTTGGTGTTGCATTGTAGCTGGTTTGTGCTTTCAAGTGAATTGTCAAACTTTTCTGTTTGAACGTGTACTAATTTTTCAACATGTCCTGGTTAATCTATTTTTCTTTCAGCCCATATATTTTTCATCTGGGGGTATATGCTTTTTTCATTCTGAAGGGAACTGACTATCCAAAGAAACAAGCTCATGTTGTATGTATATGCATGTATCCTCAAATGTTCACATTCACATACATAATATTTAAAAATAGAAAATTTATTTAATATGTTTGCAACTAAATTTCTTGCTATAAGCGATGTTCTTCTTTGGCAATGACATTTAATGGGTTTTACTAGGGGAAATGTTATTCATCAATTGCATAATCAGAATTTACTTCTGTGAACTGCAATGTTTGTAGTATACATGCTCTCCAATTTAACCTATTTAAAAGAAACCTCTGGATTGCAAGGCGATCAAACTGATCAGTCCTAGATGAGATCAATCCTGACTGCTCTTTAAAAGGCCTGAAGATGAAACTCTAATATTTTGGCCAACTAATGAAAAGGAAACACTCACTGGAGAAGAGCCTAATGCTGGGAACAGTTTAGGGCAAAAGAAGATGGGAATGACAGGGAATGAGGTGGCTGGATGGAGTCATTGAAGCAGTAGGTGTGAATTTCTTCACAGTGGGATACCACTCGTAGATGATTCGGTGCACCTTGGGCCACACAGGCATTGTAGAGGTCATCACTCAACCCATTCTTGAAGCAGCTTACCAGAATATTATCTAGCCAGTTTATATGACACGTGAGGTCTCGGAATTCTTCAGTATACTCTGCCACTGGCTGCCATCCCTGCTTTATGACTTTAATGTGGTCGTGTGCTTTGCGATCTGTGAGGGGGCCCTCGAATCGCTGTCGCAGGACCATCATGAAATGGCCAAAGTTCCACAGTTTTGGTGTGTTGGAATTATATAGGGTCACCATCCACCTGGCAGCAGCTCCCTCCAGGACTAGGGTAACAACTTGCACTCAGGATCCTTGGGTCTAGAAATCCCATCCATACTCCTGCAATGCATGTACATGAGCACATGTATCACAAAGAATCCCAAATGTTGTGGATCTCTATCAAATGTCACCCCAAGGGACTAGTTTTTCTTTCCAGTTGCGGGGTTTGGGGCTGGTTGGGAATGAGCCCCAATTGTGCCCAGGGGAAGGGTTTTCTGAGCCTCCAGCTGCTGCTGCTGCTGCACCATCCACTTGATTGGCGGGTCCTGGAAGAATTGTGATCCTCCTGGTATCATCCATGGCTGCTGCTATTTCAGCACCCCTTTGCTGCCATTCTGGCTTCCCTCGGATGTTGAGATTTTCCAAATTTTCCATCACCAACTGGGTTATATGTCTCTCCAGATGATCCTTCCCCAGCAGTGCTTCTGTTAGTTCCTCCTGGTCAAAGAAGCTTCTAACTCCAATTTCCACCCCGGCTTTCAGTTACTGCAAGTGAGGGTGATTCCTCCGGTTCTCCCATCCCAGCTATCTTTCTTCCTGATGCCAATCAACCAGTGGAGTGTTTTCCAGGGTCACCTCATCCTCTCCAATGGGGTACAGGAAGCAGGCATCTGACTGGGTGAAGATGTCTCCCCTCTCTTGCATTCGGCTTCTCCTTGCTCCCTGCTTTGCTTGGACATGGTTTGCAGTGTCCCCTCTGTAGAGCAAAAATTGCTTCTCTGAGTTGACCATTTTGCAGATGTTGCTTTCTCTAAATATTGCCTCTCCTAACTTAAAAAAGTGAAGACTCTTCGAAAGAGTATTTCAAAAGAAACCTTTTATTAAGCTGCAGTGACAGCAATACATTCAAAGCAACGTCTGAATACCCTTAGGCAAGACAAGTAGAATTAAAGCAGTAGAGACACCTCCTTTTAGCCAGATGTGGATTCAGTCAATTCACAGGTGTGAAGATGTTATTGTACTGGCTGCTCTGAGAAATAAATAAGCAGGCATTCCCATGGCCATCTCTGCTCGCTTTCAAAATGAAACAACCCACAGGGCCCTCCCGCCTACTACATTCCCCAAGAGGTGAGAAAATCTCAGGGTGCTTTGGCGCCAGGATACAAGTTATAAAATAGTTGTCACAGGCAATAGTAATGAATTGAATTCAAGCCTCCCCCCCTTCTCCCAACTGAATGGTAGTATCACTTTTAGGGATCTGACAATGGCAGAGAATGAGGTGGCTGGATGGAGTTACTGAAGCAGTCAGTGTGAGCTTAAATGGACTCCGGGGGATAGTCGAGAGCAGGAAGATCTGGAGGAACAATGTCCATGAGGTTGCGATGGGTTGGAAATGACTTCGTAACTAACAACAAAAAAGAAACCTACAGAGAACTTAAACTGGATAGCAGCTTGTTTCCCAAATTGATGACTACATGTTTCACTTAAACTGCCTTTTAATAAAAAAAATTAAAAGTCAGAACCAAATGTTATCCTGATTCCCTAAAATGGGGAACAACATTTTAAAGGCCAGATTCCTATCACTTATTTCAACCATCAAAACACAGTTCAGAGAAAAAGTCTGAACCTTTCCTAATGAGACACATATCAAACAACATTGACTAAAAGTTCCTATCAGTTTTCTTAAAACAGCTGAACAAGAGAAAAACAGCCTTACAGGCCAGTTGTCTGTTGCCAAAGGGTAACAATTAGTAGCTATGTTCAGGAAAAAAATGAAACAAAATAACAAAACCCACCATCAAGTTTAATTTTTTACTTGTCTTTTTAGAAAAGCAGTTCACCCCTCAAGACTTACACCACCTTTATTTGATTCTTTTTCTATTAATACACTTTGTTATTGATCAACACTGTTTGTTGCTTCAAAGCAACTAAATGCTTGATAGCGGTTGGTCTTTGTAGTTGTCTTCTGATTGCCCTAGTAATCACAGCTTGTTTGGGTAGACACAGTACAAAATGAAGCAAATAGGTCTTGCTGGCGAAGCTTTGCTACTGTACTGCAGTTGCTGACCGGGCAAATTTCAGATGTCTTCTAAGACATCTATTGGGACAAAGCCCTTTTTCTTCCCACTGCATACTTTGATAAATCCATCATGTTCCTTTTCTGAAGTTATGCAGATCTGAAGATAAACAATGGAGAGAACAGTTAAACATTTCTCACACTCAAACACTACTTTTTATTATGGAACCCAAATAGCTACTGCATAGATGAGACAACATGCTGTAAATAGACTGACCTAAACTAGGCTACCCAATTTTGCAGCCCTCTTTTAGATTTCTTTCATGTTTGCAAATGGTATGAAGATGGAAACTACTGTTTTCTAAACATAAGTGTTCAGTTCAGGTGCTATTTGGGATGTCAAACTGGTGGCCCACAGGTCAAATGCATCATGCAGATACCACGTCCAACTCAGTTCCGCAAAGGGAAAAAGTCATGTAACATCACATATGACACTGCAAGTTTGATACCCGTGTGCTATATATTGTTTTATTTATTCATAGTTATTAGCCACTTTTCTCTGTGATAATAAGCCATTTCTGTGATAAAAGCTATTAAAAACAAGCAAATTACTGTTTACTTAGTTTTAATTAGTTGCAATCTTACCTGTAAAATTATACAATAATTTGCATAACTTTAACTCCATGGAACTTATATGTTTAATTAAAGCACCGGATTCCTCTTGATAGCTTGAGATTATTGTTAAGTTTTTCTCGAGAGTTAGGTATATAATATTGCCTTTGATGGCTCATGTATTAGTCTAATCCTAAATTCCTATGAGTTCAAACGTAAGATATGAATAAAATCCATAACTTCAGCTGGACATGTCCATTTATATGCAGGTAAAAATTAAACAAAAGCTATATCCCTAACATATCTCATACAATGCATCCCTAACATGCAGTTGTGAAGAACATAGTCTTCGTCTTTGGGTGACACACGCACAACAATGACAACTTTATTCCAAAAGTATGCTTTTAAACTAGTTTCTTCTGCTTTTTCGTTTAGCCAATCAGAATTATTTTCCTGACAACATGCACAAAATATATGAAGAATAAAAAAAAAATCTCTTAAAAGTCATCTGTTTTCAGAAATCTGCATCTTGCTGTATCCAATGGAACTTAAAAATAATAAATCTAATTTTTCAAAGCATAATAAAGAAAGGGAAATTAACTGGACTCAGTTTCAGAGATAACAACAGCCAGTGTTTTCAAAGGCTTCTTAAAACAAACTAGCTTTCTACTGATACATTAAAACATATATATATATATATATATATATATATATATATATATATATATATATATATATATATATATATATATATATATATATATATATATATATATATATATATATATATATATAGTGTTATAACACCCTGTTAAGCCCCAATTAAGGGAGGAAGCATACTGCTTTCTTTTCTGTCTTTCGGCTTATTACCATACCGACAGAAAGCTATTTGAGATCATACCGACAGAAAGCTATTTGTTTCGTTGTCTTTTGTTTACATGTGTGTAAGGTTTGAGCTGATAAATAATAAGGGAGACTAGTATAGATCTATTTCGAGCTAGTTAGCTCTCTTCAGCTAGCCATACCCTTCAGCTAGCTAGTCTCTGGTGATGAGCCGAAAGACAGAAAAAAAAAGTAGTATGCTTCCTCCCTTAATTGGGCCTTAAAAGGGTGTTGTAACACAAAATATATACTTATTCCCCTGCCTCAGCTGAACAAGATAGAACCAGTGGTCTAGTGGCAATTACAACTGCCTCACATATAATACTTCCCTGGTTCGAATCCCAGTAAAGATATGGCTAGCTGAAGAGAGCTAACTAGCTCAAAATAGATCTATCTCCCTTATTTAATTATTTATCAGCTCAAAACCTTACACACACACACACATATATATATATACTTCCGTTTCTGGTTTTGAGTGACAGCTGTTCTTGCGGAACTCCATGAGATTCAGCTGATTTCTGCTGGTCTAGAGTTCTCTGGGGGGGGGGGGGGAAACGTCGCCTTGTAAGGGTGACAATAAGGAAGGGTACCTGTGGATCACAAGTGAACAGCAGTTCACATAGCTGGATCCAGGGGAAACCTTCTGAACGGGAGAAGATGGCCATCAATGGCTCAACTTAAGCCGGAACAAGCTAGTGCAAAAAAAGCAAAAAATAAACAGTGTTTTGATCGGGTAATTAATTTGTGACTTCTACCCTAAATAAAGCTAATTTAATTCATCAATAACTGAGTGAAGAACGGAGTGAAGAAGGTAGACTCCAGACAGAAGGAGAGAGGGAATTACCATTCTTTTCCCCTCAGGAAGTGCGGAGCTGTGAGCTTATCAGCTGGAAGTGAAAGTGAAGCCAGGAAACGTTCAAGTTGCACAGAGAGTTTGGGCATTACATTCTTGGGGTACTACTTCTGAGTTGTTTATTTCAAATCCTTGTCTGGCTATAAATAGTCAACATTTTCCCCTCTTTTCTCCCCTCTCTGTGTTTGCTTTTTTTTTTTCTTTCCTGCCGGACATTTTTTCTTAGTTTAGAGAGGAGGAGGAGGAGGAGGAGGAGAAGGAGCAAGGCTGCCATCTACTGGCCAAAGCTGGAATATACTGTACATACATACATAGATACATACATATATGAAGAAATACCTTGGACTGAATTGACTGTACTTAGAGCTAAGAACTACAACATCTGGTGTTAGAAGATAATTACAGATTGTGCCCTGTTATTACTGTTGGAAAGCAAGACTGAAATTGTGTTAAAGGAAAAAATTGCTTCTGTTTTCCCTTGATTCTGGTGGATTATAAAAGATGCAACAAGATAAAGAATTAATTGGTTGAAAATTGGGGAAACAACGGACCTTAAGAATTACAAATAATAACACAGAGGACTCTATCTATATCAATATATCTATCTATATTTATATATCTATCTATATCTATTTATCTCTCTCTCTCTCTCTCTGTGTAGATACTGACTTCATAGAGGAAAGACCTGAGACTACGGCTGGGGAGGGTCTGTTGAATTATAAAATTGAACTGCTTGGATTTGTTTTGATACATGAGACTTTTGAGATATTAAGACACTGAGTCACTGGAGCTGGATTGAGTGGATTGAGTGGAAGAAGTGCTACAGTCATTATATGATCTCCTATATTTGGACATAAGGGCTATCTGTATTGAATTTGTGGGGTGTTGAATGTGTTGAAATATTATAAGTAGCTAATTCCTGGGGTGGTGCTTTATTTTTGTGGACAGTAAGAGTGGTGGAAATAGCAATTAGTAGCTGCAAAGAGAAGACAGGGAGAAAAAGTAAATTAGTACGAGAAATGGAAATATCAAATTTAAATATAACTAAAATAGGAAAGAAAACATAATCCAATCCATCATGTATATCTTCAAGACCTTCCAATCAGAGATCTATTGAAAACATGCTTCAACTGGAAAAATCGAACACATCTCAAAAAGAGGTACTGACAATTCTTCATGTGATACAGGAATCCATGTCCATAAGTCATAATGAAATAAGGAAAGATATAGGAGAGATGAGAAAAAACATAGGTGAGATGAAGGAGGAAAACCAAAATATAGATGGAAAATTGGAAAAATTTCAGCAAATTATACTAAAAAATGAACAAAGAATTCAGAAATTTGAAGAAAACAGTTTGTAGAAAAAATAGAAGATATAAACTACAAATTGACTCAAGCAAATCTTATTTAAGATTTCAAAATATAATAGAGGAGAAAGGAGAGGATCTACTGGTGATAATGGAAGAACTGTTGGCAAAAGCACAAGAAATAGATAGGCAAGACATGGAAAAGAAAATAAATGAGACTTATAGAATTTATACAAACTATGCAAGAAGATACAATCTTCCCAGGGAAATACATGTAAGGTTCATAAAAAAAATAAATAAGGGATGAAATATTGAATAAAGCGAGAGATGAACCATTAGATTACAAAGGGAAACAATTGGTTGCACTAAAACAGATCCCAAGAAGAGTAAGAGTACATAGAAAACAATACTTATTTACGACAGAGTTGAGTAAAAACAACATAAACTATAGATGGTTAATACTTGAAGGGATACTGGTCACTTGGCAAGAAAAAAGGAATAGAATACTCACTTGACAAAGCAATAGACTTTTATGATAATTACTTCAACACTGAAAAGGAACAGGAAAAGAGAGGAGATATAGCACACAAGAGACAAGAAATGTCAACATCAGAAGGAAAATATGTACACCAAGTGGAGAGTGAAAATGAGAAAAGAGAACATCCAGAACAAGAAGGAGCAATAGCTAAAGAATTGAGAGAAATGAGAGCAACTAGGAGTATAAGACCTAGATATAAATAAAACAATGCAGGACGAAGTAAAGATGATGTCAATATAAATGAGCTCAATTCCCCCATAAAAAGGAAAAATATATTTTTGAAGCTACAAAGATTAAAACTGGATATAATATTACTCTAAGAAGCACATATCAACCAACAACATTATAAACCGGGGAATTATTTTACTCATAATCACAGCAGAAAAAAAGAGGCATGGTAATATATGTGACAGAGACAATGAATTATAAACAAATTTATAAAGATCAAGGGAGAATCTTGATGCAGGAGGTGACCTTAAACCAAAAACAGACACTCTTGGTTGTTATATATGCACCAAATGAAAGACAAGAGGAATTCTTTAAAAAAAAACTTCACTAAAAGATACTTGACACAGAATATCAAAATATTTGTATTATGGGATATTTTAACACAATAGTCAACATAAAATTGGACTATAAAAGTAGTAAAATTAAATAAAAAGAACTCTACCTAGAAATCTTTCTAAAATGATTGAAGAACTATTGCCACAAGATACTTGGAGAACAATGAATCCAGAGACAAATATAGATGTAGATTAAAGAAAGAAAAAGAAAGAAACTGGATAGGTAACCTGCAGGACAAGTGGGGTATGCTGCAATGCTCAACGGAGAAGGTTTCAATGGGTTTCGGGTTTTTCGTCGACTGAGGGCCCGGGGGAGGGGTGGGGGAGTCATGGTGGTTATCCGGGAGGATCTAGGTCCTAGGGAATCCACTATCCCTCAGACGACCGGATGTGAATCCCTCTTTGTAAAGTGTGGTTCCGGGGTTCAGATGGGCCTATTGATCACATACCTGGCTCCCTGCTATGTGACATCGGCTCTGCCTGAGCTCCTCGAGGTCATAGCCAGCTTGGCGGTTGAGACTCCCAGGCTGATGTGATGGTCATGGGGGATTTCAACCAGCTGGCAGGACCCTGGGGATTGCCCAGGAGTTCTTGGCTTCCATGACAGCCTTGGGCCTGACCCAACTAATTAGGGACTCCACTCATACTGGAGGTCACATCTTGGATCTGGTTTTTGTCTCTGGATGGCAGGATGATCTAGGTATAGGGGACGTTGTTATTGAGCCCCTGTCATGGTCTGATCATTCGCTCCTTAGGCTGGACTTACAAGCCGCACCCCCTCATCACAGGGAGGTGGAGCCGACATGATGGTTCCGCTCCAGGTGCCTGATGGACCCGGATAGGTTCCTGATGGAGCTTGGGCCGTTTCTCGGTTGAGGACCTGGTGGCCGCCTGGGACAGGGCAGTGGCTGGGGCCCTTGACCGGGTCGTGCCCTTGCGGCCCCTGACCCGATGCCGATCCCACTCAGCTCCATGGTTTTCTGAGGAACTGAGGGAGATGAAGCATCAGAAAAGATGCGTAGAGAGCGGTTGGAGGGCCACCCGCTCCGGATCTGACCGAACACTATTGCGGTCCTATATTAGGACCTATTTAGTGGCGATAAGGACGGCAAAGCGTTCTTTTCTGCCCTTATCGCGTCCACAGGAACTCGCCCAGCCGCCCTTTTTAGGGTGACCCACTCCCTCTTAGAAGTGGGAGCGCAGGAGGATCCTCTGCAGGGGCGGGCTGAGGATTTTTCGAATTTTCTGATGGACAAAATCACTCAGATCTGGGATGGGTTAGACTCTGACTGGGCGACTCTGGACTGGGGGATCGGGGATGGAATTCGGGGAGGTCATCTGGGGGGAGTTTGATCCTGTTTCCCCCGAGGACGTGGACAGGATGCTGGGTGGGCTTAATGCTACCACATGTTTACTGGATCCGTGCCCCTCCTGGCTGGTATTGGTTCCAGGGTATTATTAATGCTTCCTTGAGTGAGGGGTTTCTACCTGCCTCCTTGAAAGAGGCGGTAGTGAGACCCCTCCTCAAGAAACTGTCCCTGGACCCAACTCTGTTATCTAACTATCATCCGGTCTCCAACCTTTGCTTTGTGGCGAAGGTTGTTGGCATGACAGCTTCCCCGGCACCTGTATGAAGCTGTCTATTTAGATCCACACCAATCAGGCTTCAGGTCTGGGTACAGGACAGAGACGGCTTTGGTCGCATTGGTGGATGATCTCTGGAGGGCCCGTGACAGAGGTTATTCCTCTGCCCTGTTCCTATTAGATCTCTTGGCGGCTTTTGATACTTTCGATTACAGTATTCTATTGCGGTGATTGGGGGGGTTGGGGGTGGGTGGCACTGTTTTATGGTGATTCTCCTCCTTCCTCTCCGGCTGTTCGCAATTTGTGTTGACAGGGGGGAAGAGATCGACCCAGAGGCCCCTGATTGGTGGGGTTCCTCTGGGGTCGGTGCTCTCGCCCCTACTGTTCAACATTTATATGAAGCCGCTGGATGAGATCATCCGTGGCTTTGGGGTAGAGTTTCATCAGTACACTGATGATACTCAGCTGTACATTTCTACCCCAGGCCACCCCAACGAAGTCGTGGAAGTGATGACCCAGTGCCTGGAGGCTGTGCGGGCTTGGATGGGGTGAAACAGGCTTCAGCTCAACCCGGCCAAAACCGAGTGACTGTGCTTTCTGGCACCCTGATACAGCCAGTTAGTTCCATCGCTGGCTGTGGGAGAGGAAATTCTTGCCCCCACAGAAAGGGCACGCAATCTGGGTGTCTTCCTGGATGTGCGGCTGTCATTAAAAGATCATATAGCGGCTGTCGTCAGGGGGGCTTTTTGTCAGGTCCGTAGGATCTACCAGTTGTGGCCTTTTCTGGATCGGGATGCCCTTTGCACGGTCACATCCGCCCTCGTCATCTCCCACCTAGACTATGCCAATGCTCTCTACATGGGGCTTCCCTTGAAGAGCACCCGGAGGCTCCAGTTGGTGCAAAATGCGGACGTGCGGTGGTTTTGGGGGCTTCTCGGAGCTCCCATGTTACGCCAATCTTGCGCGAGCTGCATTGGCTCCCGATAGCCTTCCAGATGCGATTCAAGGTATTAGTGACTATCTTTAAAGCGCTCCATGGCTTGGGACCTGGGTACTTACGGGACCGCCTACTGCCGTCATCGATCTCCCGTCGCCCAGTACGCTCCCATAGGCCTCCTCGGGGTGCTGCCGGCTGGACGGCTGGCGACCCCGAGGGTACGGGCCTTCTCCTTGGGGGCACCCTCCCTCTGGAACGAATTGCCCCTGGAGATGAGGACCATCCCTGACCTTTTGGCCTTCCGGCGCGCGTTGAAAACATATTTATTTCATCAAGCCGGTCTGGCCTAGGGTTTTATAGGGTTTAAATTGGTTTTAATTGGGTTTTAGTCTTTTATACTCTTGATTGAGTTTTATCTTTGAGCCACCATATTTAATCTTTTTAAATTGTTTTTTAAATATTGTATTTGTACTATTTTTTAACTTGGCTGTACACCGCCTCGAGTCCCTATAGGGAGAGGGACGGTATAGAAAACTAATAAATAATAATAAAAAGATATAATATATGATTTTTATAAGAAGCTATATGACCACAAAAAAATGTCAGAAGAAAAAATAATAAGCCATTTGAAAAAAGCTAATGTACCAAAGATTCCGGAAATGATGGAGAAGATGCTGAATGAAAGAATATCAGATAATAATCAGAGTTGGAAGGGACCTTGTAGGTCATCTAGTCCAACCCCCCGCCCAAGCGGGAGACCCTACACCATTTCTGACAAATGGCACTCCAATCTCTTCTTGAAAGCCTCCAGTGATGAAGCTCCCACAACTTCCGAGGGCAAGTTGTTCCATTGGTTGATTGTCAGAAAGTTTCTCACTGTCAGAAAGTTTCTCCTTATTTCCAGGTTAAATCTCTCCTTCTTCAATTTCCATCCATTATTCCTTGTCAGGCCTACAGGTGCTTTAGAAAAAAGCTTGATTCCTTCCTCCCTATGGCAGCCCCTCAAATATTGGAAGCCCGCTATCATGTCTCCCCTGGTCCTTTTCTTTACTAGACTAGCCAAGCCCAGTTCCTGCAACTGTTCATTGTATGTTTTAGCCTCCAGTTCCCTAATCATCCTGGTTGTTCTTTTCTGTACTTTATGAGTCTCAACATCTTTTTCATAATGTGGTGAACAAATCTGGATGCAGTACTCTAGGTGTGGTCTTACTAAGGCTTTAAAGTGGTATTAGTACTTCTCTTGATCTTGATTATATCCCTCTGTTAATACAACTTAGGATTGCATTAGCTTTTTTGGCTGCTGCTCCCACTGCTGGCTCATATTTAGATGGTTGTCCACTAAGACTCCAAGATCCCTCTCACAGTTACTGCTATTGAGCCTGGTTTCATTCAATCTATATGTGTGCTTTTGGTTTTTCTTGCTTAAGTGTAGGACTTTACTTTTCTCTACACTGAATTTCATTTTGTTAGATATGGCCCAGTGTTCTAGTCTGTCAAGATCCATCTGGGTGTTAGCTATTCCTGACAGCTTAGTATCATCTGCAAATTTGGTAAGTTCCCCTTCTATTCCCTCATCTAAGTTGTTAATGAAGATATTGAAGAGTACTGGGCCTAAGACGGAACCTTGTGGCACCCCACTGCTTACTTCCCTCCATGTAGATTTAGACCCATTAAGGACTACTCATTGAGTATGGTTTGCCAGCCGGTTGTGAGTCCATCTAGTGGTGGTGCTATTTATTCCACTTTTTTCTATCTTACTAAGAAGTAGATTGTGGTATACTTTGTCGAATGCCTTGCTGAAATCTAAATATATTATGTCCACAGTATTTTGCTGGTCTACTAATTTAGTCACTGTGTTGAAGAATGAAATAAGATTGGTTTGGCATGATCTGTTTTTAATAAACCCGTGCTGACTGCTAGTTATTACTTTACTTGTTTCTAGATGTTGGCAGATGTTTTTTTATTATCTTTTCCAGTATCTTCCCGGGTATTGAAGTTAGGCTGATTGGTCTATAGTTTCCTGGGTCTGTTTTTTTCCCCCTTTTTTGAAGATGGGAATCACATCAGCTCTTTTCCAGTTCCCCGGTGCTCAAGGATTTTTGAAAGATATGGTGCAGTGGTTCTGAGATGACCTCTGCCAGCTCCTTTAAAAGTCTGGGATGTAATCCATCAGGCCCAAGTGATTTGTTTTCATCAAGATCAGACAGGTATTCTCTTACTATTTTTTTTGCTTATTATATCATTATAACAGAAGTGATAAAAAGACACAAAAAGAAACAATAAAATCCCAGGCCCAGATGGTCTCCCAGTAGAAATATACAAAGAACTGCAAGAAACTTTGAGCCTACCAATGCTAGAGATATATAATGAAGCTCTTTTAGAAACCAAAATACCAGATACATGGACAGAAGCCTACATCACTTTGATACCAAAAGAAGATTCAGATCCAGCACAAATAAAGAATTATAGACCAATTTCGTTACTAAATGAAGATTATAAAATATTTGCTTCAGTGATTACAGAAAGAATTAAAAGATTTTTAAGTGAGTTTATACATGTGGACCAGAACCAGTTCTTGCCTAAAAGACAAATCATAAATAATGTTAGAATGATTCTGGTTACTCTAGAACAGAGGTGTTCAACCTTTTTATACCTACCGCCCACTTTTGTATCTCTGTTGGTAGTAAAATTTTCTCTAATCGGCCAACGGTTTCACAGTAATGGTGATTTCTAAAGTAGGGGACAAAACCCCTACCACCCGCCATGAAAGCTGGAATGCCCACTAGTGGGCAGTAGGGACCAGGTTGACTACCACTGCTCTAGAGTATTATGAAAAACATAATGAAAAACAGCTAATTAATATTTAATATTAATATTTGTGGATGCCCGGAAAGCGTTTGCTAATATCAATTGGCAATTTATGCTGCAATAACTATAATGTATGGATTTTGGTGAAAAAATTACCCAGATGATAAAGGCAATTTATACACACCAGAAAGCTAAGGTGATGGTGAATGGGGATGTGACAGAAAGTTTCAATATAAAAAAGGGAATAAGACAAAGTTGTCTGTTATCTCCTTTATTATTTATTCTAACCTTAGGAGTATTAAGCAGAAATATTAGACAGGACCCAGAAATAAAAGGAATGGGAATTAAAAAAGAAAAATACAAATTGCAAGCCTTTGTGGATGACTTTATTTATTTATTTATTTATTTATTTTTATTTATTTATTTGGTTTGTCAAATGCTTACAATGTAATAGAAATAAGAATAAACATAAGTATAAATACATGAAATAGATACAAATAATTGGGGACAATAGGACAAGAATGGTAGGCACGATTGTGCACTTATGCACACCCCTTACAGAGCTCTTAGGAATGGGGAGGTCAATAGAGGTTAGTTTGAGGGTAAAGGAGTGGAGGTTTGAGCATGTGACAACAGAATCAGGTAATGAGTTCCAGACATTGACCACTCTGTTGCTGAAATTGTACTTCCTGCAATCAAGTCTGGAGTGGTTTACATTAAGCTTATATCTGTTGTGTGCTCTTGGGTTGTTGTGGTTAAAACTGAAATATTCATTAACTGGTAAGACTTTGTTACAGATAATTTTATGTACTATGTTTAAGTCCAATCTTAGCCGGCGTAGTTCCAGGTTGTTTAAGCCTAGAATCTCAACTTTGGTGGTGTTGGTGACTTAGTTTTTATTCTGGAAGAATCAATAGAATCGGGTCCAAAACTGATAGGGGAAATTGAGAAATAAGGAGAGATGGCAGGGATGAAAATAAATAAGGAAAAAACTAAGGTAATAGTTAAAAATCTTATGGAAAAACAAAAAATGGAATTGATAGAGAAAATAGGATTGCAAATAGTAAAGGTTAGATATTTAGGCATCTATTTAACAGCAAGGTGTGCAATGATAAAAGAGGACAATTACATAAAACTAATGCAGTAAATTAAATTAGACTTAGAAAGATGGAAGAACATCCGATTATCGATGATAGGGAGAGTAGCTGCCGTGAAAATGAATATATTGCCAAAATTACTCTTCCTATTTCAAACAATACTGATAAAATTAGAGAGGAAATTTTTTGATGATTTGAATAGAATTACTCTATGGCAAGGGAAAAAAGCCAGAATAAAATTTAAAATGTTGCAGGAAGCTAAAAGCAATGGGGTTTTTTGGATTCCCAGACTGGGAACTCTATTATCAGGTATCAGCTTTGACATGGATAAAAGATTGGGTAAATTTGGGAGGGCGGAGCTGGCGTCGCGGCGGTACGATGGGCGATATTGATTCTCCAAGATCGCTGTCAATATCTCAGCTGCTGTATGGTCCCCACGGACCTAAACTGTCCCATAGAGACGGTGATAGACAAGGGCATGTCCTGCTGATCCCTGGGACACCGTAAAGTCCCTGTTCGATCCAGGAAAAGCCCTTTTTGCTGGTGGTGGAGAGGCAGTCATTCAAGCTGCTGAAGCTGGGACAGCTCCGGAATGGAAGAGATCGGAAGAAAGTGTGTCAGGTTGGTGAGATGAACTTTTACTTATTATTTTTTGAAGAGAACACCCTGGAAGAATTAAAGTGGAACTAAAAGTGAAAAGAGTTTAAGCAGCAAGATTAACTGTCAAAGTGAAAGTTTTTTTTCTTTCCCTTTTTATTGGAATTTTGAACTTGGTTAAAGCTGCTTAATTTTAAACTGGACTAGTACTTTTTAATTTTTCTGTTGCTGTCTGTATTTCTTTTCCCCCTTTTAACAACTCCTTTGAAAATAATAAAAAAAACTAAGACTTTTCTGTTGGATTTAAACTTTATCTTTCCCCTTTAAAAAAAGGTGGGGGAGAGACTTTACTTTTTTTTCTCTAGTTCCTGGCTTTAGATTCATGAGGGGGAAATGAAAGTGAAGGAAAATAAGCAGCACTGCTGTCTAGAGGCTTGGATACATTGTTATTTCTTTCACTAGTTTGTGTTACAATCAAGGACTCTGAGTTTTTCACTGGAAAAGATAATGAGATGAGCAGGGCAGTTTGTTTATACAGGTGCTCATCTGTAAAGAGATAGCTGGAGTCTGGAGTTGAAGTTGAAAGAAAGAAGACTGAAGTGACCTTGAAAAAATTCTGACTTGATCTACCAAAGAGTCTTGGATATCTGGCAGCAGAGGCTTGTTTTATATTAGAACTGTTTCTCACTTTTTGCCTCCCTTTCTACCCCACCCCCACTAGTTGGGTTTTTTTCCCCTTAATTGGACTTTGACTTTTTAAACCAGGAACTAGAATGTAAACTTTTTATTTTTGCTTTCTTTTTTGTTTATCAAGAGGAATATATAGACTATTTTTCCTTTCTCTTTTTCCGTTCCTTTTTTATTTTTTTTATTTTTTATTTTTACATATCAACTAATTGGATTAAGGTATACAAGTGCTTGAAGATTCCCCCCCTCCCTTTTTTTCCTTTGGAGTGGCAACTGTTTGCCTTCGTCTTTTTTTTTCTTTTCCTTTTTTTTCTTTTCTCTCTCTTTTCTTTACAGTTAAGCACTACAAGATGACTAGAAAGACAACAGCTCCAGTTTCTTCGATACCAATTCCCTCACCATCTGGAAGACAATAATCTATACAGACAATACTACAACAGGAGAAAGAGAAAGAGAAGGAAGTGACATTGCAGATGATTATGCAAGGAATTCAGAAGATTCAGCAAAAAATTGAAAAGACAGACGAGAAAGTGGAAAATATTCAACAGATGATGATGAAGTATGAAGACAGATTTTAAAAATTGAAGAACAAGATATACAAAGAGATAAGGAAATTGGATATATTGATATTCGATTGAGCGATATCGAGAAGGGCAGATATAAACCATTAGGATGGGAAATTGATAAATCAGAATATTATCTAAGATTTCAAAATATAGAAGAAGGAAAAGGTGAAAACCTTGCTGAAACAATGACAGAAATATTGGCCGAAGCACTAGAGATAACCAAAGAGAAGATGATGGATGGGATGGATGAAGTATTTCGTGTCTATACAAGATATGCAACAAGGAATAGACTACCAAGAGAAATTCACATTAGATTTACTAAGAAGATTATCAAGACACATACTCCAAACGGCGAGAGAAAACACTAAAATATAAAGATAAAGAAATTGTGGTGCTGAAACAGATACCAAGAAAAGTAAGAGAAATGAGAAGAGAATATTTATTCCTGACTAAAGAGTTACTTAAAAGAGAATTAAATTACAGATGGTTGATGCAAGAAGGCCTTTTGTTCACCTGGCAGGAACAAAGACACAGAATTGATACAATTGAAAAAGTTGAGCTATTTTACCTAGAATACTTTATAGAGGAAAGGAGGAAGAAGTAAGAAGGGAAGAGTCATTAATTGAATTCCAAGAGGAATGTATAACAGTAATTGAAAGAGAAAAAGAAGAAGGTGCAGTAGGCAGTGAATCCAGAGAACAATGAGAATTGAGATCTACCAGAGCAATAAAACCCTCTTATAAAGCTTAACGTAGATGAAAGAAAATAGATTACGATTAACATAAATGGACTTAATTTGGCTACTAAAAGAAGGAAAGTATTCCACAAATTAGAGAAATTAAAATTTGATATAATCTCCTTACAAGAAGTACATATTTAAAAACAACATGAACATATATTAAAACAAAAAAAAATTAGGGAAATTATTTACGTCGCTGGCACAACCCAAAAAAAGGGGTGTGGTTATTATATATCAAAGAAACAATTTTGGCAGAATTAATCTACACGGATGATGATGGAAGGATCTTGATGGTGGAAATAATGGATAGCAACGTTAAAACACTTTTAATTGCAATCTATGCCCCGAATGATAATCAAGAAGAATTCTATAGGAAACTGCATAAGAAAATAATTGAATTGGACTATGTTAATATTTGTATGATGGGGGATTTTAATGGAATAATTAATGACCAGTTAGACTATAAAACACAGAAATCAGCTAAGAAAACTAGAAAGGTATTACCAAAATCCATCCTTCGAATAACAGAAGAATTCAATTTAAAAGATGCATGGAGAGAGAGAAATGTGGAAAGTAAACAATATACAGTACTTTTTATTCAAACAGACATACATCCTGGTTTAGAATAGATATGAGATGGATGTCAGCAGAATTATTGGCTAATATACGACAGATTGAAATAAAAACAAGCACTTGGGCAGATCATAATCCAGTGTTTGTTATTTGGAAAGGATACAAGAGGAAATTTAGATAAACGAGATAACTTTAATATTAGATATTAAAAGAAAAAGACTTTAAACAAAAAATAGAGAAAGAACTTGCTTTCTTTTTTAAAGAAAATAGAAAAGAGGATACATCTTTACAGAATCTCTGAGACCCGATGAAGGCCTACACAAGATTTGATAATAGATTACACAAGGAGAAGAAATATAAAACAGAAAAAGACCTTCAAAACATTAGAGGATGATTATAAAAGACTGGAAAAAGATTTGCAGAAGTCTCCACAAAAAAAAAACAAACATTAAAAATAAAATGGATATAATTAAACATACAATAGGATTAATGGAAAAAGAGGAACTAGCACAAAAAATAAAAAATGCTAAACAGAATTATTTTGAAGATGCAAACAAATCAGGCAGATGGCTAGCCTATAAACTGAGAAAGGAAAGAGAAGCAAGAAGGATTAGTCAATTAATAAATAAAGGAGGACAGATTTGCTATAGAAATGAGAAGAAAAAAATTATACAAGACTTAAAAGGGAGACCCCAGTCTAGTTGAAAATTAGAGATAATCTCTTTATACTGCATCACCTGTAAAGTCATGGAATCAATTATTAACCAATCCATTATCCTCTACTTAGAGACAAAAAACCTACTCTCTAACGAACAGTTTGGTTTCAGAAGGAAACTGTCCTGTAATCTGCAACTCTTGCACTATAAAAACATACGGACTACACAACTTGATCAGGGCAAAGCAATTGACACAATTTACATAGACTTCTTCTTTGATTCAGGTACACGACAAACTACTCCTAAAACTAAAATTTTATGGCATCTCCGGACACCTGCATAACTGGATAGATGCATTCCTGTCAAACAGGCAACACAATGGTCAAAATAGGAAACACCCTATCAAATCCTGTACCGGTCAACAGTGGTGTCCCCCAAGGCAGTGTTCTAGGACCAACTCTCTTCATACTCTACATTAATGACCTCTGTGATTATATTAAGAGCAACTGCGTTCTTTTCGCTGATGATGTAAAGCTATTCAACACCACTGACAATGCTGCTCCCCTTCAAAAAGACCTCGACTATGTGTCAGAATGGTCAAACAAATGGCAACTTCAGATCTCAACAAGTAAATACTCTGTCTTGCATATTGGAAAAAAATAAATCAAAAAATAAAATACAAGCTGAATAGTCAAGACCTTATTGATGACACAAACTTTATCAAGGACCTTGGAATACTCACCTCAAATGATCTATGTGCTAGAGCCCACTTTAACTACATAGCCAAAAAGGCATTAAGAATTGTTAACCTAATTCTGCGTAGCTTTTTCTCTAGTAATATCACTCTACTAACTAAAGAGCATATAAAACATTTGCTAGACCAATACTTGAATACAGCTCATCAGTCTGGAACTCACATTACGTATCTGATATTAATGCAATTGAGAAAGTCCAGAAATATTTTACGAGAAGAGTCCTCCACTCCTCTACTCGTAGCAGAATACCTTATGCCACTAGACTTGAAATTTTAGACCTAGACAACCTAGAATTATGCTGGCTTCGGTTTGATCTAAGTATAGTACATAAAATTATATATTGCAATGTCCTACCTATCAATGAATACTTCAACTTTAACCAAAACAATACAAGAGCACAAAATAGATATAAACTAAAGATAAACTGCACCAAACTCGATTGCAGGAAATACGACTTCAGCAACAGAGTGGTCAATGTCTGGAATACTCTACCTGACTCTGTGGTTTCTTCCCCAAACCCCAAAATGTTCAACATTAAACTGTCTGCTACTGACCTCACCCCTTTCCTAAGAGGTCTGTAGGGGGGCGTGCATAAGCACACCAAAACGTGCCTACCGTCCCTGTCCTATTGTTTCTTTTTTTCTTATTCATATCCACTTCATCTATTTATAACCATGTTTATACTTATACCTGTTATCTTATACCAAACAATACAGACCTGCAGCAAGTTAAAATTATAGACAAATCAAAGACAATATGAGGATTATTTTGGATACTCTGGAATATTATGAAGCACACCCTGAGAAGCAAATGTCCTTGATGTTTTTAGATGCACCAAAAGCCTTTGACAACGTGAGTTGGAGATTTATTTTACTTCAATTGATACAAATGGGCTTTGGTAAAAAATTTATTCAAGCCATTGAAACAATATATCATGAACAATCTGCAAAGGTTATGCTGAACGGAGAATTAACAGAGTCTATAGATATGAGAAAAGGCACAAGGCAAGGCTGTCCATTGTCGCCTCTGCTGTTTGTGTTAACATTGGAACAGGAATATCAGAGAAGAAAAAGAAATAAAAGGAATGAAAATTAAAAAGGAGGAGTATAAATTGCAAGCTTTTGCAGATGACCTGGTATTTATATTAGAAAATCCATTGGAAACAGCATCTAAATTAATAGAAAAAATAGAAGAATATGGAAAAGTAGCAGGTTTGAAAATCAATAAAGATAAAACAAAGATATTAACAAAGAATATGTTAACAAGATGAAAGAAAGAGTTGGAAGAAATTTTAAAAATACAGGTCACAAATAAGGTTAAATATTTAGGGGTACATATTACACTAAGATGTAGTACACTGAAGGAAGATAACTATGTTATATTCAAACAGCAGATTGCGACAGACTTGACAAAGTGGGAAAAACTGCAACTATCATTGATTGGGAGAATATCTACAATTAAGATGAATGTATTGCCTAGAGTTTTATATTTATTTCAGACAATTCTTATCCAACTAGGGAAAGAGTTTTTTGAAGATTTAAATAAAATTGTGTTGAAATATTCTTGGCAGGGCAAAAAAGCAAGAATAAAAGTAAAACTGTTACAAGATGCAAGAACAAGAGAAGGGTTTGCCTTGCCTAATTTGGAGCTATATTACCAAGCGATGTTTGATGTGGGTAAAGGAATACACTAAGGAATAGTAGACTACTGACTTTAGAAAGGCATGACTTGCTGTTGGGATGGCATGCTTTTCTCTGGTATAAGGGAACTAAAACACAGAGGTACTTTAGAAGACATTATATTCGAGAGGCACTGTGTTTGAACTGGGAGAAGATAAAAAACAATATTATTTAAAAATTCCATTATGGATGTCAACCATTGAAGCTTTTTCTTATCCAATAATAAATATAAAGGAACAAACAGTTAGATATGGTGAGATATTGAATGAAAAAGGTGAACTTAAATCTATGCAAGCGTTGGAAGAACAAAGTGTAAAAATGAATTGGTTTTCATACTTGCAAATACAATCTAGATTTGATAAAGACTCTAAAGCAGAAGGTATTTATGATAAGTTGACTGATTTAGATACAATTTTGATGGGTACTGATGAAAAGGTAATTAAAAAACTTTATGGACATTTATTAGAATTTAAACTCGAGGAGGAACAAGTTAAAGAAACGATGATTGCTTGGGGGAAAAATTTTGGATAAGGGAGTGACCTAGATAAATGGCAAAAATTGTGGTCTCAAAATTATAAAATGACAATGTCAACTGCATATAAAGAAAATTTGTATAAGATGTTTTACAGATGGCATCTACCCCCCGACGAGACTTGCGAGAATGTTTAAGAATAAATCGAATAAATGTTGGAAATGTCAACAGATACCTGGTTCATATTACTATATGTGGCGGACATGTTTGGACGCAAATAAATATTGGACTAAAATCCGCACATGGCTGGAAAAGATGATAAAACAATGCATAGACTTTAAACCTGAGATATTCTTATTGGGAATTATATCGGAAATATACAATAAAGAGCTGAAATATTTGATTGTAAATGTTTTAACAGCGGCTAGGATTGTATTTGCTAAGAATTGGAAAAGCGATAAAATACCTATGCAGGAGGAAGTTATTAAGAAAATTATGGACTATGCTGAAATGAGTAAATTGACATTTGAAATTAGAGAATAAGAAGATAAATATTTTTACATGATATGGGATTTGTTTTATCAATGATTGGATAAGATAACATGGTAATGTAATAGACTAGATAATTATGTGATGGAAATTTAATAGATTGATATAAAACATAATATAGACATATATAACCATTGGTCGAAAGTATAACATAAATTTTAAGATAAAATATGGTATATCTCATATAAAATGATGGAATAAATGGTTTAGTCATGGATGATTAATAACTGATAAATATATTTTATCATATATGATAAATAATTAATAACTGATAAATATACATTGTGAGCAACGACTACAAAAGGACAGCACAAAAGATCTGTAACCAACTGACACACTGTATGTATACAAAATGGAAGATGGTTTTATGTTTTTATGTTTTGTATACATATGTTTGTTTTAAAATAAAAACTCTTTGGAATTGAAAAAAAAAGATTGGGTAAATTTGAAATATAGATTATTATTGCTAGAGGGATATGATCTGCAATTAGGTTGGCATGCTTTCCTATGGCAAGAGTACAGTATACAGATATTTGCAAGGGCACTATGTAAGAGTGGGCACTGCTCAATGTATGGGAAAAAATCAAATTAAAACATTAAATGAAAATTCCAGTCATGCTCTCCATCATGGAAGCATTAATCTATCCAAATCTTATCAACTTTGAAAAAACTGTATAAGATATTTTAAGTAAAGATGGTGAATTAAAAATTAGACAATTACAAGTCAGGGGCTGGATTTAGACTGGTGGCCACATCTACAGATGCAAAGAAGATATGAGAAAGATGTTAAAAAATGGGGTCTAAATAATGAATCAACAGCACTAGATAAGATATTAATGGGGACAGATGAAAAATTGATAAAAAAGCATATAATTATTTATTGATGTATAAAATGGAGGAGCAGCAAGTCAAGGAAACTATGATTGTTTGGGCAAATTTCTTTGGTTATAATATAGAATTGGAAAAGTTGCAAAAACTATGGGATAAGAACTATAAATCGATGATGGCACTGGAATATAAAGAAAATTTATATAAAACATTTTATTGATGGCACCTAGCACTGGCAAGATTGGCAAAAATGTTCAGTAACTTGCCTGCAAAATGTTGGAAATGTAATCATAACCTTGGGACGTACTATCACATGAGGTGGACCTGCACCAAAGCAAAATAATATTGGGAGAAAATAGAAAGTTGGCTAGAAAAAATAATCAAACAGAAGATAGATTGGAAACCAGAAGTATATTTGTTGGGCATAATCCCAGAGGGTTATGAAAAAGGAACTGCATATTTAGTTTTATACATACTAACAGCAGCAAGGATTAGCTATGCAAAATTTTGGAAAAATGGAAATATTCCACCAGATGAAAAGGTAATCAGAAAGATCCTAGAATGTGCTGAGATGGATAGTTTAACTTTAAAAAGAAAAGAAAAAGAAGACTCAGAATACTATTTGATATTGAATAGATTTTATGAGTGGCTTAAACAAGGGGTAGAAGTTAGAGGAAGAAAAATGATGAACCTTCTTATTAAAAACAGGGAAGATATAGAACTATAATTTCTATAAATATTAAAAATATGAATGAGTTAAATACAAAGAATGGGAACTGTATTGTATTGTATGGGAAATGTATTATTACTAGAGTTGTTAATTTAGATATAATTTATTATATTTGTATTTTTATTAGTAAATGGATATTTTTACATATTAGCTATGTTTCCCTTTTTTTGTAAATAACATATCTGTATAAAATGCTGCATTTAAAATTTGTTTATGAATAAAAAATAAAAATAACAATAAAATTATCTACATACATACATACATGTGTGTGTAAGCAAATTTAACATACATGAAAATTATAAACAGATCTTATAAGATCTACACTGCAAATCTAAATTACTATACCCATAATATCAACTATCTTTTGCACAACAGTCAATTTAGTATAGTGCAGGGGTGTCAAACTCAAGCCCAGAGGCTGGATCCGGCCCATGGAATGCTTAGATCTAGCCTGCGGGGCCGCCCTAGAAACAGTGAAGGATTGGCCCACAGTGTCTCTGCCAGTGAAAATGGAGCTTGGGAGGGCCCGAGCTCCGTTTTCACTGGCAGAGGGTTGCAGGAGGCCGTCACAACCAAAAATGGAGCTTGGGAGCCCGTTTTCTCTGGCAGAGCATTCAGGCCACCACAGGCACCCCTGACACAAGTGATATTGAGCTGGCCATGCCCACTCTGACCCCCCGGAATCAAACACAACCCAGATGCAGCCCTCAATGAAATCAAGTTTGACATCCTTGGTACAATAAAAATAAAGGCATTTGTCAAGAAACCAGAAGTCTTTGAGGGCTAGTTCTGCAATTTGCACAGTTAGCTGGATGACTTTGGACCAGTCCCTTTCTCTCAGTCTAAAAGAAAGCAGTAAGGATAACTATTAAATGCTGCCAAGAAAACTGCAGGATTTGTCCATACAGTCACCAGGACTCAAGAATGAGTTGAAGGTATAATAGTTATAGTATCTGTTCCTATATAATTTGTTATTTACAAAGCTGACTATTTTATTGTCCTTACTTAGAAAAGTGCTAGTATAATTCACATTATTTTCTTTTCCCTTGTCCTCCTTTCTTTAAAAAGAAAGCTGATTGTTTCTTTCCTGTTCTCTAAACTTGGAATCCTCTTCAGTCCTATAGTCTTTTTTAAAAAAAGAACTTCTGTTAGCTGCTTCTTTCTCCAGGCAGATTTGCCCAATTTACCGTCCAACATTCCACTGTTGTCTCTGGCAAGCTTATTTTGTTGGGTTTTGTAATGCTCAACTATTAGAAAAGCCTATGTGACCAGAAGTGACAGTGTGTCAACAAAAAAGTGTGTACACCAAAGGAAAAGCTTCTCAGATTAGCATTTCTAGCTTCTGAAATCCTGTGCACTACAAACATTTATGACAACAAATGAATTATTCCAAGGGTGGGCTGCTACCGGTTTGCACCATTTCAAGTGAACTGGTTGTTAATTTTATGGCCAGTTCGGCAGACCGGCAAATCCCATCCCTGGCTGGCCCTGCCCACCCCATCCCTCCCCTCCCCTCCCAGGAGTCCCTGCATGGCCTGTTTTGGATCACAGGTAAATGCAGGGCCCGTGCAGAGGCTCAGGGAGGGCAAAAAAATGGGCTTCCTGGAAGTTCCGGAAGGCTGTAAACGGGCCTGTTTCCGGCTTCCAGAGAGCCTTCAGAGCCTGGGGAGGCTGTTTTCGTCTTCCTGGAGGCTTGAAGAAAGGCACACATAAGGGCACTAAAAATATCTCTGCCCTTCTAAATAACATTATAGACTGGTCCTGTTGATAAAACATGATGCATAAAAACATATTTAGTTCCCATGACAAGCATATTACTGTTTGTAAATTCCTGGGTTATCCAGCATATGCAATGAGTTTATGTCAAAATGTAGGCCTGAGAAGGGTTCACTAATTTTTAAAACATCCTTATCAAGAAAAAATAGTATAACTTGCTATTGGAAATTTAGATGCACGTAATATCATGATGTGTAGGGTGAGTGAGGTAATTGGTGAATGAGGCTTTCGCCTAGAAAGAAGGAACAAAATTGCAAGTGGACTGTGGGGAGTTGGAAGGGCAGGCAGCAACATTAACATTTCTGTGCTGTGATGCTTGCTTGCTCTCTGGAGTGAGATTCTTCCTGAAATTTGTGTGGCTTCCATCCTATTGACATTCCAGAAAGCCTTGAAAATTTGGCTGTTTTCTTGGCCTGGGTTAGGATGAATAGAAACGCTTCTTGGATGTATTTTTTGTATGTGTTTTATTTTGAGTAGCAGGATCCAAGTTATGTGTTCTACATTGTGCTTCTATTTTTGTTTGCTATCTTGTGAGATGTATGTATGTATGTATGCATGTATGCAGGCCCAATTGGCAAAAGAAAGCTCAGGACCATATAGTTGGAAACCTGCAGAAGAGCCCTTCATCCTGCAGTGTATAGATAATAGCTAAAATGATGGTGTATCAGAGATTAGATCCGTTTAACATGTATGTATCTATGACTAAACTAAAGGCCTAGTCTGGTGTAAGGCAGATTTTTTTTCATTCTTCATTTTTTATAAGCTCAGTTTGCCACTGAATTTTAGCCCTCCCTGTCCTTTTATAGCCATTTGTACTGTCACAAAATGTACTTACAATTGGTAGAAATTTCCCCTTGCTTCGATTGCAAATGCCTATGACTCCATTTCTATGTTTTCTTACAGCATTGTAAGAGAACATAGTTGCTCTAGCTTGATTATTGGGATAAGTCAATAACTAATGTACTTTTTCATCCCTCTGTTGTAGATAAGAGTTTTTTATTGTGTTCTACAGAAGTTCTATTTGTTGGTCCGCATTTTGAGCGGGAGTTTTGTTTGTTCTGATTGGCTGAGCAGCCTGACAGTGAACTATAAAAGGGAGCTGTCAGACGGCATCAGCTGTTACCTGTCAGCTGGCCAATTCAGCAACATATCGACAGACTCAGGTAACCTGTTTTTTTGTTACAATAAATGTTGTTTAGTTCATCAATGCCTGCCTCAGCTCATTCTTAGGAAGAATTTAATATTGGCGACGAGGATGATTTTACAATTTATTCCTATTAATTCTGATACCAGCATGATTCCATAGTAATCCCTTGTTTTAATAAAATGTTAATAAAATAGCATTTTTTTCTCTTATATGCATTGGGACATGTATTAATAATCTCTTTTTCAGTAAGCATGAGCAAACTTTGCCCTATCCTGGACCAGCTTTATATTAATTATGTTTACTATTTTATCCATGGGTTTGAATATTAAATCTTAATAATTTGTTTTTGGAGTAATGAACCATGGAATTTCATGGGACTGTTTTTTTTAAAGGAAGATGGGTCCTTAAAAAATTAAACAGAGAAAAGAGTTTTAAGTTTACTTACTTGGTTCTCTTTTAGAGTTATCTGTCCTTGTTCCTTGCATCCAATAAATGTTCTAATACATTTGAAAATTTTTTCATCTTGTAATCTTTGAACAAAATTAGCAGGAAAAAAACCAATTCGATCTTCTATTTTCCCCTGTGAATAGGATATGGTGAGAAGACAACTATTGCATAGTATTAAAGTTTGCATTTTTTATATGTTATTTTTCTGTCACTTCTTCAAGGTGAAATGTTCTGTTTTCCCTTCAACTACTAAGATGGCTAGCTGTATAAAATAGCTCCCGCAGAGTCTACAATTATTCACTGAGTTTCATTAAAGTTCAAAGGAATTTGAAGTGTAAATATTCTAGCCTTGGTCAGATATTATAACCCATCTTCCCCAACATTGGCTCCCCAAATGTGGCAGGCTACAATTCCCTTCATCAATATTCAGCAAGTGGTTTGCATGCTGGTTGAGGATAGTGGAAACTATAATATTTTTGGAGAACACCTTATTGGTTCTATAATTGGTGACTATTTCTAATGTAAATAACCAGATAATTTGATAGGTTGCTTGCATTCTCCTGCTCTATCTCTTGGATTTCAGTCTGAAACAGAAAGAAGGTTTCTTTATTTTCTCATTATGAAAAAGAGTAGCTAATCAAAGAACTATGCTGGAAAAAATATAGTTCTACAACAATTGGGTTACAAATGAATTTGTACTAATGGATTGACCAAAAAAGTATAATACAATATTCATTTTTTTCATTTTAACATTATTGAAGCTATTTTGATTGTACCTTCCACCAATCTTCATTTGAATCCTCCAGTAGTATAATTCTATCTCCGGGCCTATGATTAAAAAAATAGAAACATTACAATTAGTTTACATGTCTTTATTAATATACAAAAGCATCAGTACATTCTGTCATATATTCAACCACCAAACTGCATTGTAGAATAATACGAAATCATCTGTAATGTTTAGGTGATACAAAGTTGATGGGATTAAAACTATTGGTTTTGATTTCAATAAAATTAGCTAAGCAAACCAATCACAACTAAATGAAATATACAGTTTATACTCGCATTACCTCATTTCCAAATCTTCATGCTCCTGTGGTAGAAATTTGTACAAGGCCACATAGATATTCATCTGCATTGTATCTTTATTAAGAGATCCCTTGAAAGGGGAGGGAGGACAAAGAAGAGGAAAATAGATTACTACCAGTTTTGTAAAAATATATTGGAAATCATAGATACTTTTCTTTAGACATGGTGGTATTTTGAAATATATTTGGTTTGTTGAGTACCCATGATCAATGGCTACATTTTGGTCTGACTTTCTTTGTTTTTAACTCACTGTAGAACATAAATGGTGAAATGTATCTGACAGGGTCTAAATTTATTTTTAAATAAAATTTAAAAAGCTGAGAAGGGATATTTAGCAATGAATAACTCCTCTAACAAACTCTGAGAAGCTACTAAGTATTATAAATAGTACAACAGATTTGTATAATTCCAAATCCAACAAACAAGACATATGTCAGATCCGTGTATCTGCCATTCTTCAATGGAAGAAGAAGGAAGGGGGGAAGTTGGTACAAGTAATCCTTTTTGATGTAACCTGAATATATTAAATCCTATATTGATTCCATATAACTTGCACATGATATACGTCCGGAGGAGTGGAGCCAGATGTCCAGAAACTTGTCACCTCTGGAAGAGAAACAGGATGAGAAGGGACCATAAAAATTTCAGCCCTGGAAGAAACTCCTGGGAACTCTGCAAGATATCTTCCTAGAGAAGGGGAGGGGGGAATTAACTTGTTGATTCTTTGTTTGACTAAATCAACATCTGAATGAGGGGAGGGGTTTTAACTTCCTTTATCTATGACTGTATGCCTGGGAGTATCTTAGATTCTGTTTTGCCTAGTGTTGAGATAAAACCCCTTTCAATAAAGGATTCCTTTTGAAACACCTAGTTTTCAGAAGTTCATTCTTTTTGGTTGAAGGGAAAAAGTCCAATGCTCACAACATATACAAGAGTTATCTAGGAAGATAAATGGGGAATTTGGAAAGAAATTGCTTTTGACTAAATACAGAAATTAGATGATTTTTTTTCAGGATCAGAACTAGCTTTATACACAACTCTATTTTCTCTCAAGCTTTCTTGATCTCAGTAAGCTTATATTAAGATAGGGAGGAAAGGCTTTTTATGGTTGCTCTTCAACCATTGGAACTGGAACCAATCCATATCAAATATGTATTTATGTCTATTTCTGTCCACATTACTTCTCTTTTAAATCATAAGTAGTGATTTAAAAATGAAAATTCATATTTATTTCCAGACCTGTGTCAAATATATATTTTTTCTAAAATATGTATTTTCCTGAATACTTTTCCTTAATAAATGCATTTACCAGCAAAGAAATGTATATGTACAGATCTGGGCAGTAAAAAAAATGGAACAATTTTTCTGCATGCTAGTACAGAAAGAGAAAACTAAACAGTTTATTAAAAACTGTATACTGTACAAAACCCTTCCCCATCTCTACTTATGTGAATGTTTTAAACCACTCAGTTTATAAATTGATACTATTTATTTGGCTATATCTTTAATTAAATGTGGAACTATTATCTACACTATTTTATTATAAAAATCCAAGTAAAGAAATATCAATCATCTAAGTTGTAATGAATGCTGCATTTGACATATGCCAATAGATAAAGATAAGATCTTCGGATCTATGAAAATTTGTTCTTACTGATACAGAGTTTAATAGAAGGTATTAAAATAATGAACAGACGCAGACAAACCCATCTTTACAAAAGCAGGAAGCTTCAACTTTCTCCATTGTAAGACTGCAATAAAAAATATTTTGCCACTAATTTGGCTGGTTAAAAGGTAAGCTTTAAAATAAAATGATTGGGATATGTATTTTGGCCATTTCACCCCATCCTATCCCAAATTAATGAAAAAGTTTTGTAATGAAATTGTATACCTATTTGCCCGAAAGCTTTATAGAATTGGAAATTCTTAGGCAGGTTTCCTCATTACCACAATCATTCTAGCTATATTTAGCTGATTTATTATAATTTACTTTCATATAATCCTGTGATTCAGAGATCCGGGATGGAGCTATAGAAGCTATATATCAGGAGTGTCAAACCTGATGTCACTGAGGGCCGCATTAGGGTTGTGGTTGACCTTGGAGAGCTGGAGTAGCCATGGCTGGGGTGGCATTGGGTGGCCAGCTTGACATCGCTTGTGTGGCCAGTGGTGGTCCAGGCAGGTCTGGGGGATCCCTTTCTCCAGCAGAGGAAGGCAAGACCAAGGTGAGTGCCAAACCCTTGTTCTTCAGAGGCGCCTCACTGTCCCTCTCAGACCACGCAGAGGACCCTCAGACAGAGCCCTGGGCAGCAGAGGACAAGCACCCAATCTGGCCCTCAAGCTCCCAGGGCACTGGGATCCTACAGCCCAGCCCTGCTTCCCTGAGGGGCATCCAGCTGCGCTTACCTGCTCCTCAAGGCTGCTGCTGCTCTGCTCACTCTCCTTGGGTATATGCAGGAGGGCAAAGTGTGTGGGTCAGAGGGCAGCCCATTTCCTCTCCATGTGAGGAGACCCAGCTTTGTAACCAAAGCATTCTCAGCAATAGGATGAGAGACCACCAGGAAAGGTCAGGAGGAGGGGACAACGGAATGGCAAAAGAACCGCAGGGCTGTTGGTGGCCAAGTGTCAAGGCAGAACTTCCCTCAGAATCTGACTCCCTCTCATTATAATCTCCTCCCTCCCTCCCCTTCCCTTCCTTTTTCACTTCTTTTTGCTTCCCTCTTCATTTTCCTTTCTTCCTTCTCCTCTTTCCTTCTTTTTCTTTCTTTTCTGTCCCTTCTTGGATGCTCAAATGCAAAAGAGGAAACATTTATCAATGCCTCCTTGCCTTGTGATTAAATGGCATTGGGGTGCATGGGGTGGGGTAAGGCGCATAAAAATTAAGCTAAGGTGGGGATGGGGAGATAGAGTTGCCCTACTATTTACAGTTGCAGCCAGGCCTCTCACACCCTGACACTTGTCTTGCTGGCCCATTTCCTCTGTGGCCGCCTGTCATTGCTTGCCTGCATCACTTCCACCCTCCATTTTGTTGTCAGAGGTCTTCAGGAAAGTCCTCTGCAGCTGAGAAACAGGCTCCAGATTGACACGCATGGCTCCACCCGCTGTCAGAGGCCTCCAGGATCAATCTGGAGCTTTGCTATCAGCTGCAGAGGCCTTTCCTGAAGGTGTCTGATGGCAAAATGGACACTGGGACAATATACGCATCAATCTGGACTTCGCTTCTTGGCTGCAGAGGCCTTTCCAGGACTGACTGCGAAATGAGGCCAGGGAGCACCGGACCCGTCAATACGGAGCCTGTTTCATGGCTACAGTGAAATGGAGGCCGAGGACAATGTGTGCATGTGGTGTCAAGTGGCTGCAGAAGAAGTGGGCCAGCAGCGGGCTCCTGCTGGGCAGGGTTAATAAAAGATTAGATTAGATTAACAGAGTTGGAAGGGACCTTGTAGATCATCTAGTCCAACCCACCTAAACAGATAATCCTACACCATTTCTGATAAATGGCTCTTGAAAGCTTGCAGTGATGAATCTCCCACAACTTCCGAAAGCAAGCTATTCTGCGGCAGTCCTCAAACATTGGAACACTGCTATCATGTCTCCCCTGGTCCTTCTCTTCACTAGACTAGCCATGCCCAGTTCTTGTAACCGTTTTTCATATGTTTTAGTCTCCAGTCTCCTCATCATCTGGTTGGTCTTCTCTGCACTTTTTCTAGAGTCTTTTTTTATAGTGTGGTGACCAAAATTGGACGCAGTATTCCAGATGTGGTCTTACTAAGGCTTTATAGAGTGTTATTAGTACCTCACTTTTTCTTGATTGTATCCTTCTGTTAATGCAATTTAGGATTGCGTTAGCTTTTTTGGCTGAAGCCGTACACTGCTGGTTCATGTTTTGCTGGTTGTCCACTAAGATTCCAAGATTCCTCTCACAGTTACTGTTTTAAGCCTGGTTTCACCCAATGTATATGTGTACTTTTGCTTTTCTTGACTTACATTGAATTTTATTTTGTTAGATAGGACCCAGTGTTCAAATCTATCAAGATCCATCAGAGCCATGGGTTGCTGACCTCTGTTCTAGGATGTTAGCTATTCCTGCCAGCTTAGTATCATCTGCAAATTTGTTAAGTTCCCCTTCCCCTTTCATCTAAGTCATTTATGAAGATATGGAAGAGTACTGGGCCTAAGATTGAACCATGTGGTACTCCACTGCTTAATTCCCTCCATGTAGCTGTAGTTCCATTAAGGACCACTCTGGTTGATGTCACAGTGCTATTGGATGTAAGGAATGGGACTTCCCACACTGAGTTATCCCTGTTGGAGGGCTCTGAAAGGAGCTAAAGCCACCCTGTAGGGATGGTGAACAAAAGAGGGACACCCTGTAGGTTGCGGAGAGCAGCAACTCTCCTGCTGGACTCAGGGCTTCTTCCCTCTCCCACAATGAGAAGAGAGAGTCATCATAGCTGCCACAAAGCTGAGACAGCCGAGGCAACAAAGAAATGTGCAGGAGCAGTGCAAATGAACAGTGATTGGAGCTGGATGAGAAGATTCCTTTTTATTTAGATCCTAACTTTAAAGAAAAGAAAGAAAGAGGAAAATCCAGGAAAAGAAAGAATTATTTCTTAAAGGGGCTAACAACCATAGAGAGAAAAATCCTAGACCTGAAAGAAAGGAACTAAGGGGAGAAAAACTAAAGACCTTTTAAAACATAGAAAATTAGACATTTAAATTGGGTAGGCGTTGTTTTGGAAAGGCATTATAAAATGTTGGAACTACCTACTTGAAAACTTGAATAACTGACTTTGCTTCCATAAATTGAACTAAATTTGGATTAATCAAATCTATAAGACTTGAAACAATGCTGAAACCTAAGCTGAGGGTGCCTTCTACTGGCGAATGGAATAAACCAGATCCTTACAAGTTTAGAAAATTTTTTGATGAGAGAAATAAACAACATTCATCTGGCGGACTGTAGTGACACTTACTGTTCTATGATTATTTACTTTATGATTGCTGGAAACCTTATTGCGAGAATAAAGAAGATGCTTAAGTAAAATGACTTTTGATTTGTGAATTATTTAAATGGACTTGATTAATAATCTTGAGATGTAATGATCTATGACTATTGAACTTTCTAAAGAGTAACATTAGACTGGAATATATTGTTTTTGGACCTGAGTAAGAGCAGGACTTATTAAATTAAGACAAGATCTTCCATCAAAGGGAAATGAATGAGATTTCAAGAGAAATGGGTTTGATGTTTCAAAGCATTAGGGGTACTATGGAAAAGAATCACAGAGAGATAAAGAACCTAATGTAAGGTATGTATCGCAGGGGTGGGCTGCTACCAGTTCATGTGAGCCGGTAACTAATTTTATCATTTTTAATGACCGATTCAGCAAACCAGTAAATCCCACCCCTGGCTGGCCTCACCCACCTCACCTTGCCCCTCCCAGGAGTTCCCACTCTGGTTTTGGATGCCAGGTAAGTATGGGGCCCACATGGAGGCTTGAGAAAGGTGAAAAACGGGCCACCCAGAAGTTCCGGAAGGCTGGAAATGGGTCTCCAGAGCCCGGGGAGACCATTTTCACCCTCCCAGAGGCTTGAGGAAAGCCCCCAGAGCCAGGAGAGTGGAAACAGGCCTCCTGCACTATGGCCACACCCACTCTGGGCACGCCCACCCAACAACTGGACAGAGAAGCGGTTGCTAAAGTTTTTGAAGCCCATCCCGATATATGGGAAAATAGAAAATATGCTACAACTGAAAATGAATGAAGATCAAAGAGTCCAGGAAAGAGAGAAGATAACAGAAAGAACAAAAGAAAAGATAAGAGTGGACAAACCAGCAAACAAAGCAAGAAGATGAGAAAGAGAAGACGATAAAGAAAATAATGATTGATGAAATAAACCAAGGGAAAAGTACTTTAAGAGATTTTAAAATGGAATCGTGCAACCTGGAAGATATTTTTGAAAGGGAGATAGGGGTTTGGGTGGATATGCTGTAGATCTGGCACCTTAGGAGGATAGAGATGGGAGAAATATTCAGTCTGAATAGTGAAGATACAGATGTTGATAGAGACAAAATTCAAGAGAGAAGTATGGGAAACAAGCCAAAAAATGAATAAGCATTGAAGTATTAAAACGAATGAGAGATGATGGAGAGAAAAGAATTGCTTGTGTTTGTGGTATGTTGAATTATATAATGAATTCAACACTTGTTGGTGATGCTGCCGCAAGGTGAGTCAGTGGAAGACACACACACACACCTGAAAATACCTGATGCCTTTTTTGGTGGCAAAAAAATATGACTGGGTCTTTTTTGGGGGAGAAGTAGACTGGGTCTTTTTTGGGGGAGAAGTAGAAGGTCCATGCAGAGTGTGGCAAGGACAGGGAAAAGATTAGAGGCAGCTTGCTTTCCGTTATTCAGGATACTGCTTAATAAGTGCTGTGCACTTAGAGCTTGAAGTATTATTAGAGACCCCACACACCTTCTTTATGGTCTGTTTTTGTTGTTCCCCTCTGGGAGGAGATTTCAAAGTATCTATAGCAGGACTACTGGATTCTGTAACAATTTTGTTCCTTATGCCATCCATTCTTTTTTTTCCCGTCCTGTATATATATTTTTTTCGCCCTGTACATACTAGACTGTGATGTATCTCTGTGTCATATATGTGTGTATGTGGATATATGCATAATGGTTATCTTTTGAGAGCTGAATGCCATGAAATTTCATTTTAATGTATGCTGATTAGTGTATTATTTATTTTTGCAAAAAAATTATTCAATTTTCACATATTAAAAAAAATCTTTTTTTCAGTGAACAGCATGATTCCAGGTTAACACATTTCCATTACAAACTTGACTTGCATTTCATATTCATCTTTCACATTTGATAACTTATCTTTTCTTAAACTTACTTTATATATTTTCTTTAATTTTAATCTTCAAGCTTTTCCCATCTTATTTTATAATTTTTCCAATACATTGCTTTCCAATATATTTTCCAATACATTGATCTATTTCTTTAAATCCTTAATACATTATTATATATCTTCATATTTATTGTATTTTATCTTCTTACTGTGTCAGGTCTGCAATTTACTCATCTATTAATTTATCATTCCAGCAATTCACACATTTTCAACTTAGTAAATAATAAGAAAAAATAACAACAACAATACAACAGCCCTATTTGCCAATTCCAAGGTGCCATTCCTTTGGTTAAACATATCACATAATTGATCCCCCCTAAGATTCCCATAATTTAACTTTAGTTAACACTTTAAAAAAAAAAAGACACAATAATAATTTTCTAGTAGTTACTACATTATATATATCTCTTTTAAATCTAGGTCTGCAAGTTCCCTTTCTCATTACCTTAAGGATATAACTAGATTAAAAAAATTATACATAAAACAAACATAACTAATCCCATTATTTCATAAGAACTAATAGTTTCCCCTTTAACTTTACTCCTACTCTGTTTGCCACAACTTATTAATTCACTTAAGTATTATTTATACCTTTATTCTAATTATCTCTTAATTTCACAACATAAAGGGAGAAGACGCAATCACTACAATAGCAAAACAACATCAACCCCATCTCCCATCTTAGTACTCTATATTCCACTGTTTATCATTTCTTATGTTGTTGCTTATTAATTCTTAATATCATCTCATAAATAGAAAAAAAGCAAGCAATCACAGCGGTAACAAAACAATATCAGTCCCTATCTCCCCTTTTAATAATCTATATTTATTTTCTAAACAATCTTATCATTTCTTATTTGTTTAAACTAGTCCTTATACTCTTGCAGAATCCCCTTCTTTATAATTTTCAATCAGCCATTATCTCTGTGCCTTTTGATTAAACAATTCCATTTCATTGTTATGTGCTTGCCAGATTCCTTTCTTTCCAAATCCCGTTTCATTCTTGCCCTTTTTTATCACTCCAATTTCTATTTCCCTTCTTTTCCATTACTCTCCCTTGAAGTTTCCTTTCCTGCTATTTCCTTTTCTTTAGTTTTTAGAATAAACCCTCTTTTAATTACGATGTTAAACCTCCTATTATTAATTCTCTTTCTATTCTCCCTTTGTTTAAGTTTCTGTTGGTTCAAGTGTTCATTTAAGATGGCTACTTCTTGCATTGTGATGGCTACTTCTTGATGTTGTTCTTGGTATTTTGAAATCTCCATTTCCAGAAATTGCAATGCGAAACCAAATGACTTACCTTCTTTTTGTAGCATGTTTTTCATATTTTTAAGTTCCAGTTTAAGGTCCAATAACATTCCTGCCATCTTTAATCAATGTTTATAAAGGTTTTTTCCAACCTAAATCTAATGGATCAAAGTTTTAAAATAGATATTTATAAACAATTCCCTTCTCCACTAGAGGGCACTCTTCGCTGTGTTTGAAGTAAATTCTCCTTCCTTCCTTCCTTTCCCCCTCCCCCCATCCTTCACTGATTCAAAGATTTTAAAGTTCCGGTATCAGTAAATCCAAACATTAATTTTCAAATTTTATTTTCCACCTTGACACAGCCCAGTCCAGCTTTAATAAACCTGTTTGGTATCAGGGTTGTATATTTAATTATTTCAAAGACAAGTTTCTTCTTCCTTTTCAGTATAAAGCCACTTCATCTGTCAGAATTTTTTCTTAATTTCTTTGTCTGCCACTTAAATCCACTTTCATTACGATTTTAAAAGATTTCAAAACCAGGGTACCTTATATCAAAATTCTCCTGGTTTCTATGCTGTCCTCTTTTTCATCTCTCCTCCTGCACAAACTTATTCTAGCAGTCTCTTCCCCTTCAGGGTGGCCATATTAGACCATCGCTTCAGATGTCTTCAGGAGGAAGTGTTTGCCAAGCCAGGGAGGGGATATGCAGCTCCCCTCTACCCGGCTGGCAGTTTCCTCTTCCCCCACTGCCCTTATGAGGGGCTTCTGCCCCAAGTCTGGACGATTGGGGCTCTCCGATGAAGAAGCACGGCCTAAAGTCACAGATGATCACAGAAAAGGTCCGCTTTGGGGAAGTGCCTGATTAGTGTACTTTTAAAGTGACAAGTTTCTATTCTATTTTATTTTTCTATCCATTTTTTCTATTCTATTCTAAATTCCAAGTTTTATTTTTTAAAAAAATGATATTTGGGGAGCAGGAAGCTTATTCTACAAATTATATTATATTCAAAAAGTCACCTGTAATGCAGAATTAATGTTCTTTGGTTCTTCTCCAAAATCTGACATACCGTTTATTGAATATGTAAATACTGTAATCAGAGAGAAAAATATATTTTAGGATTAAGAGCCTTCCTGCCTAAGAACAATAGTAGTTGTACTGCTGCCGGTATTGTTTTCACTTCATTTTGTCTTTGCCTGCAAGGATTTGTAACTTTCACTCCTACTAAGATGCCCTTCCTAAGAGTTAAACCACCAATGTCTTATACTTTATTTCCATCTGTGAATTTTTTTAAAGATAGAGTTGAAAGCCACGGTCGTTAATTCCATTATTGGTATTAAAAACTTCACTTTTTAAATAGTCCCGCTTATTCTTTAACTGAAGGGTAAGTTATGAGAAAAATGTAAAGAATGTACAAAGAATTTATATTCAAATATTTTGTTCTGTTATATATATTTCTCACTTTTCTTCCTGACATATGACTTCTAATATACTAATTACCGTCAACATTCAACAAATTCTGTTTTTAGAAATGTAACTATTTTTCTGGAACTGATAATGCTCACATGAATATCAATTGTCACCAGACAATGGTACTTTTCTGGGAATCTGAGGTGGATAACTCTATCTCATAGAGATCATTCTATCTCTTCCTTAAGTTCTATAATGCTTGGTCTTTGACAACAATGCCATATTCCATATTAGCGTAGGACAAAGCCTAAAAACTGCCTTATAAAATGTATGTACTTGATTTTTAATCATCTATCACATCATGCATGGCAACAAAGGAGGGCCACAAACTGGCACTCTTTCCCTCTCGTCAATACCGACGGCAACTGGCTCTGGAGAAAGGAGAGCCAGCACAATATAGTGCCATCTACCTCTAATTCTGGGTTTATTCTGAAAATTGGGGGTGGATGATATTGCATTGTGCTCTCTTCCTTTCTCTGGAAACAATTTCAGTCAGTGTTGATAGAAGTAGAGACTCCTCTACTTTATAGGGTATGTCAGGGTTCAATTCTTTCTCTCCTTCTGTTTAACATGAGGCTTCTGGGTGAGAGGATTTGTCAGTTTGGGCTGTAATATGATCAGTACACAGATGACTCCCAGGTTTGTATCACCATACTAGATCATTTGACTGATACTGATCCCAGTATCTGGGACTGGATGGATGCTCAATCTTAGCAAGATGGAATTGATGTGGGAATTTGGGCCCCCTGGAGACAAGGTTCTTTCATCTTTGGTTCTGGATGGGGTTTCACTGCTCCAGACAGACCTAGTGCACAATCTGAGGGTTCTCTTGGACTTGTGGCACCCATTCAAAAAGCAGCTGGGAGCTGTAGCTAGGAGAGTCTTTGCATGTCTTTGGGTCATGTGTCAGTTGCACCTATACCTGGACTGAAAAGCCATGCCCTTGTAATCTCTAGGTTAGAGTACTGTAACATGTTGTACATGAGGCTATCTTTGAAGACCATTCAGAAACTTCAGATGGTGTGGAATGTGGCTGTATAGATAGTAATGGTACTATCTAATAATGATAAATGGTACATATAACACCATCCCTGCATGAGCTACATTGGTTATTGCTGTGTTCTTGGTGCAATTCAAGGTGCTGCTAGTTACCTTGAAAGCCCTTCATGGCTTGGGACCTTTTTCCAAAGGCAACCTGTCCAACCAATGACAGTCAAGGACCTTGGAATACTCATATCTAATGATCTAAGTGCCAGAGCCCACTGTAACAACATAGCCAAAAAGGCATTAAGAGTTGTTAATCTAATCCTGCATAGTTTTTTCTCCAGTAATATTGTACTACTAACCAAAGCATACAAAATATTTGCTACATCAATTCTTGAATACAGCTCATCTGTCTGGAATCTGCATTGCATATCGGACATTAATACAATCGAGAAAGTCTAGAGATATTTCACGAAAACAGTCCTCCACTCTTCTACTTGCAACAGAATACCTTATGCCACCAGACTTGACATTTTAGGCTTAGACAACTTAGAACTATGCCATCTTCAGTCTGACCTAAGTGTAGTACATAAAATTATCCATTGCAATGCCCTACCCATCAATGCCTACTTCAGCTTCAACCACAACAATACATGAGCACACAATAGATACAAACTCAAGATAAACCATACCAACTTGATTGCACCAACAGAGTGGTTAATGCCTGGAATATACTACCTGATTGTGGTTTCTTCCCCAAACCCTAAAAACTTTAACCTTAGACTGTCTACTATTGACCTCACACCATTCCTAAGAGGTCTGTAAGGGGCGTGCATAAGCGCACCAACATGCCTATCATCCCTGTCCTAATGTTCTCTTTTATTTGTATCCATTTCATGTATTAATAATCATGTTTATACTTAAATTTGTTACCTAATACATGCTCGACAAACAAATAAATAAAATAAACCAGATCAAGTAGAATGAGCATGCAGCCAGAGTGACAACTGACAGGGATCAAAAGATGAGCTTTTTCACAGGGGCCCTACTCTATAGAACATCCTCCCTTCAGAGATTAGTCTGGTCTCAACCTTGTTAGCCTTTCATAAGATCCTGAAAAAGTGGCTATGTCCCATGCCTATGTGCTGAATGTGTTAAGTGTCCCATTTCCTGGCTATATTGCTAACTGACCAGGTATCTTCACATGTACCCTTCAATACACTTGATATCCTTGATTAATGTTTTTGTGCTCTGTATCAGAATCCTTGGGAGCACAACACAAAAGGTTTCGTGTTATCATAGCTTTGCAGACAGCATGGGAAATTTTCTAACTGCCAAGGGGAATGTTTTGGAGAAGTTTTAGAATATAATTTTTTTATTCTGATCTTTTGACTAGACAACAATAATCTAATCAAGTAATGATCATATTGTTCCTATTCTGGTGAGGTTTGTTGGGAAACACAGATAACTCCATCAACATCCTTCCTGCACTATGTAAAATTGTGCATATCTCACAGATCTTTTTAAATATGGAAAACTTAAATGTTAAATATGCTGTGAAATTTTTATGATTTGCTGGCAATATACTAAGAAACACAACATACTTATTAAAAATCCTGGGAAGTAATAGGGAGCAAATAGTAGCTGCCTCCTTAATATCTGTTTGCAGCTTCTGACATTAATCCCAGAATAGGATTTGTATTTCAAGACTCTGAGATAATCTGTGTTTTAGCTATATGATAGTTTGCACTCACCGCTATTGCTGCGTTGCCTATTTAGGTCAAACATATTTCCTAGGCTGCCTCTTTCTTCGGGAACTTCTGCCAAATCTGATGTCTGTAATAGACAATAAGGCAACATAGTGAAAATTAGTGACAAGGTGAAGAAAACTGAGATCAAACATTGCAAACAAGTTGATGATGGTAGTGAGAATATGGGAATTATAATGGAGCTTCAGTGCTGCAGTTTAAATCCTCAACAGAAGCAATATGGAGGATAATTTGGTTTCCTAAATGTTAAATGGAGTGCAAATATATTTTATTTACACCGGAAAAGAAAAAGACTACTAAGTTTTTCTTAGAGCTTCCATGTGAAGTAGGTTAGATCAGCCCTTCCCAAATATACTACACACTTAACATACTAAGGGTCAACTCATATAATTCTCTAATAAGCATAGCTATTCAAATAAGAGGAAGACATTTCCTTGTATGCAATGCTTAAGTTTCTACAATTACTTAACTGAAACTGAAAAGATGCATTGTTACAATCAGGGGTGGGCTGCTGGAGGCTCATAGGGGCTCAAGTGATCCCCTAGCTAAGAATCTGGGGGTTCAGCGACCCCCCAAATCCAATTCCTGGCTGGCCACGCCCCAGTCACGGAAGCCTTAGTGCAGGAGCGAAGCGGCCCTGCATCTACCTTGGTGCCATGTTTCTGTGTAAGGCAGCCTTCGCTTCCTGCCGCGCAAGGGGGAGAGGAGAGAGATGAGAGAGAGAAAGGGGAATTCCCTTTTCTCTCTCATCTCTCTCTCTCCCTCATGCATACATGTGCATACACACATACACAAGCAGGATACCCTCCTGGGTTGGGATCACGGTGGCGGCAACAATGACACCTCCTCCCGCTGCCGCCACTGCACGCTCACGTCAGTAGCTGGCCACACTGCGCAGAAGAGCCAGAGCTCTTCCCTCATTGCATTCCCCGGAAGTGGCTGCTGTTCCTCCTTCCTGAGCTGACACGAAGCTGCCCATGACCGGCAACTTTATGCGATTCCACGTCCTTCGCTAGTAGTTCAGCGCCAGCCACAATCCCCTTCGTGTTAGCTCAGACAAGAGAGAGAAATGAGAAAATGATGGAGGGAGACAATGAAAGAGGGGAAAGAGAGAAACAAAGAGAGAGAGAAAGGGGCAGAGGACATAGAAATGAGAGAGAGCTGAGGGGAGAGAATGAGAGGGGGGGAAAGAGAGGAAAACAAATGAGAGAGAGAAGGAAGAGAAAGAAAGAGGAGAACAAAAAAAAAACACGAAGAGGCAGAGAAAGAGAGAAATGAAAGAAAAAGAAAGAAATTGAAAAATGATGGAGGGAGAGAAAGAGAGAGAGGAAAAAGAAACAAATAAGAGAAGGAGAGGGAGACAAATGAGAAAGCTGGAGGGAGAGAATGAGGGGGAAATAAATGAGAGAAGGGGGAAAAAAGGAAGAAAGAAAAAAAAAGAAGAGAGGAAGAGAGGGTGGAAAAAGAAAGAAAAACAAATGAGAAGGAGGGAGGGAGGGGGACAGGGAGGGAGAAAGAGGGAGACCTATTTCCCACAGAAAAAAATCTCGAACAAAAAATCCTGGGTAGGCATGGCTGGAGGAGTCATGTGACTGAGTGGGAGTAGCATTGAATTGGCCATGCCCACCCAGGCAGTCATTAGGGCAGAGAGCCCCTTGCTAAAAAAATGTGAAGCCACCCCTGGTTAGAATTCAATATGCTTTTGGTTGCTGTACTGAATCCTGATGATGTATGGATACAGACACCATTATAGTTGTATCATATTTACTAAACCCTATTTCGAATCAAGTAGCTTAATAAAGAATTTAGTCTATTCTGTTCTAAGTAAGTATGGATGCAAATGAAATAATATAATCCATCTCTTTATTTGCACAATATGGTTCTTTCCCATGCCAGATTTTATTTCATAATGCCTGACATTCCTCTGAGAGTTTTTTTTAAACAAATGGCTAAGAAAAAATATAAGACTGGATCTCTTTTGGGGGGAGACAGTAGGAGATCCCTGCAGAGAGTGATAACGACAGGAGAAGATTATTTATTTGTTTATTTATTTATTTTGTCAATTGCTTACAAGATAATAGGTATAAATAAAAAACATAGTTAAGAATACATGGATACATATAAGAAAAACAAAAAAATAAAAGAAACAAAAGGACAGGGACGGTAGGCACGTTGGTGCACTTATGCATGCCCCCTACAGACCTCTTAGGAAAGGGGTGAGGTCAATAGTAGAGAGTCTAAGGTTAAGGTTTTGGGGTTTGGGGAAGAAACCACAGAGTCAGGTAAAGTATTCCAGACATTGACCACTCTGTGGCTGAAGTCGTATTTCCTACAATCAAGTTTGGTGCGATTAACCCTGAGTGTGTATCTATTGTTTGCTCTTGTGTTGTTATGGATGAAGCTGTAGTATTCATTGACAGGTAGGACATTGCAATGTATGATTTTGTATACTATACTTAGATCGGACCAAAGGTGGCGTAGTTCTAGGTTTTCTAGGTCTAGAATTTCGAGTCTACTGGCATAAGGCATTCTGCAACGAGTAGAGGAGTGGAGAACTCTTCTTGTGAAATATTTCTGGATTTTCTCAACTGTGTTAATATCAGATACGTAATATGGGTTCCAGACTGATGAGTTGTATTCGAGTATTGGTCGAGCAAATGTTTTATATGCTCTAGTTATTAGTGTGAATTACCAGAGAAAAAGCTATGAAAGATTAGATTAACAACTCTTAACGCCTTTTTGGCTATGTAGTTACAGTGGGTTCTAGCACTTAGATCATTAGAGATGAGTATTCCAAGATCCTTGACAGAGTTTGGATCATCAACAAGGTCTTGACTATTCAGCCTGTATCTTCTGATTTTTTTTTGCCAATATGTAGGACAGAGCATTTATTTGTTGAGATTTGAAGTTGCCATTTGTTTGAACATTCTGATACATAGTCAAAGTCTTTTTGAAGGGTAGCAGTATTGTCTGTGGTGTTGAATAGCTTTCCATCATCAACGAAGAGAACGCAATTGCTCTTAATATGATCACAGAGGTCATTAATGTAGAGTATGAAGAGAGTTGGTCCTAGAACACTGCTTTGGGTGACACCACTGTTGACAGGTACAGAATTTGATAGGACGCTCCCAATTTTGACCATTTGTTATCTGTTTGACAGGTATGCTTCTATCCAGTTATGCAGGTGTCCAGAGATACCGTAAGATTTTAGTTTTAGAAGTAGTTTGTCATATACCACTGAATCAAAGGTTTACAGAAGTCTATGTAGATTGCGTCTATTGCTTTGTCCTGATCGAGTTATGTAGTCCATATGTTTTTGCAGTGTAAGAGTTGCAGATTATATGATAGTTTTTTCCTGAAACCAAATTGTTTATTAGAGAGTAGGCTGTTAGTTCTAAGTGGAGGATGATGGATTGGTTAATAATTGATTCCATGACTTTACAGGTGACGCAGCATAAAGAAATTGGTCTGTAATTTTCAACTAAGCTAGGGTCTCCCTTTTTGAAGATGGGGATGACCGTGGCTTGAGACCATAGTTTTGGCAAGGAGCTGGTCCTGAAAGATTTTTCAAAGATTATGCTTAGAGGTTCAGCTATCGCAGTGGATAGTTTTTTTTTAAAGAAGTAGGCATATATTCTATCTGGTCCAATGGATAGAGATGGTTTTAGATTTCGTAGTGCTTTTTCAACATTGTCTTTGGTAAAATCCATATATATTAGATCATTGTAGTTGTCTGTGTTTCGACTAGGAAATATTGGGCATGATCCATTGCTGTTTACAAATACTGAGCCAAAGAATGTGTTAAAGAGGTTGGCTTTAATAGTGTCGTTGTTGCAGTCTTTACCATTAGGTCCTTTCAGGGGTGGGATGGAACTTGAGTCTTTTAGTTTGTTGTTTACAAAATTGTAGAAAGTGCGGGTGAAATTGGTGCGTAGAAGGTTTTCCTCTTGTTTAATGTGATAATTGGTGCATTCAGTATTTATCTGTGGCATAAATTTTTGTTTTGGCTTTTGAAGTTGGCAACGTGACCAGATTTGTTTTTCCACAAAAGTGATTTCTTTTTGGATTGAAGCTTCCTTATTGTTATGGGTAATTTGTTTTTTCTGGTTTTGGGAGTTGTTATTGGTACATACAGTTTGATGACTCTTAGTAAGTTTTTACTCATATTTTTACTCTAAGTAAAAATTTTACATATTTTTACTCTTAGTAAGTTTTTACTCATATTTTTACTCTAAGTAAAATATGTTGTAATGGTCTTGTACAGTATTGCATTCAGTGAATAGAAATTGCCAATCAAGGGATGAGATATCGTTGTTTATAAGATCATAGTTGCCTTTTTTGAAGTTATAATTGGGGATTCCATCATTGTGATGATTTTTGTGTGGATGTATGTTGAGACAAAAGTTAATCATGTTGTGGTCACTGTTGGAAAAGAGTTCTTTAATTTGTATTCCATAAATTGAATTCAAACTAATGCAGAAGATGAGATCGAGGCAGTTGTTAAGTCTAGAGTTGTTGGTTACTAGTTGTTCTAGTCCCAGATTTATTACTGCATTGTAGAAGTTTGCATCTGTGGGTTCAGTTGTACATTCGTTAAGGGTCCAGTTAATATGAGGTAGATTGAAATCACCAAGAAAGATAAAAGCGTGTGGGCAGAATGCTACCCATGTTAGTAGTGTATTTAGCTTGTTTGCATGTTTGTTGTCATAATCAGGGGCTCTGTAACATAGAACAAGAATCTAAATGTGATGTTTAAGGACAGTTCACTGACGATGGTCTCAGGAATAGCAAGCTCCTGGGTAACTTGGATGTTTTTTAGATGTAGGGACTTTTTATAGAAGATAGAAACACCACCTCCTCTACAGATTTCACAATCTGATCGGTAAGCATGATAATCTATTACTGTGGTAATGGAGTCAGGGAGAGATGCATTGAGCCATGTTTCACAGACAAATATAATGTCGAATTTAGCTGTATTTAGTAAGACGAGAAATTCAGGTATTTTATTTACAGGGCTTCTTGCATTGAGTAGCTTGCATTTAAGGCCAGTTGTGGTTGCAATAGAGGTAGTTAGGGGTGTATGTGCCTAGTTTTGAGTGATGTTGGATTGGATGGGGTGGGGTTGGATGCGGAGTTGTGGATTGTGTGACTTTCTTTTGATGCAAGCAGCTCAGTAATCAATGTATAGGTCCTTTTCTCCATTGTCTAGATGGTTTTTGAGTTCTGCACAGAATTCACGGGAGCAGATTCTTTGCAGTATGGATAAGTCTGGTCTTGAGCGAAGTTTTTTGTGGTTGGGATTAGTTTTTGCAATGGCATTTAATGTATGAATGAATCTGTGTTTGCTGGACTCATTTTTGCATACTACTCTACAAAATTTTGGGGCCACAGAGCCGTCATTGTATTTGTACCCAGGGCCATCTCTGGTTATTTCAATGATACCTTCAGGAGAGATGTTTGTTGTATTTGAGTTGCTTATGATATTGCGAACTTTGATGATGTCGTCTGATTCATTGGTGTCTTCGAGACCAAATAAGATGGCATCTGGACGTTTCTGTTCACGTTCCATGATGTCTTTGATGAGTAAGGGGATATTATTTGTGGAATTATTTGATGGGATAGTAATTGTTTGTAGCTGTGGTTTGGTGGTTATTTTTGGTTGTAGTTGTGATTGTAATTGATGTAGTAGTTGTGGCTGTTGTGGGATTTGATTTTGAGCTGATAGGTACTCACTTATCTGTGCTGCATTTTTTTTTCAAGAGAGATTAGGCTTGCTTGTATAGTTGTTTCAAAACATGTTTCTAAGCATTCTTCTATTGAGTGAATGAGTGATTCTATGCTTTCAACTCTGTCAGGTAGGTTACTCAGTTTGTTTAGCTTAGGAGCACATGATGGACATAGGTAAAAGAAAGTATCTGAATTTTTAACCATATCAGCTAGGCCTTTGTTTGCGTTTAAGCAGGCAGGGTGGGCTTGATTGTCGCATAGATGGCATGTAAATTTCGCTTTCATTGATGGTTTCAAGAGATCTGAAACATGTGCAGGAGTCTGGGAGGTCATTGGTAGAGATATTTTTCTTTTGTTTTGGTTTGGAGTTTTTGGCTGGCATAATCAATGGCAATAGTACACTAAACAATTACAATAGCTAGTTAATGTGATAGGTAGACAGTAACTTAATGAATGTTGGTAATTAATAAATGTTAATTGATATGTTAGAGAACAAATCAAAAGTAAGGTTACTAAAAATCAATCGATCAATTATTCAAATCACTCTAATCAAATAATTTTGCTAAGCAACAAACAGCCTAATTAATTACAGTAATTACTAAACACACTGGTCAATTAAATTCACTAAATCACTGATTTTACTAATCAGATATTCAGCAATCACACTATATGCACTAAACACTCAATCACACTAATCAATAAAAACAATAAATTGATTAATCATTTGATAAAAATAATTATTTAAAAGAAATTGATTTGGAGACATTGTTATAAGTTTTGAGATAATGAAAGTAATGAAGTAGTATTGATAGTCAGCAAGTAAAGGGTTATTGCTTTGTTTAGCTGTTGCTGATATCCAAGAATAGGTTTATAACCCCTAATAAACTGGCAGGAGGCCTCTTTTCCTGGGCTGGAGAAACAGCAATTTCTTTGTGTCAAACAGGTTTTAAAACATGAACAGAGGAAGTGTTTTCAAGTCCTACTCAAGCTGTTTTCCTCTTTCCTCTTGAAAACAATCAGTGAGCAAGGGTTTTATACTCTTATAGGCAACTTGCTTCCCATTATTCAGGATACTGCTTATAAGTGCTATGCACTTAGAACTCGAAGCATTGTTAGAGATCCCATACTCCCTCTTTATGGTCTTTTTCTGTTGCTCCCCTCTGGAAGGAGGTTTCGAAGTATCTATAGCAGGACTACTAGATTTGATGAATGAGTAGACAACTTGCTGGGTCATCCTTTCAGAGATGTTTGTTGCCTAAACAGAGAAACAGAAGGACTACCAGCTGAGTAGAACTACAGAATGACAAGCAGTGGGAATGAGAGAGACTTCTGACTTCTTGCTGGCATCCCCAGCAAGTTTTTTTATGGGAAACTAGCAAAGAGTATCACAAATCTTCCTTCTTCCCTCCCTCCAATTCCCACTTAGAAAAAATTATATAAAAATAATAACATCCTGTAAGCGCCTTGAGTCGCCATGGCAATATAAATTCAATAAATAAATAAACAAACAAATATTATTGATGAACCATAGTAGGTGCAATTAGATCACTAATTCTTTTTTAATTTTAACTATTGTACAACATTATTATGTGGAGTAAGGAAGAAAAAGAATGAAAAAAATAATACTGCCATAAACAACCTGAAACAATGTGGAAAAAAATAACATACTAAATAGACTAAATTCTAAGTTTGAATAAACTGAAGTTTATGAGTGTGTGAGTGTGTGTTTTTCAAAATTACTGTAGTACTAAAAACTATACATTTCATGTGTCACCTGGTATTTCACAATCTGATTTGATAAGAAGTAAATCCCACAATGTCTTGGCATTAGAAACCTACACCCACTCTCCATCTGATCAAAATTTCAAGGAAAGCTGACATTATATTCAATATTTTTGTGCTTGTATCATTTATTATTTAAGAGAATACTGTACTCATTTGGCATGAAAAACACTTAGGAAAATGTGATCACTGAATGAATTGCAGAAATCAAAGAAGAAAAGCAGGAAAACATTAGAAAACCATGACCTTTTAGGTAATTATCTCAGAGATATTTGCTTATTAGCTATCCCAATACATTCAACAAAGGCAGAACTTATACTATATTTGAAAAGTTCTTAACAATTCAGAGGTACATTCAGAGAAGAATGCATAGCCCATTTTTGAATATTATAATTTTATAACACAGTCAAACATCAGCACAGGAAATATACATTTTAATAGGGATATAAGCTTTCAAGAGATCACTTGAGGATTACTTCTTTGGAACAGCTTTAATAATGGTAATTATAGGAGAGCAGATATTGCATGGGAGATATAAGACTACATCTTACTACTATTCTCTTACTACTAATCCAATTAGGGATGCAGGAAATTGAAGGTTTCTGGATGCAAATTGTGTACTATATAACTCCTCCTTCCCTCCTCCTCCTTTTATGCCTTATGTTATCAGATTAGGTGCAAAGCCATGCTGTGAATTTCAGCATCTATATTATTATTATTAACCATTATTAACTATATTATAATATATTATATTATTATATATAATATTATATATTAAATATATTATACATTATAAATTATTAACCAATCCATTATTCTCCACTTAGAGACAAACAACCTACTCTCTAATAAACAATTTGGTTTCAGAAAAAAACTATCCTGTAATCTGCAACTCTTACACTGCAAAAACATATGGACTACATAACTCGATCAGGGCAAATCAATAGATGCAATCTACACAGACTTCTGTAAACCCTTTGATTCAGTGGCACACAACAAACTACTACTAAAACTAAAATCTTATGGTATCTCTGGACAACTGCATAACTGGATAGAAGCATTCCTGTCAAACAGACAACAAATGGTCAAAATTGGGAGCGTCCTATCAAATTCTGTACCTGTCAAAAGTGGTGTCCCCCAAGGCAGTGTTCTAGGACCAACCCTCTTCATACTCTACATAAATGACCTCTATGAACATATTAAGAGCAACTGCATTCTCTTTGCTGATGATGTAAAGCTGTTCAATACCACAGACAATACTGCTACCCTTCAAAAAGATCTTGACTATGTATCAGAATGGTCAAACAAATGGCAACTTCAATTCTCAACAAATAAATGCTCTGTCTTACATATTGGCAAAAAAAAATATATCAGAAAATAAGGTACAGGCTGTATAGTCAAGACCTTGATGATGATCCAAGCTCTGTAAAGGACCTTGGAATCCTCATCTCTAATGATCCAAGTGCTAGAACCCACTGTAACTACATAGCCAAAAAGGCATTAAGAGTTGTTAACCTAATTCTACATAGCTTTTTCTCTGGTAATATCACACTACTAACTAGAGCATACAAAACATTTGCTAGACCAATATTCCAATACAGCTCATCACTCTGGAACCCACATCACGTATCTGATATTAGCACAGTTGAGAAAGTCCAGAAATATTTCACAAGAAGAGTTCTCTCCTCTGCTCATTGCAGAATACCTTATGCCACCAGACCTGAAATTCTAGACCTAAAAAACCTTAAATTATGCCACCTTCGGTCTGATCTAAGTATAGTACATAAAATTATATATTGCAGTGTCCTACCTGTCAATGAATACTTCAGCTTCAACCATAACAACACAAGATTAACAAGGTTAACTGCACCAAACTTGATTTCAGGAAATATGACTTCAGTAACAGAGTGGTCAATGTCTGGAATACTCTATCTGACTCTGTGATTTCTTCCCCAAACCCCAAAAAGTTTAACCCTTAGATGTCTACTATTGACCTCACTCCTTTCCTAAGAGGTCTGTAGAGGGCGTGCATAAGCGCACCAATGTGCCTACCGTCCCTGTCCTATTGTTTCTTTTATTTTTCTTATATGTACCCATTTCATGTATTCATAACTTTGTATATACTTATACCTATTATCTTGTAAGCGATTGACATATCAAATAAATTCTAAATTATAATTAGATGAGAACAAAGAAGATGAGAGTTTGTGGCATCTGTAGAATGTTAAGTTGCATAACTTTACATTGGGCTAATCTTTTTCAGTATTTGGCAATAATACTTTGATTTTTCTAAAATAAATTGAGAAGTATGATATATTTGGAAAGCAGAGCTCAAAGAATTACTCCAGTTTTCCTCTTAACTGTTGTAAATCTTCCCTTATGCAAAGAATTGTTGGGAATCCTAAAGAAACCAATATAGTATGCAGGATTACATTACAAAAATGTAAACTGAAGTTATTATTGCACAATAGAGATTCTCATTATGACAATCAGAATAAATATCTAAATAACCTAACCTTGTAATTGCTTTCCTCCTGAAATAGTAATTGTAAACAAGGTGTCCCATTTTTTCACTGAAGTGTTAAGGACTACTGGTACTAATAGAGAACAGAAGATGCCCTAAAGATCGTATGCCCTCTTCAAAGATCAATGGAAAAGCAACCTCTTTGCATGATAATAGCATGCTGACAGCAACATACTGTAAGTATCTCTCTATGCTTTTCAAGTATTTGCAATTCTATATGTATGATATTTTGTGTATTTGTAGAAGCAAGCATTTATAGAATTGTTGGCTGCTTCATAATTATCAGAAATAACTCTGGCTTTGTTTTTCTGGTGAGATTATTAGTATTCTAACTCAAGGAATAAATCAGGATTTCTCAACAGTTCTATTTTGTTTCTCTCTTACAAGAATTGAAAATATTTTTGTTTGCTTAGTCTAGATAGCTTTGGCCAGATAGAGTTGGCTCTGGATAGGAAGGAATTTGCTGCAGAAAAATCTATAGTTTGGGCATTTTTGTAGAATATTTTTTCACTCTGTCGGTCCCAGTGTCAGGGTTCCAAGTAATACACCCATTGCAAACAGAATTCCTAGGCAAGTTGGTTTCTCAAAGGACAGATTTATTAGGAGATATCATCTTGGCACAAACTGGTGGAAAGCAAACTCTGAATGTTCCCACACTTTCCACCACATTAAAAAGTAAAACTTTCCTGTTTTATCAAAACAATAAATCACATTGTCCAATCTGGATACTGGCTGGTCGCCTGGTTATGTCTCTCCTCCTCCTCTGGCCAGTTGGAATCATCAGAGAGCTATTTTATTTTGGCTATAAAACTCCATCTATCTCTACCCCCACTTCAGCTACAGGCTGTGTCAATCTGAAGCCATATGAGAAGTAACCCTGATGGGGGAAAAAACCCACAGAAAAGAAAACGGCTGCAGCCAAATCAGCTTCAGGCTTGACAGGTTGCTCCCCCTCAATTGAAGGAACCCTCCTGCAAAAGAGAGGCAGAACACAGTGAGGTTAGTTAAGCACTTCTAACTTCCTCTTCCTCTCCAGGTCTTTGGCCTTTGGAGTTACTTATCTTGGAATTGCTTCACTAGTGTATGTGCTTTCACCTTCCAACACTTCACCCAGGTGACTCAGAAAGAGAGTATCCTTTCCAGTGCACTAGATACCCTATGTACTCTCAAGTCCAACATTTTCTTTATCTGATAATGTGTTTGACCTTCAATTACAAGCTTAGGTGGTGCCTGATCTACTGGTCTGATTTGAGAGTTCACAGCAGTTTTTAATAGACTACTGTGGAAAACTGGATGCACTTTTCCTAGCAATTGGGGAAGCCTAAGTTGTACAGTATCCAGGTTAATTGCTTTTACTATGGGGAAAGGACCTACAAACTTCGGACTGAGCTTCTTAGAGGCTAGTTTCAATTTTAAGTACTTTGTGGACAAGTAAACCTTATCCCCTCCCCTTAAATTGTGGTTGGAGAGAACACTGAACTAAGTCCTGCAAAGACTCAATGGACCTCATGAAATCCCTCCAGAACTTAGCAGTGAAATGGATTCTTCTATCGGAGATGATCCTGCAGGGGACACCATGCAACCTATAGATATGCTTTATAAACAGATTAGCCAACTTCTGTGTTGATGGGAGCCCTGGGCAAGCTTGTTTTGAGAATAAGTCTATGATGGTCCAAATGACTGTACTCCCCCCATTCTCAGGGAACTCAACAATGAAGTCCATGGCTATTTCTTCCAGGGCTGGGACAGATCTGCCACACTGGAGCAGCCCTGGGGGTCTTCCCAGCCTCTTTTTCATGGCTTCATCACAACTCTTATCATAGTCCTCAATGTCCTTCTTCATCTTCGGCCATCAAAATTGTCTTCTGGCCAGATGCAAGATTTTCAAGTAGCCAAAGTGCCCTGGAATTATGACTCTTCTGGAAAGCCTGGAGTTGTAAGCTGCTAAGCACATACAATTTAAAGCCTTTTAGGCTACTCCGTCTCCTATGTTGTCTCTGTATCATAGGTCGGCTCATCTCTTAGCTTTTGGTTCATCTCCCCCCGCCCCCCCAGTCAGTGGTTCTCTATTGCTTAGCCTGTCCCCCAGTTATGGCTTGCGAGGCAAGTTGGGGAAAGGGAATTATGACATGAAACATCTCTTCACGCTTACTGTGGTATTGTGGTTTACGTGACAAGGCATCTGCCAAGAGATTTCCCCCCCCACTCCGCTCCAGAATGTACTTCAACTTGAAATTGAATCATTTGAAATACTGTGCTCAACGGACCAGCATCAGGGAGAATTTTTGGATTTTTTTTAGTGCCTCTAGGTTCTTATGGTCAGTCCATACTTCAAAAGGCATGTAACTGCCCTCAAGAAAGTGTCTCCAGATTAGCAGGGCCCACTGGACCACATAGGCTTCCTTCTCCCCACACTGCCCATCTCGGTTCACTCTCAGTCAATTTTTTGTAGGTGTAAGCGCAGGGCTGTAAGTTGTCCTCTATATTCCTTTGGAGGAAAACTGCTGCAATGGCCACATCGCTGGCATCGGTTTGGATTATAAAGGGCTGTTCTGGATTAGAGTGCTTGAGAACTGGCTCCTTGGCGAACAGCCTCTTTAATTCCTTGAATGCTCACTGGCATTCTAGGGTCCACTTTAGGGATTGACTCAGTTATGGTTGTTGAGCTTGGGGTCTATCCCCAGCTTTAGCATTCTGTAGCCAACTTCCTACAAGATGATGGGGCCCCACTTGTCTAATCATGCCAGGCCCAGAATTATTGCTTCTGTCATTTTTGGTACTACCACGAAGTGGATGAATTCCAAGTGCCAGCACATTTTCAGCTTTACAGATTTGGTGAAGAGCATGGCAGGGGTTCCACCTATCATTCACCTGTTGACCTGCTCAAAACATATGGGTCGGGTCATTGTCTTCATCCTGATCTCCAGCTTTAGAACTGTGGCTAGGTTGATCAGACAGCAGGTGCAGCCCATGTTTATGATCACATCCACTTCCCATTGTGCCCAGTCTTAGATCCTACTATTCTTGACCAGATGGTGAATGGGCAAACAGCTTCACTCACCATTGGGTTGTCCTTGCCTTCATCACTGTAATAGGCCATTAGGACTTGGAGTCCCAGGGCCAGAATTCCTTCTTCCCTGGCTGGGGGAAAGAGACCTCGATGGCCTGGCAGGCAAATTTTCTCCTTTTCATCACCCTCCACAATGGCTTCCTTAGTCTGGCTGGCTTGGAGGTTTTCACTCCTGGTTGGGGGGTGGAAGCCAGACTATCAGCCACCTTGTGGCCTTGGCGGTCACAGTGGAAGGCTGTGCAGAGGCCCCTCTCTGTGGCTCCTCAAACTTCCAGGGCCTAGCAGGTATCTCAATGGTTGGCTCTCAATCCTGAGCTGGGCTTCAGGCTGAGGAGCTAAAGCAGTCAGCCCAAGGGGCTGCTGTGGATCTGGGGTAGAGATCCACTGTGCCTGGAGCCAACCATGGCTGGGATGGTAAACCAGCTGGGCAGCACCTGCCATCTCATCTGGAGTCATGGGGTGGCTGGGCGGACTACCTCCTCCATGGTGTCTCAGCAGGCTATTGAGCCCCAGGTTCTCAAGGCTCATCTGATCGAACCCCTTTGGCCGTTCTTCCAGGCTCTGGCTGTGTAATGCTATTCAGAATCCCCAGGCCTCCGACTCATCTAGGCCCAGCGGGGCCCATTGCTCAGGGTTTTGGCCACAACAGAAGAATCCCATGGGCCATTCAGGGGCTTCTCTCTGTGGCTCTTCAAACTGCCATGATCTGAGTCGTCGGCCAAGCAGTCGTCTTTTGGGTTGGCTCTTAATCCATGGCAGGGCTGCAGGTGGAGGTGGAGAATGGGTCGACATAGGAGGCTGCTGTGAATCTTGGGTAGAGACCCACAGTGCCTGGAGCCAGCCACAGCTGGGATGGTAAAACCTGCTAGCTGCACCTGCCATTTCAGCCTGGGGCCGTGCAAAGCTGGGAGACCTACCTCTTCTGTGGTGTATTGGCAGGCTCCATTCTGGTCCCGGGTTCTCAAGACTCATCCGATTGAACCCCTCTGGTAGGCTTTTCAGGCCCTGGCTGCCCTGTTTTCCTCTGGATGTGGTGGTAGCCAGCTCCCTCCTCATCACCACCGGAAAGTCCTTCGCTGGCCTTCAGAATGGATTTCGGCCTTATCCACCTGGCACAAGTCCCCAGTGAGCAGCATTCTGATGCAGAGCTTAGGCTGGGTGTCCACGGGCCATACATGCTCTGCCACTTCCACTTCCACTAATCACTGGGTATCCCAGAGAGCCTGCTGTTTCCCCAGGTGGCCACCACAGTAAGCATCCATTTCATCCCTCTTCTACATTCTACTGTCTTCTCTGAGTCTTCCTACTCCCTGGGTAGACAGGGTGGGCCGCCAGGGCTCAGGACCCCAGAAAGTGGCTCCATTGGAGAAGAGAATTTTGGAGAGTTGGTTTAATGTCAGGATTCCAAGTAATGCACCCATTGCAAACAGAACTCCTAGGCAAGTTGGTTCCTCAAAGGACAGTTTTATTAGGAGATATCATCTTAGCACAAACTGGTGAAAAGTGAACTCTGAACGTTCCCTTCCCACATTAAAAAGTAAGTTTTCTGTTTTCTCAAAACAATAAATCTCATTGCCCAATCTGGATACTGGCTGGTTGACTAGTTACGTCTCTCCTCCTCCTTTGGCCAACTAGCTAGCCATTGGAATGTCTCTGACTCATCAGATAATTATTTTGTTTTGGCTATAAAATCCCATCTATCTCTACCCCCACTTCAGCTACAGGCTGTGTCAATCTGAAGCCATGTGAAAAGAAAACCCAATAGGGAAAAAAAACTAACAGAAAAGAAACAGCTGCAGCCAGGTCAGCTTCAGGCTTGATACCCAGAGAGCTCAGGATTTTAAACTTTCATTTTAAATGAGTTGTCTGTTTTTGTTTTACTTGCTGTCTTGTATATTTCAGTAACCATTTTCTTTTAACTCTTTATCTTCTTCAATTTTCCCCATATTTCTATAAAGCCTTTGCACAGTCTTTTAGTTCAAAATTTTCAATACTTTTAATTATTTTTCATTCCTATTTCTTCTATATTTATCTCTAATATTTATATTCTTAGCCTTCTCTTTAATCTGCTGTTCTTTTCCTTCCAATATATAAAAATAAAAATGTTGATTATAAAATTGAGGAAAGGACATAAAAAAGGCCAGATACTATTAGGAAAGTTCTTAAAGAAGAGAGAAAGAAATGGTATAATTACAGAATTTCTTTTGGGAGAGTCCGAGCTACTTCCAATACTGCCTTTCTTGGTTTTCTGGGCCAATGAAGTTCCAAAGCGAAGTGTTTCATACACAGGGTCAACTTTATTGCCACAGGCTGAGGGGAAAAAACAAAACATTGGTACATTTGAAAGATAAGACAGAACAAGTTCTTTCCATAAACAGTGAAAAATATCATGCACCATAATAATACAATCCAACTGCTATGACAGCATGATAAGGTAGCAACAATGTTGCATTGGAATATCTACAAGAAAAACACCTGCCTGCAAGCAAAAACTTGTGGAACCATAAATTAGACAAAGTAATAGAAAATGATGTTGCTCTGAAATTCAACGAGATAAGCACTTGCCACATAATTCCATAGATCTTCTTAACTGTCAATAATGTTGGAAGTTTCAATTTCCCCCTGCTCTCCTAGCAAAACAGTCCCCACCTTTGTCAAGTAGGGCTATTAAAATAGCTGGTGCCAGTTTTTCACAACAAAAGGAAGGAGAAAATTACAGACATCAGATACAGAGAAAAAACTTCACAAACTAGCTCAGATCCTTTCCCATAGAAATCAAATAGATAGCAAGCTATAAAACTTGGGAAAAGCGAACCAAAAGGCAGGACAGGAAACTCAGGAACAAACAGCTATTATAAAACAATTACTCTTATCAAGATCCCAGGAAGAAATCCCAATATCAAGAGACAGGAACTCATCACACACACACAAATCAAAGACTTCAAGAGTTCACACTTACTAAATCAAAGAATCTGAAATGTATAAAAGAGAGGGTTTCTTACTCACTTATTAGATTAATCCTAGGAACGCTGTGAGATTTCTTACCTGCCTTCCTATTAATAAACTGATTCTGACTTTCAACGCAGCTGACCAAATTATTTTGCATGTCTCCCAGCCGGGAAATTTGAATCCACAAAGGGAAGAACTTTGCCTATCACAAAAGGGCAAGGCTGCTTTTTTCCTTCCATCAATAAGAAAGACAAAAAGTCTGAATAGTGGACATGGCAGTACTTGGAGGCAGCAGAAAAGAAGAGAAACAATTGGAGAAGGTAATAAAACACTAAATCTATAAATAGAAATAGAACAACTATGGAAAAAGAAAACAAATATAGTACTACTAATAATTGGCATATTTGGGTGCAATCCCAAAACTGGAACACCACTTGAACTCCACAAGCATTGACCAAATCACTACCAGTCAATTGCAAAAGGCAGTTTTACTTGGAACAGTAAAACATCCTGTGACAATACCTTCAACACCATCAAGCATCCATATCTTTGTATCCCAGGTCCTTGGAAAGGACTTGGTATGTTGAATGAAAATGCCAAATCCTGTGTAAATATCTAACTGACTATGCAATAAACAGTAAAAATAATATCAGAAACAATGTTTGGCAGAGAGTTAGATCTTAGAAGTGGGGTGTCAAACTTGATTTCATTGAGGTCTGGTTCAGCATTGTGGTTGTCCTGCAGAGGCTGGGAGGAAGAATCGCATGACCAGGGTGGTTGCAACCGACTGGGTGTAGCCTGCAGGCACCGCCAGTTTGATGTCACTCATGTAAGTGGTGCCTGTGGTGCCGGATGGGATTGGGGAGAGAATCCAGGGGTCTCTGGTGGGTGGGGCAGTGGGTGGTGAGTTCATCCTGTGAGAGGATGAGGAAAGGTGAGACAGGGAGCAGGGCAGCTGCAGCCAGAAACCTTCGGACCACAAGTTCGCTGCCCTTTGTACACGGGGGTGTGGGGTGGGGAATGGTTTCTGGTACATGGAGTCCACTGTTACCACTGGGCTGCCTGTCCAAGTGGGGGGCATGTGATGTGGACTGCTGGATATGCTTACTCCATCCCACTGTCTGTTTTGGCTTGTGGGTGGAGAGCAGGTTGCCGATGATCATCTTCTTCTCAGCTCCCTTGTGGATCTTCCTCTTGGTCTACACATGGAGTCTTTTCCCCTTGTGCACGCAATGCACCTTGGCCCCATTGTGGGCTGCCGCTATCACCACTCAACAGATCTGTCCAACCTGAAGGAGGTGAAGTGGCAAGCTAGAGAGGCCAAACAGATGTGGTAGAGCATGCTCAGGTCCAGGAAGCAAAAGATAGCCACTATGAATGGGAAAAGCGTATCGGTGTCATGGCCATCCAAGGCCAGAAGATGGGGGCAGGTATGCAATCTCAGCTGGGCTTGTGCAGCCATGGCAGCAATGGAGATCTGGCTTTCCCAACTTGCAATGGCTGTCTTTTACCTGCTGGGCCTGGGTATGTTCTACTACCCTTACTCACCTTTCTAGCTCTCTGCTTCACCTCCTTTGGGCTGGAAAGGCCTGGTGCTCCAGGCAGTGATGGCAGGGGACTAATGGACCTGTGTGAGCTGCTGGTGGCCTCGGTGGAGCTGCTGGTGGCCTCGGTGGTGGCAGCTTGCAGAGGTATGTCAGGTATGCAAGGGGAATGTTCTCCACATGTGGGCCAAGGATAAGGCCCACAAGGGGGCCGAGATGGCTGAGGAGATGACCAATAGGAACTTGCTCTCTAACTGCAAGCAAAAACAGTATGTGGGCCAATAGTGTCTGGCAACAGCTGGCGGATCCTCTGCTTCACCTTGTATTAGTTCACAATGGTGGCAGTAGCCACAGGCAGAGGTGCAGGGGGGAGGCATGCAGTCTGGCCTGCTGGATGCTCCAGGCAGCCACCTACCTCATTCCAGCCACATGGAATGGAGCAGGTGCATCTGGTGGTCCGCATCATGTGTCTCCCACCGACTCGATCTGCTGCTGGTGCTGCCACCACCATGCCTGCTTCTTGGAGCACCAGCTGTGGAGCCCTTGCTGCTGGACATCTCTCCACACACAAACCTGAAAGGGCAGAGATGCTGGTGTGGGCGCAGCACTTATCTTTAACCTGGTGGCATCTATACAAGGATAGGATGGGCCAAGGCAATCCTGGCCCGATGCCACCTGTGTCATGTGCACATGCAAGGATAGGGTGGGCCAGGCCTGTGCACATGTGTGCCTACCTCCTCCTATGTGCACATATGCCTGCTGGAATAGGCTAAGCCAGGTCTATGCATGTGTGTGCCTGCCTCCTCTTGTATGCACATGTGCATACCAGGATGGTATGGGTTGGGCCAAAGTGATGCGGTTTGGCCTTTTATAGTTTCCAGGATGGCCGCATGGGCCGAATCTGGCTAGTGGGCCTTTTGTTTGACACCCCTGTCTTAGAACAAAGCCTCCAGACATCATCCTCCATGCTTTATCAACTGCTTATTATTTATGGAAGAAATGTTGTCACACTGGAACTACCCTCAGTTTTATGACCAGATGAAAAAGTTTCTAGAAGAAAATGGAGCACGTTCACTTACGCAAAGATTCTATGATGAATGGAGAGGAAACTGAAACATTAAGAGAGCTACTATTGGACCACTACAGTAGAATTCTTCCCATCTTGCTGGAAGATTCTGTGACACCATAGCCATTTCTTCTTTGATTGTTGAAGAGAACAGAGGTTCATCTAGTAGTCAACATCCCCTCCCCCAAAAAAATCTTCCTATTCCTATAAGATGCCTATTTCTGGTGGTAATTTCTATGACTCTCAACAATTTTACATTTTTTTGACCTGCCGTTCCTGGCCTTTTAATCCATGATAGTAATGACATAGCAAAGGGCTGGTCAGCTAGCTAATCTATTGCATGCTGCTGCCATTGTTGCTTCATCCCATTGTTGTTCCATTGATGATATGTTAAATCAATCCGTGAAGGAGATAAATAGGAATGCAAACAGTCTGTGCTCTTGTTGGGGGCAAGTGGGAAATTCTGGTAGGGAGAATCATCTTCCCTGCTCCTTGGCCCCCAGTAGTAACAGCAGAAACTGAGGACAGGAGGAAATAACATTGCAGAAGATGCGGAGAAATATTGCACTTTTAGGTAGTATAGTAGGATAGTTAAGAGGTTCAGGTCTAATTTATTTTATTTTATTTATTTATTTGTCAAGCAAGTATTAGGTAACAGGTATAAGTATAAGCATAGTTATGAATACATGAAATGGATATGAATAAAAAATGAAACAATAGGTCAGGGACAGTAGGCACGTTGGTGCACTTATGCACGCCCCCTACAGACCTCTTAGGAAATGGGTGAGGTCAACAGTAGACAGTCTACAGAATGAGAATCTCTCATTCCTGTGACTTTTAAAGAAAAAACCTTGAAATCACATCATGTTTATGCTGTTAACAGTCCTCAAACTTTATGCCTTGGCATGAGAATTTTCAGGTTTATGAACTTTTTGTAACATTTATGTATTTTTTCCTTTGTTGAAATTTTCCTCCTCAACAAGATTTGGACAACTCCAGGAAGGAAAATGAATGTCATCAATGAAAACATATAAAAGTTTATGTAGGCCACTGAACATCAAAGTTCATAGCATAGAAACTTATAAAAATCAGAAAATTAATCAGAGTTTACCAATTGGCATTGCTTCTTTGATGCAGCCAAACTGCTCCTGAATGAGAATGGGACTGCTGTAGTAACGACAGAAACCTTTGGGCTAGAAAGAAAGAGAAAGGAAATGAAGATATGATACTAGGAGAACTAGAGGCAATAGATGCACGCATTTAAATTTGAAGGCAAAAAGGCATTTCAGAGCTCATTCACTTAGCACCTGCTCTAACTCTTACAGAAGCTGCACTTTCCCGCCAGTCATGAAAATGCTCTCTGGATTTATTAACTAACTCTGAGAAAAAATACCATACTTTTCACACTCTAAGATGCATTTCCTCCCCCAAAAGTGAGTGGAAATGTCTGTGCGTCTTATAACATGACTATTGTGGTGGGCCAAGGCGGGTTGGTGCGCCACCTCTGGGGAATACTGGAACCTTCCACCTGCCTGTTTGCTGCCTGCCCGTTTGTCTCTGCCCATTCATTGCTGCCCGATCGCTGCTGCCTGTTTGCTGCTGCCTGTTTGCTGCCGCCCATTCACCACTGATTGGGGGCAGTGAATGAGCTGGAGCGAATGGGCCATAGCAATTGACGGCAAACAGTCTGTGGCAAATGGGCCACAGCAAATGAGTGGGCAGCAAGCAGGCCACAGTGAATGGGCAGGCAGAGAATGGGCAGCTGCAAATGAGCAGGCAGCGAACCGGTGGCAGAGAATGGCCAGCAGTGGCAGTGGCAATCCCTGCCACTTAGAACAGCTGATCATGGTATTCCGAGAAGTCGATTCAACTGCCAATCAGCCGCTTGGCAGTGAAGGTTCCAGTGCTCCCCAGCAGCGGCAGTGGCTCAGCTCAATTGACTGGTGGTGGCCGCAATGGAGTGGAGCCCTGATGAGCCACATGCTGGGGCTGCGATAATGTTTATTGAATGGATGCTGGGAGGCAGATTTTTTTTCTTGTTTTCCTCCTCTAAAGCTAATGTGCATCTTATAATTCAGAGTGTCTTATAGTGCAAAAATTATGGTAATTCAGAATTTTTTAGAAATTCAGAAAGACTCAGAAATTCTTAATTATCAAAATGTACATAACTACAGGTTTACATTGCAAAATAAATATTTGAATAGAACCATTAAAATAATACCTATGGCATTTGCACATATTGCAAGATAAGTCTGAGATGGAGTATTCCTGGAGAGGAACTAATAGGACTTTTGTTCTGATTCAGAAAGAAACCAGGAAATCAAATTTGCTTTTCTGCTGAATTTAGAGCACAATTCAGAATATAGGTGGCCCTTGGTCACAGTATTATTACCTACTTATTTGCCTTTTGACAAATTTGTAGATTTGGGAATCTGCAAACTGTTGAAAATCAGAGTATAAAACAAGAACAGCATACTGCTTCACTTATTCAATCTTGCCATTGCTTGTAAACTAAGGAAAAGGTGGAAATAGACAAAGGCACAGTAAGGAGGACCCAGAAGATTGTAGAAATCAGCAATACAGTCCTTGTAGAAGGAAGAATGTACAAAATGAAAACACTCAGTATTATCTTTGCCTATAGGCACCTGCTGCACAAACATAAAGAGACAGGGAATGATTTCTACAACCTTTTAGTAATGCAAGTATATTTCTTTAACTCAGCTAAAAAAAGAAGTTTGGAGGGATCTGTTGGACCAACATCTCTTACTGAGCCTTATTTGCAGGTTTATTCAATAGTTTATATTGGCTTACCAATTTTCCCATGCACCGTTGCTGTCCAGTGCTCTCTGCACATTTGTGGTGAATGCTCAGTTTGCATGCCTTACAGCGTAATCCATGTTTAGCATTTGTCCCTGTCAAAGGCACAGATACAATCAATAGTTTCCATATGCTCATCAAACCACATGGCATATACATTCAAATGAAATTCAACTTCCCTCCCCAAAAAATTCTTGTTCTAAGTGAGTAGAATCTGTTTCTTTCTTTCATATGATAAAGTGAGTCTGGAAAAATTTATTTTAACTGCAAATAATTGCATTGCAGATATATGAGAAAACAGAATTGCACATATGTAAATGATTATTTAATTTTTTAAAAAAGATTTTAACCCAATCTTTATTATTTTTATGAATAATTCGAGATGGTAAACTTATTTAATGCTTCTTCCTCCTCCTGTTTTTCCACACAACAAAAACTCTGAGATAAGCTGGAATGAAACAGAATGATTGACTCAAAGACAATCAGCTGGCTTTTCATGCTTAAGCGTGACTAGAGATTGGCCTGTGAGAGATCTCATGGCTTTACTGGTACAAAAGAATGCAGTGAGAAATAAGGTTCCAGGTGGTATAGTACTAGCATATGGTGTAGTGGGCACAATGGCAAGCAGGATCAGATAGATAGGACCAAATGGCAGAGCTAGCTGTTAATATAAGTGAGCCCAAGTTTGTTCATGTGACTATGGGGTACTGCATCAGTCAATACTATTGGTTATCAATCTCTTTGTTTAACCTATCATAACAAAGTGGTTACTAAATAAATGCATATTAAGCAAGGACTTTGCATGAATAGAACACAATAGAATAAAAAATGCAGATCTAGGCTCCACTCTCACAATAAAGATATTTACAGAAATGCTTTCTTGAAATATTTTTGCCATATATCTTGTAGTATGTAAATGTAGTACCTGCATTTCCTACTGATTTTTATGCAACAAACATCCTACACATATAATTCTGATCAAATTATATTTATATATAAATAAATATTCATTATTATTATTATTACTGCCTTTCTGTCCTAGTATTGCCTATTCTGACTAGCAGCTGGACACCAGGATTTTGACACAAGACTTTTCTAATCTACAAGGTCACATTAAAGTATGGATACCAGAGATTGGATATTCACTCTACCATTGAGCCATATGTATAAATGATTGACTTAATAACTTATATCAATTTGAAAAATCTAGCAGTAAAAAGGCAATTCTGAGGGGCAGAATTATTATCATTAATATTACCATTAATACTACTACAACCGTCCCCGACCTATTGACCTTCCGGCGCGCACTAAAAACGCACTTATTCCATCAAGCCAGTCTGGCCTAAAGCTATGTGTAGGGTTTTAAATTTGATTTTAAATGGTTTTAGCTTCTTAATTTCCTAATTTTTTAATCTTCTGATAATGGCCAATCTATTTAATTCTTTTATTTTAATTATTGTATGTGTATTTATATGTATATTTTATCTGGCTGTACACCGCCCCGAGTCCCCCTGGGAGAGGGGCGGTATATAAATTTAAATAAAGTAAAGTAAAATACTAACACTATGACATTGATTTAAATAGCAATCGCACTTAAACTTATATACTGTTTCACAGTGCTCTACAGCCCTCTCTAAGTGGTTTACAGAATTTGCATTTTGCCTCCAACAATCACATGTTGGCATTCTATTCCCAGAGCAGTCAGGATGCCTCATAATCTAAAGTAAAACACAATTTTGGATTGTCTGTGTCCACTGACCCATGAAAGAAAAACCAACAATTTCAGTTTTACACCCCACCATGTGATTATCTTACTTGCAAGACTACCATGATTTCTATTTCCTGAAACAATTTAAGAAAAGTAATGAAAAATTATTCAAGCCTTATTTTGAGCATGTACTAGCTTATCCCCTGAACCTAACATGATCATGTGTAAGAAGTTGTGGCATCTTGCTTAAAATAAATAATTCTGTGCCCTTAACCTCTGGAATTTGTGATCTCTTTTTTCCCCATATCTCATATATGCAAATGTTTAAAGCCTCATAATTCAGTCCTGGCCAGCAAAAATCTATTAAGGGTTACAAGAGATAACAACATACTTATTTTAGCTTTGATCAGATAAACCAACTTTATATTCCTTCCTTTACTTCCTTATATTCCTTTAATCTTGATCCTTAATCCTTTCAGCTAAAGTCATGGAATTTGATTTCTTGTAATTTTTTTCTTTGTCCCTTCCCACAAAATTCTTCACAACTTTTAACATATCTCTTTATAAACCCAGATATTCAGATATTTATATGGACCCACTGGGTTCATTCAGTATAAAATTAATCCCAATAGACTTTTAATAGGAATTTCTGGAAATCTATGTTGGTTTGCACCACTGACATTTTTGCAGTTTTTTACTCAGAGGGAGAAAAAAAATATTGTTAACTTTTCCTTTTGTCTAATGTAAATTACACTCCAACTTCTGAATAATTATAAATGTTATCAAATATAAATATAGGGACCTAACTTCAGCTTTGCATTGGCCTATGATTTTAGTTCAGACTGCGAAAAAGCAGCAAAATAGAACACATAATATTTTTATTTTTGCTAAAATTCATGATTTTTCCCTTTCTTTTTAAAAGATGAGTTATGATATAACATAATAAGAGTTACAGGATTCACCAGAGAATAATTTGCTTTCCTTTGGAGAAACTGATATGATACTTAGCAAAGTGTGCATTTCATATTGTGCACTTAAGAAAAAAAATCCATGTTTAGAAGACATTTCATTTTGTCTGCAGATTCTTTTTAGAACCCACTGTGCATCTATGATGGCAAATCTCTCTCTAAAACTGCTCCAAATATACCCAGAGGTAACAAATGTAATACAATAACAGAAATACAAAGAGTTTGTCCTGTTAGGATTCATTTTATAGAATGGCTTGATATCAGCTTTCCAACCAAACTCTCCATCTCAATTCCGCACTCAGAGACAAAGTCCATCCAAGTAAGAATTTATTAGAAAGTCATATTGGCACATTTGGGAAAACCTGAATCTGAAATTCCACATTTCCCCCTGCTAAATTAAATTCACATCCAACCCCTTTACTGTCAAGTCACACTCTCCAATCCACCTTCATTCTGAACTCCCGCCATGTCTGGTCACTCCTCTCCAAATTCCAGTAACAATGTGAATGATAGGAATTCACATTAGTCTAATAAAAAGGGGTTTTGTTGGGACAAGGGGTCTATTTCGTGATTTTGTGAAACCTAGGTCAGAACACTATCTGCTTTTGCATTCCAACTTTTTACCCAAGTGACTTCAGAGAAAGGGTACCCCTTCCACTGAATTAAATATTGTAATTGACCTCTATGCAAACTGGAATCAAGAATCTTCTTTATCTCGTAATGTTCTTACATATCCACCTGAGATCCGCCTGAGATCCAGCCGAAAGACAAAGACCAGACAGGAGACATCCCAGGGGATAAGAGGAATCCACCTAAGATCTGACTTAGAAATGGGAAACTGGTAGCAAAAAGGCATCTAGTTGAGGGGCTGCAGAGTCACCAAAAGGGAAGCTGCTTAAAAATATGCTGGTGGGTAGTATTTTGGCTAATTTTGAGATTTTAGAAGGATTTGATATGGAATCAAAGGAAGCATTTTCTCATTATTGTATGTCTGTCTGGCCTCAAACTCCCTTGAACAATCCAGGTAATTTTTGGCTGTTTCAGGGACTTCATACTCTGGGACTTATTGAGCAACTAAAAGCAATATTGGAGAACAAGAGAGACAGAGAGATACAATATTTGGGTTTATTTGTGAAACTTGTTAATAGTCCACTTCTGTTAGAGGAGTATGGCAGTAGTGTATAAATGTATCTATGTTGTGTTATTTCCAAGACTTGGGAAATGAGCAAGACCCTGTCATAACAATAAACAAAAAGGCATTATGATAATGATGATGATGATGACAGTATACACAGCAAACGAGATAACCATACTGGGTTTTGTATCACAAATCACTAGTCGAATACTTCCCAAATGTTTAGGACTGCATGATGTATCGGCAAATTATGCGAGCAGATCCCAGTAAGGTGGCCTTCTGCAGCTGACCAATGGTGATCTTGTCAACGCTAATTGTTTTTCAGTGCTTGCCTAGGTCTTTAGGCACAGCACCCAGTGTGCCGATTACCACTGAAACCACCTGTACTGGTTTATGCCAGAGTTTCTGCAATTCAATTCTCAAGTCCTGATATCTAGATTGTTGTTGTTGTTGTTATTATTATTATTATAAAAAGGGATTTGGAAAAATGGAGCTCATTGGCTTGCGAAAATTCCCTAAAATAATGATAACAATGATTGATTTGCCTGGAGAAAATATGAAAGGAAATATCTGTAGGTGGATTTTTTTTTATACAAGCAGTTTGAGTGGAGGATAAATGTGTAAGTATGCTGATGTGTAATGTCTGTGTGTGTTGACTCTCTATCCCTAAACTGAAAGGGGTTAATTATTTTTATTCCCTTTCTTATAAAGAAACCCAATACTCCTCCGGTTATATTGGAGGACTCTGAGACTGGTCTGCCACCCCCTACTCTTGGAAAGGGATGTCTTAGACAAGGAGATCCCTCTGGGAATGCCCCCTCACAGAGCCACAATGGGATCTGGATGATGATCGGGACAATATGAGACTATGAAATTATTAATCTAAAAATGGAGTTTCCAAAATTAAGAAACTTGCAAAAGTATATGAAATAAGGCAAAAGAAAGGAAAGTCCTGGAGATTTTCTTGAAAGAATATACCAGGCTTTCAGGCAATACACTGATTTAGATCCTGAAGCCTTAGACAATCAGAAAATGATAAACATGATTTTATAGGGCAGTCAGCAGAAGATATAAGAAGAAAGTTACAGAAAATAGGAGGTTGAGATAGTTTATAAAGTTTCTACTAACCGAAGGTAAGAAGAAAATAAGAAAGAAATTCAGAAGGCTAGCTGAAATGCTATCTTCCTAGCAGATGCCCTTAGGTAAGAAAAGGGGGGAGGAAGGAGGGAAAACCGGAAGAGTACAGAGAGGAGGGGGAGTTTAGGGAATCTGAAATAGTACGGATATGGAAGAGGAAAGTGTGCTATATGCAGAAAGGAAGGTTATTGGAAGAGTGGATGCCTGGCAGAAAAAGCAGAAAAAGAAGAATGAAGAGCCCAGGGGCAGGGAGCTATTGTTCCCCCAACCTCCAAACCTCTGGTGGAATTCCAAAGTGGGGAATCTAAACATTTTTAAAAATTTATTTTATTTCATTTTGTCAAGCAATTATAAGATAACAGGTATAAGTATAAACATAGTTATGAATACATGAAATGGATACATATAAGAAAAATAACAATAGGACAGGGACTGTAAGCACGTTGGTGCGCTTATGCACATCCCCTACAGACCTCTTAGGAAAGGGGTGAGGTCAATAGTAGACAGTCTAAGGTTAAAGTTTTTGGGGTTTGGGGAAGAAACCACAGAGTCAGATAGAGTATTCCAGACATTGATCACTCTGTTGCTGAAGTCGTATTTCCTGCAATCAAGTTTGCTGCAGTTTACCGTGAGCTTGTATCTATTGTGTGCTCTTGTATTGTTATGGTTGAAGCTGAAGTATTCATTGACAGGTAGGACACTGCAATATATAATTTTATGTACTATACTTAGATCAGACCGAAGGTGGCGTAGTTCTAAGTTGTCTAGGTCTAAAATTTCAAGTCTGGTGGCATAAGGTATTCTGCAATGACTAGAGGAGTGGAGAACTCTTCTTGTGAAATATTTCTGGACTTTCTCAACTGTATTAACATCCGTTATGTAATGCGGGTTCCAGACTGATGAATTGTATTCAGTTCAAAAGTATCGGTCTAGCAGATTTTTTTTTTAATAAAGTTTTTATTTTTTACAACAAACATACAAACAAGACATAAAAATATAAAACCCTTTCAATTATATACATACAGTGTGTCAGTTGGTTACAATCTTTTGTGCTATCCTTTTTTTTGCCATTACTCACAAGTTGTATAAATTTTCACCTTATCAATCTAATGTGCTTATATATTATTAATCATTAATCATTCATTTGACTAAACTGTTTTTCCATCATTTTATGTGAGATATTTTAAATTTCATTATAATTTAATCTTATACATTCATCTAATGGTTATATATTTTATATTGTATTCTATATTAACCTATTAACTTTTTATTGTAAAGCTTCCTAATCTATTTCTTTACCATGTCTTTTTATCTAACCATTGACAAATTAAATTCCATATCATATAAAATTGTTTGTCTTCTAGTTCTCTAATTTCAAATATCAATTTACTCATTTCAGCACAGTCCATGATTTTCTTAATAATTTCCTCCTGCATAGGTATTTTTTCATTTTTCCAGTTCTTAGCAAATACAATTCTAGCTGCTCTTAAAACATTTACAATCAAATATTTCAATTCTTTGCTGTATATTTCCAGTATTCCCAATAAGAATATCTCAAGTTTAAAGTCTATGTGTTGTTTTATCATTTTTTTCAACCATGTGTGGATTATAATCCAGTATCTTTTTGCATCCGAGCGTGTCCACCTCATATGGTAATATGAATCAGGTATCTAATGACATTTCCAACATTTATCTGATTTATTCTTGAACATTCTCGCAATTCTCATCGGGGGTAGGTGCCACCTATAAAACATTTTATACAAATTTTCTTTATACGGAGTTGACATTGTCATTTTATAATTTTGAGACCACAATTTTTGCCATTTATCTAGGTCACTCCCATATCTAAAATTTTCCTCCCAAGCAATCATCGTTTAACTTGTTCTTCCTCTAATTTAAACTCCAGCAAATGTCCATAAAGTTTAAAATTACTTTTTCATCAGTACCTGTCAAAATTTTATCTAAGTCAGTCAACTTATCATAGATACCTTCTGTTTTAATATCTTTATCAAACCTAGATTGTATTTGCAAATATGAAAACCAATTCATTTTTACTCCTTGTTCTTCCAACGCTTGCAGAAATTTAAGTTCACCCTTTTCATTCAATATCTCACCATATCTAATTGTTTGTTCCTTTTTATATATTATTGGATAAGAAAAAGCTTCAATAGTAGATAACCATAGTGGAATTTTTAGATAATATTGCTTTTTTATCTTCTCCCAGTTTAAAAACAATGCTTCTCGAATATAATGTCTTCTAAAATACCCCTGCGTTTTAGTTCCCTTATACCAGAGGAAGGCATGCCACCCTAACAGCAAGTCATCTCCTTCTAAATTCTAGTATTCCTTAGTGTTATCCACTCCTTTACCCACATCAAACTCGTCGCTTGGTAATATAATTCCCAATTGGGCAAAGCGAATCCTCCTCTTATTCTTGCATCTTGTAACAGTTTAAGTTTTATTCTTGCTTTCTTCCCATGCCAAATGTATTTTAGCATTATTTTATTTAGATCTTCAAAAAATTATTTTCCTAATCTAATTGGAATTGTCTAGAATAAATATAAGATTCTAGGCAATACATTCATCTTAATTGTAGATATTTTCCCAATCAATGATAATTGTAAATTTTCCCATTTTATCAAATCTGTCGCAATCTGTTGTTTGAGTTTAAGATAATTGTCCTCCTTAAGTGTGCTACATCTTGGTGTTATGTGTATCCCTAAATACTTAATCTTATTTGTGACCTGGATCCCCAAAACTTCCTCCAATTCTTTCTTTCATCTTGCTAATATGTTCTTTATTAAAATCTTTGTTTTATCTTTATTTATTTTCAGACCTGCTACTTTCCCATACTCTTCTATCTTTTCTATCAGTTTAAGTGCTGACTCCAATGGATCCTCTAATATGAATACCAGGTCATCTGCAAAAGCTTGCAATTTATACTCTTGTTTAATTTTCATTCCTTTTATTTCTTTTTCTTCTCTGATGTTCCAATTCAGCACTTCCAGTGTTAACACAAACAACAGAGGCGACAGTGGACAGCCTTGTCTAGTCTCTTTTCTTATATCTATAAAATCTATTAACTCTCCATTTATTATAACCTTTGCAGTTTGTTTACAATATATCGTTTCTATGGCTTGGGTAAATTTTTTACCAAAGCCCATTTGTTCCAATTGTAGCAGCATAAACCACCAATTCACATTATTAAAGGATTTTTGTGCATCTAAAAACATCAAAGCCATTTGTTTTTTGGGATGTGCCTCATAGTATTCCAGCGTGTCTAAAATTATTCTCATATTGCCTTAATTTGTCTCTTTGGCAGAAATCCATTTTGATCAGAATGAATAAAATTGTTTAAGTATCTTTTCAGTCTTTCTGCCAGAATTGAAGCAAAAATTTTATAATCTGAGTTTAATAGGGATATAGGTCTGTAATTTTTCACTTGCTGTGGGTCTGTGTCCTTCTTCAGTACAAGCGTAATATATGATTCTGACTATGTTTTGGGTATTATCTTCCTTGTCATAACTTCATTCATAATTTCTAATAAGTGAAGATTCAATGTTTCCTGAAATGTCTTGTAAAATTCCTTTGGCAGACCGTCCAGACCTGGTGCTTTCCCAATATTTTGCTGTTTTAAAGCTTCTGTTAATTCCATCATTGTTATGTTATTTTCTAATATTATTTCAATATCTTTAGGTATCTGGAGCAGATTTGCTTCCTGTAGGTATTGTTGAATTCTTTTTTCCTGAACATTCTCTTGATGGTACAATTTTCCATAATAATCTTGAATAATTTTTTTCCATTTCCATAGCATACATGGCCTTGTTCGTTTATCAATTGATTTATCTTTCTTGAACTTCTTTCCTTTCTCAGTTTATGTGCTAGCTATCTGCCTGGTTTATTTGCATCTTCAAAATAGTTCTGCTTAGCATTTCTAAATTTTTGTGCTATTTCCTTTTTTTCCATTAGCCCCATTTTATGTTTACTTATATTCATTTTAATTTTAATGTCTTTTTTGTGGAAATTTCTGTAGCTCTTTTTCCAGCCTCCTATAGTCATCTTCCAATGTTTTAAAAGTTTTTCTCTGTTTTATGTTTCTTTTCCTTGTGTAATCCATTATCAAGCCTCTTGTATAAGCCTTCATCATGTCCCAGAGGTTCTGTAATGATGTATCCTCTTTTGTGTTTTCTTTAAAGAAGAAAGTCAATTCTCTCTCAATTTTCTGTTTTCCTTTAATATCGTATTATTTAGTCCATCTAGATCTCCTTTTTTGTCCTTTCCATACAACTGTTATTGGATTATGATCTGCCCAGGTACTTGTTTCTATTGCAATGTCTTGTATGTTAGAGAGCAATTCTGTTGACATCCATATCATATCTATTCTGGACCATGATGCATGTCTATTTGAATAAAAAGTATATTATTTATTTTCTGCATTTCTCTCTCTCCATGCATCTTTTAGGTTTATCTCATCTACCATTCGAAAGAAGGATTTTGGCAATGTCTTTCTAGTTTTCTTTGCTGCTTTCTGTGTTTTATAATCCAAATTGTCATTTATTATTCCATTAAGATCTCCCATCAGACAATATTAGCATAGTCCAATTCAATTATTTTCATATGTAATTTCCTGTAAAAATCTTCTTGATTATCATTTGGAGCATAGATTGCTATTAAAAGTAGATTATTGTCCATTATTTCCACCATCAAAATCCTTCCATCATCATCTGTATATATTTGTCTCGCAGGGATTGTATTTCTAATGTATAACACCACTCCTTTCTTTTTACACTGTGTTAATGCTGTAAATAATTTCCCTAATTTTTGTTGTTTCAACATGTGTTCATGTTGTTTTTTAATATGTATTTCTTGTAGGCAGATTATATCAAATTTTAATTTCTCTAATTTATGAAATATTTTTCTTCTTTTAGTAGCTGAATTAAGTCCATTTATATTAATTGTAATCAGTTTTCTCTCATCCATTTTAGACTTTATAAGAAAGATTTGTTGCTCTAGTAGATCTTATTTCTCGTTGCTCTCTCAGTACACCACCTACGGCTCCTTCTTCTTTTTCAATTACTGCTACACATTCCTCTTGAAATTCAATTAACAACTCTTCTTTTCTTGTATCTTCCTCCTTTCCTCTGAAATATTCCAGATAGAATAACTCAGCTTTTTCAACTGTATCAATTCTGTGTCTTTGTTCCTGCCAGACCTTCTGGTATCAGCCATCTGTAATTTATTCCTCTCTTAAGAAACTCTTTAGTCAAAAATAAATATTCTCTTCTTATCTTTCTCACTCTTCTCAGTACCTGTTTCAGTACCACTATTTCTTTATCTTTGTGCTTTAGTGTTTTCTCTCTTGCCACCTGCAGTATTTGTGATTTAGTTATTTTCTTAGTAAATCTGATATGAACTTCTCTTGGTAGTTTATTTCTCATTGCATATCTTGTATAGACATGGAAAACCTCGTCCATTCCATCCATCATCTTCTCTTTAGTTATCTCTAATGCTTCTGCCAAGATTTCTATCATCATTTCAGCAAGGTTTTCACCCTTTTCTTCTTCTATATTTTGAAATCTAAGATAGAATTCTGACCTATTGATTTCCCATCCCAGTGATCTGCTCTTGTCTCTTTCAACTTCACTCAGTCAGGTATCCATATCTCCAATCTTCTTATCTCTTTATACATCTTGTTCTTCAATTTTCTTAATTCTGTCCTCATATTACATCATCATTTGTTGAATATTTTCAATTTTCTCATCTGTCTTTTCAGTTCTTTGCTCGATATTCTCCGTTCTCTTTTCAATATTTTCCGTTCTCTTTTCAATATTATCTGTTCTTGCTTGTATCTTTTGAATTCCTTGCATAATCATCTGCAGTGTCACTTCCTTCTCCTTCTCCTGTTGCAACATCATCTGTATTGGACGCTGTCCTCCAGATAGCGAGGAGAAGAAGTCAAAATTGAAGAAGCTGAGGCTGGTATCTTTCTGCTCATCTTACGATGCTTCATAGGAAAAATGGGAAGAAAAAGCAAGAGCAGACAACTGCCACTCCAATAAAAAGTAAAAGCAAAAAATAAAAAAAAAGGGAAGGGAAAAAATCTTCAGGCACTTGAGTACCTTAGTCCAATTGGTTTCAATTATATAAAAAAGAAAAAATGTAAAGTGTAAAAGGATGAAAAAATAAAAAGATTTTTTTTTTAAATTAAAAAGACAGAAATTTGTATAGTCCCCTTGCTAAAAAGGTAGAGCAAAAAGAGGGGGGGGGGGAAGATGTAATCTTATTCCTGCATCAAAAGACTAAAGTCCAAATATAAAAATCCAACTGGTGGGGAAGTAAAAAAAAGAAGGGATAAAATGCAATTCTGTTAGTAAGCAAAGCACTGCCACTAAGTATCCAAGGCTCTTTACTAAATCAAAAAACAAAATTTCCAGTTCTCTTTTCAAGGTTACTTCAAACTTCTTTCTTTCAATTTCAACTCCAGACTCCAGCTATCAGTAGTTCCACAGAAGAGCACCTGCATAAACAATCTACATGCTCTTCCCACTATCTTTTCAGTGAAAAACTCAGTCCTTGAATATAACACCAAATGTATCAACAAGTAAGAAAGAAAGAAAAACAATGAATCCAAGCTTCCAGGTGGCAGTGTTACTTATTTCCCTTCCCTTCCCCTTCCCCTCTAATATTTAAGCCAGGAATAAATGAAAAAAAAGAACCCCAAAAAGTTGTTAAAAAGAAGAGAAAAAAAATCTTGTCCAAGAAGTTATTTGGAAAAAATAAAAGTTAAAAAAGAAAGACCTGTCTAGTTTAAAAATTGAGAAGCTTTTACAAAAAAAATTTCCAATATTTTTTACTTGTTGGGCAAAGTCACCAGATGTGGAAGAAGGTACCCGTCATTTGCTTACATTGCCAATATATGGGACTTAAGGTTGGGTACATGTTCGCTAACCTTGAGGGTGCCAGATATCACCAGTAAGATATTTTATATTGATTTTCTTTATAGACAGCCGATTTTGTTATTTTGTAATTTTGATTCCAAACTTTTTCCCAGTCTTCCAAATTAATATTGTGCCATACATTCCTTGAACATGCAATCATTGGGCCTTTAACAATTTATTCCACCATTTCGAATTCTAACAATAATTATACATTTTAGAAATTAATTTTTCATCTGTTCCCTCTAACATTTTATTTAATTAGTTCAGTTTTACCTCAATTCCAAATTCTTCCATGTCTTTTTTTATATCTTGTCTTGAGTTGTAAATATGGCCACCACTCTATTTTCATCCCTTGCTCTCTAAGTTCTTGGTTTGTCTTTAATCCTCCTTGGGAATTTAGTACATCATGATATCTAATTTTTTTTCCAGTTTCTAAGGCATTGGGGTGGATCAATGCCTCCATGTCGGATACCCACTCTGGAATCTTCATATAATGTTTGTGTTTAATCTCTTTCCACACTTTCAATAGTGAGCTTCTGATTATATGCCTACTAAAGTGTGTATAACTTTTATTTCCAGGGTTCCACATTAAAGCATGCCACCCCACCTCCAAATCGTGTTCTTCTAGAGTTAAAATTCTTTTGTTTCTCAGATTGGCCCATTCTTTAATCCATGTTAAAACTGCCACTTTGTAATATAGTTCCCAAGCAGGGAGTCCAAATCCACCTCTGCATCTATTATCTTGTAATGAGCTTAATTTTATTCTTGGTTTTTTCCCTGACCGTATAAATTTTGTGGTAATTTTGTTTAATTCATTAAAAAAAAAAATATTTAATTTAATTGGAATAGTTTGAAAGCAAGATGTTCCTCTTAATGGCCGCAATTCTCCCTAGCATTGATAGTTGTAGTTTCCCCCATTTTTCTAGATCCTTTTTTATTTCTAGTACTAGTTTTACATGATTATCTTTTTTTATTGTTGAACATCTTACCATAAGCCAAATTCCTAGATATTTAATTTTTTTTACAATTTGTATGCCCATTACATCTTCTAATTTCTTTTTTTGTTTCTCTGTTAAATTTTTTGTTATCATTTTGGTTTTATCCTTACTGATTGTTAAACCTGCCACTTCTCCATATCTCTCTATCTCTTTAATTAACTTTGGTCCTGACTTTATTGGTTCTTCTACGAAGAATACAAGGTTGTCTGCGAATGCTTGGGCCTTGTATTTTTCTTTTTTGAATCTTAATCCTTTAATTTCTAAATTCTGTCTAACTCTTCTCAACAAAATTTCTAATGTCATGATAAAGAGCAGAGGTGAAAGTGGGCATCCCTGCCTGACTCCCTTTCCTATTTCAAATGAATTTGTCAGTTTTCCATTAGTTATTATCCAAGCTATTTGGTTTGAATATATTGACTAACACTTTTTCAAATTTGTCCCTGAATTTCATTTCCTTTACTTATTACCTCATAAATTCCCAATTTACTTTATCAAAGGTTTTTTGAGAATTCAGAAAAACAAGTGCAGCCTGTTTTTCTGGATGTGCCTCGTAGTATTCCAGGATATCTAGTACTGTCCTTGTATTGTTTTTAAGTTGTCTTGTTGGAAGAAAACCATTTTAATCTGTATGTATGTGTCTGCTCAATATTTTTTTAATCTCTCAATCATTATATTCATAAATATTCTGTAGTCAGCATTCAATAAAGAAATTGATCTATAATTTTTTATGTGGGTGGTATCTGCACTAATAGAGAGTGATCTTATGAGAGCACCGGCATTGCAGCTTCCAGACCCCATTACACCTTTTGGCACACAAATGGAAAGGCATTGCAATGAGAGTTCTCACCTAGAAATTAGGCTCATAGGAAACACCCGTGGCATTGAGATGGCTTGTGAATAGTGGCAGCAACAGCCCTGCTAGTTGAAGAAGCCCAATAGTTAACACTATCACTTCATCTCATAGTAAAAGTCCCAAGCTTTTTTTAGTAAAAGTCCCAAGCTTGAGAGCTTTCAGACGTGCATTAAAAACCTGGCTCTTTGAGCAGGCCAGCCTAGGCTGATATGGGATTTTTAATTTAGTATTTGCGTTTTAATCGGGATTTTAAAATTTGGGTTTTAATAACTTATTGGGGGAGAGTATAATTTTAGACAGCCTATTAAATTTATTTTTAACTTTTGTAAATTGTAACAAAGTGTTATGGTTGGCTGTGCACCGCCCTGAGTCCTCTGGGAGAAAGGCGGTATATAAATAAATAAATAAATAAATAAATAAATAAATAAATAAATAAATAAATAAATAAACGGGGATCAAGAGGTTATGGAAGAGAGCATTTTGGATGACTGGGAGGCACCAAGCCAAATATCAGACTATCCTGCTTGACTCCCCAGCCATACAATTAGAGTTATGCAATACCTTCAATCCAGCTATACTATTCCCCCAGGTGGATACTGAACTGCATCATGATTTCATACAGGTGGTGGATTCTGTACATACCAATAGACCAGACCCAATATCAGTGATCAACCTATCCCAAATGCTGTCTGTGAATGGTTTACAGATAGTAGTAGTTTTATGATAGAAAGTCTGAGAAAGGCAGGATATGGAGTGGTCACACCATGGGAAGCTATAGAAGCCATATCACTACCAGTAAACACTTTTGTCCAACTGGCTGAGCTGGTAGTTTTAACTAGAGCCTCACAGCTGGCTGTAGGACCAACAGTAAATATTTACACAGATAGCAAATATGCCTTGGGAATTTTGCATGCCCATGGAGCTTTATGGAAGGAAAGAGGATTATTAAATACAAAAAGGTCAACTATTAAGTATGGCCCACAAATTTTAGAATTATTGGAAGCAGTCTGGCAGCCAAAACAAGTAGCAGTCATATATGTCAAGGGGCATTCTAAGGAAGACACCCTTTACGCAAAAGGGAACTGGGCTGCAGATAGGGCTGCTAAAGAAGCTGCCCTAAAACACTCAGAATTAACAGCCTTCCTAATTCCAATGTCTCCATCCATACCCACTTCTCTGCTCTCTTATACACCCAAGGACAGGACAGGGTCTATCAGAGGCAAGGAGGGGGATGATGGGTGGTGGAGGGTAGAGAGTAAATTTATTCTATTAAATACATCTCTAAGGATTCATTTATCATAAATACATGCTAGCACTTATTGGGAGCCAAAAGCCATGTGATATGCTATGCAGTAGGCAAGGGTCTCTATTCCGTTGCTTCCCAAACTAGCAGCCTGCCTGACCTGTTTATTTTTATTTTTATTTATTTATTTGATTTGTCAATCGTTTACAAGATAATAGGTATAAGTATATACATAGTTATGAATACATGAAATGGGTACATATAAGAAAAATAAAAGAAACAATAGGACAGGGACGGTAGGCACGTTGGTGCACGTATGCATGCCCCCTACAGACCTCTTAGGAAAGAGGTGAGGTCAATAGTAGAAAGTGGCTAGGCGCCCACCGCTAGGAGTACAACTTAAAGGCTACTACTCAGGTTCAGTTTGGGAAATAGACTTCAATGAATTACTTAGAATGCAAGGTTTAAGTATGTTTTGGGACTAGAATGTACCTTCACAGGATGGCCTGAGGCTTTTGCTTGCAGGACTAATGAAGAAATTATTCCTAGGTTTGGGCTGCCAAATAGTATATCATTTGATTGTGACCCATATTTCACAGTTAAGATTTGTGTAAACATCACTTGGAAGCTTTATTCAGTCTACCACCTGACAAGTAGTGCTATGGCAGAAAAATGTAATGATTTACTAAAACAGCTAGCTAAAGTATGCCAGGAGGCTTACCAGGGGTGGGATTCAAATTATTTAACAATCGGTTCTGTTGGCGCGGCTTAGTTGGTGGATGTGGCTTGGTGGTCATGTGACTGGGTGGGCGTGGCCAACTCAACATTACCCACATTAAGGGGTGCTTCTCCTCGCCTAGCCTCTCATGACAGTGGGGATGCTCAACGGTTGTAAGTGTGAAAAATGGTCATAAATCACTTTTTTCAGTACCATTGTAACTTTGAGTGGTCACTAAATGAACTGTTGTATGTCAAGGATTACCTGTACAAAAATATAAAAAGCTTCTTTGCTTGCAAAAAACTGCCCTAAATACCAATCATTAGATTAAAAATACCTGCAAGCCAGAGTTACAAATCAGGCAGGGTGCCAGAGCACCTTGAGGAATTAAAATAGTTAAAATGCAATGATAACTATCACCAGCCAACTCTTGTTCATCAAATGAAATCCTTCAGCAGAGAGGTCATTTAAGCTCTCCAGAAAGAGCACACCCAGGAGAAGCAATCCTTAGATCCATTTACACCATTTAAAGATACCAGCTGGTCTCACTCATCTCACAAGATATCCTAAGGAAATCATCCAGATTTAAGGAAAGGTCACATGCCCCTCAGAAAGACAGCAAAAAAAATCAGTGCCAAGCTTGCATCCTGCCTCTTGGAAGTATACCCCAAAAGGACAGTATCAGATATCACTAAAGCAGTGAAGAAAGACCCCCTCCCCAGATAGAAAAAAAAAAAACTATGAGGCTATGTTAGATAGGGCTCAGTGTTCAAGTCTGTCAAGATCCATCTTCTAGGACAGGGATCTGCAACCTTAAACACTCAAAAAGCCATTTGGACGTGTTTCCCATAGAAAAGAAAACACCAGGAGCCAATAATTTAACAACTGGTGTGACTGGGTGAGTGTGGTCAATTCTATATCATTCACTCCCACCCAGTCACATGATTCCCTAGCCACACTTACCCAGCTGGACATTAGGGCAGAGAATTGGTGGTTGAATTATTTGCCATGCCCGACTCCACCTCAACCCTCCCCTCCCAGCTACCTCTTGCCACACCTGGCTTCTAGTGTGTTGTTCACCCCCCCCCGTCTCCCCCTCTCTCTGTGACTCTATTCTCTCTCTCTCTCTCTGTCTCTCTGTGACTCTATTCTCTCTCTCTTTCTTTTCTTTCTTCCTCTCTCTCTCTCTCTGGTGCTGCTGCTGTTGCCAGGGGTAAGTGGGGCAGGGTTGCATTGTGGCTCTGCATCATAATGAGCTCAAGGAGGAGGAGAGGACCCCATCTTCCTCATTGTGAAGCACACTAAATTTCACTGTGCTGTGCAAGGTAGAGGGAGGTCATGGAGACAGCAACAGCTCTGAACCCGAAGAGGCTCATAGCTCTGAGCCTGAAGCGGCTGGAGGTGAGAGCTACCTTGAGCACAAATGTATTGTGATGAGGATGGAATGCTGCTGTCATGCATTGTTATGTCTCCACCTCTGGAATATGGAGCAAGTTTCCATCCCCCACCATTGCCCTTACTTTCTTAAGCCAGACGAGGAGTGACTGGGAGGGGGGGGTGGGGCCAGTCAATGGTGGGATCAGCTGACAGGAAGTCACAGTAGAGGGCCGAAAATGCTGCATGCGGCTCCAGAGCCGCAGGTTGCTGACCCCTGTTCTAGGGTGTTAGCTATTCCTGCCAGTTTAGTATCCTGCAAATTTGGTAAGTTCCCCTTCTATTCCCTCATCTAAGTTGTTAAAGAAAATATTGAAGAGTACTGAGCTTAAGACGGAACCTTGTGGTACCCCACTGCTTACTTCCCTCCGTGTAGATGTAGGACTACTCGTTGAGTATAGTTTGTCAGCCAGTTACAAATCCATCTGGTGGTGATGCTATTTATCCCACTTTTTTCTAGCTGACCAAGAAGTAGGTTGTGATGTACTTTGTCGAGTGCCTTGCTGAAGTCTAAGTATCACTGGTCTACTAATTTAGTCACTATGTTGAAGAATGAAATAAGATTGGGTTGGCATGATCTGTTTTTAACAAATCCATGTTGATTGTTAGTTTACTTTACTCATTTCTAGATGTTTTTTATTATATTTTCCAATATCTTCCCAGGTATTGATGTTAGGTTAATTGGTTTGTTGTTGCCCTAGGTCTGTTTTTTTTTTTTGAAGATGGGAACCACCTCAGCAATTTTCCTGTGCTCTGGTGTTCCCTGGTGTTCCAGGATTTTTGAAAGATGTGATATAGTGGTTCTGAGATGACCTCTATCAGCTCTTTTAGAACTCTGGGATATAATCTGTTAGGTCCTGGTGATTTGTATTCATCAAGATCAGACAGGCGTTCTCTTACTATTTTTTTGCTTATTTCAACTTTTATTTTTTAAACAATAATTAAAATGAATATACTGCCTAGATTACTATGTTTATTCCAAACAATTCTGATAAAACTGGAGAAAAAATATTTTGAAGAGCTAAATAAAATAATATTAAGATATATAATAATATTAAGATAAAACAACATATAGACCTAAAACCTGAAATATTTTTGTAAGGGATGATACCTGAAAGTTATAGTAAAGAAAAGACATATCTAATTATTCATGTATTAACTTCAGCTAGGATAATATTTGCTCAAAACTGGAAAAGTAAAAAGATTCCGATACTGGATAATGTGATTAAGAAAATATTAGAATGTGTAGAAATGAATAGATTAATATTGGCAATTAAAGGAAAAGGAACAGTTCCGATTGCAGCGCTGTGGCAAGCTCTGCTCTCTCACCCCAATCTGCGCGTTTGGAGGCCCTGGTGAGGGGCACATAGACCCTGGAGGGGAAGACGAAGGTGTGAGGAAGCCTGAGGAGAAGTTTGACAGTGGTGGCAGTTGACAGCTTCGAGGGAGACCCCATTTGCTCTGACATTTGAGTGATTGGCCATCTCGATGGCAGACTGAAGCCGCAGCACTTTAGCCCAATGAGGAAGATACCAGAGCAAGAACAGCGTTTTTGGCATCAATTGACGGATTGAACTTGGAGTGAAGGAGGCGGAAAGTGAAAGTCAAGAAGAGAAACGACAGAGGGAGATGGCGGAAATCCGAAGAGAAATGGCGATCCAGTAGTGAAAGCAAAGAATTCTTAAGACAGAGATCAAAACCAATTTAGTTGATTAAAGATTGACTGGTGTTTTGGACTTGTTCTGATAAATTTGGAGTTGATTTAGACTCATTATTTAGGAAATTGGTGTTTAACTTGACGGATTTGTGACTTGTAAAAGAAGAACAACAGTGGAAAAAAATAAGACAGGACTGAACCCAAGAACGGAAGTGACATTTTTAGATTATACAGAGAGAAGCTGATGTAACAGACTGTGATTAAACAAAATGTGAATGGACAAGGAAAGGAAAGTGACTGAATATTACTGGACTTCTTTTCATAGAATATAATTAATGAAATAACATTTTGATTAAGATTTGAATTTATTAAGAATTTAAAAGTTTAAATGACATGAAATTGTGAAGATTGGTGAAATACTATTTTGATGATTATTGATTGATGGATTATTAATAACTAATGAAATAAGTAAGGTTATATATATAAGAAGTGGAATATAGAATTGTTTAAAGGAAACTGAACTTTACAGTTAAAGATAAAGAATATAGTTGATATACCATAATATAGTAATACAAAATAGTTGTATAAGAACAAGTATATTTTAGGATATTATATTATACCCTTTCTCTCTTTTCTTTCTCATTTTGATATTATCCTTCCTGTCATCACTTTTGCTCTCTCCTTTCTTTATCTTCTTTAATTTTGGTGATTCAGTTAGTTTCAGATTCTATAAAAGATTGAATCAAATCTGAATAATTTAGAATATCGTAAGTTGGAAAAGATATTTATATTCTAAGGAAAACAACTGAATAGAATTAATAACAAAAGAACAATTAAATAGTGAATGGTAAAGTGGGAAGATCAACGGGAGAGGCAGGTATGGCATGGACAGGGGGCCTTATTATTTATTTATTTATTTATTTATTAAATAATTTTATATACCGCCCTTCTCTTATGTTTCGGGAGCTCGCCCCCGCTGTTTACGCTGTTTAACCCCGTTCCTTGGGTTGTCCGAACGATCCGGCCCCGGGTCTTTGATTGATGTTGTGCAACGCCAGGTCCGTAATTAATAAGGCCCCCCTCATTCATGATCTGATTACGGAGGGGGGAGCAGACCTGGCGGGTGTTACCGAGACCTAGTTGGGCCAGAAGGGGGTGTTCCCCTGATGGAGATGTGTCCAGACAGGTTTTGGGTTTTCCATCGACCGAGGGCCCAGGGGAGGGATGGGGGGGGTTGCGGTGATTATTCGGGAAGATCTAGGGCCTAGGGAATCCACTGTCCCTCAGATGACCAGATGTGAATTCGTCTTTGTGAAGTGTGGTTTCGGGGTTCAGATGGGCCTATTGATCACATACCTGGCTCCCTGCTATATGACATCAGCCCTGCCTGAGCTCCTCGAGGTCATAGCCGGCTTGGCGGTTGAGACCCCCAGGTTCATGGTCATGGGGGATTTCAACCTGCTTTCGGCCAGCGGGGCCTTGGGGATTGCTCAGGAGTTCTTGGCTTCCATGACAGCCTTGGGCCTGACCCAATTAATTAGGGACCCCACTCACACAGGGTCACATCTTGGATTTGGTTTTTGTCTCTGGACAGTGGCAGGAGGATCTAGGTATAGGGGATGTTGTTGTTGAGCCCCTGTCATGGTCTGATCATTCACTCCTTAGGCTGGACTTCCATGCCGCACCTCCTCGTTGCAGGGAGGCGGAGCTGATACAATGGTTCTGATGGACCCGGATAGGTTCCTGATGGAGCTTGGGCCATTTCCCGGGTTTCCAGCACACGACTCGGTTGAGGACCTCGGTTGTGGCCACCTGGGATAGGGTGGTGGCTGGGGTCCTTGACCGGGTCGTGTCCTTGCGGCCTCTGACCCGATGCCGATCCCAATTGGCTCCTTGGTTTTCTGAGGAGCTGAGGGAGATGAAGCGCTGCAAAAGATGCCTAGAGAGTGGTTGGAGGACCACCCACTCCAGATCTGACCGAACACTATTGCGGTCCCATATTAGGACCTATTTAGTGGCGATAAGGACGGCAAAGCGTTCTCACTTTTCTGCCCTTATTGCGTCTGCAGGAAATCACCCAGTCGCCCTTTTTAGGGTGACCCGCTTCCTTCTAGAGGTGGGAGTGTGGGAGGATCCTCTACAGGGGCGGGCTGAGGACTTTTCAAATTTTCTGCAGGACAAAATCAGTCAGATCCGGGATGGGTTAGACTCTAACTGGGCAACTCTGGATGGGGGATCGGGGGCGGAGTTCGGTGAGGTTATTTGGGGGGAGTTTGATCCTGTGACCCTCGAGGACATGGACAGGATGCTGGGTGGGATGAATGCCACCACATGTTTACTGGATCCGTGTCCCTCCTGGCTGGTATTGGCCACTCGGGAGGTGACACGAGGTTGGTTCCAGGGCATTATTAATGCTTCCTTGAGTGAGGGGTTTTTACCTGCTGCCTTGAAAGAGATGGTAGTGAGATCCCTCCTCAAGAAACCATCCCTGGACCCAACTTTATTATCAAATTATCGTCCGGTCTCCAACCTTCACTTCATGGCGAAGGCTGTTGAGAGTGTGGTGGCACGACAGCTCCCCCAGCACCTGGATGAAGCTATCTATTTAGATCCATGCCAATCAGGCTTCAGGCCCGGGTACAGCACGGAAATGGCGTTGGTCGCGTTGGTGGATGATCTCTGGAGGGCCCATGACAGGGGTTATTCCTCTGTCCTGGTCCTGTTAGATCTCTCGGCGGCTTTTGATACTGTTGACCACAGTATCCTATTGCGGCGGCTGGGGGCGTTGGGAGTGGGAGGCATGGTGTTACGGTGGTTCTCCTCCTTCTCTGACCATTCGCAATTTGTGTTGGCAGGGGGGCAGAGATCAACCCCAAGGCCCCTGATTTATGGGGTACCTCAGGGATTGGTGCTCTTGCCCCTCCTGTTCAACATTTATGTGAAGCCGCTGCGTGAGGTCATCCGTGGCTTTGGATAGAATTTCATCAGTACGCTGATGATACTCAGCTGTACATCTCTACCCCAGGCCACCCCAACGAAGCTGTGGAAGTGATGACCTGGTGCCTGGAGGCTCTGCGGGGTTGGATGGGGCGAAACAGGCTTCAGCTCAACCCGGCCAAGACCGAGTGGCTGTGCTTTCCGGCATCCTGATATAGCCAGCTAACTCCATTGCTGGCCGTGGGGGGAGAAATTCTTGCCCCCACAGAGAGGGCGTGCAATCTGGATGTCCTCCTGGATGTACGGCTGTCATTAGAAGACCACATGGCGGCCGTCGCCAGGGAGGCTTTTTGTCAGGTCCGAAGGATCTACCAGTTGCGGCCCTTTCTGGATCGAGATGCACTTCGCACGGTCACATCTGCTCTCGTCATCTCCCGCCTAGACTATGCCAATGATCTCTACATGGGGCTCCCCTTGAAGAGCACCCGGAGGCTCCAGTTGGTGCAAAATGCATCCGCGCAGGTGGTTTTGGGGGCTCCTCGTAACTCCCATGTTACACCACTTTTACGCGAGCTGCATTGGCTCCCAGTGGCCTTCCGGGTGCGATTCAAGGTATTAGTGACCATCTTTAAAGCGCTCCATGGCTTGGGACCTGGGTACTTACAGGACCACCTACTGCCACCATCAGTCTCCCATTGGCCAGTGTGCTCCCATAGGGTGGGCCTCCTCAGGGTGCCACCAGCTGGATGGCTGTTGACCCCAAGGGTGCAGGCCTTCTCTCTGGGAGCACCTTCCCTCTGAACAAATTACCCCCAGAGATGAGGACCATCCCTGACCTTTTGACCTTCTGGCGTGCTTTGAAAACCCATTTATTTCATCAAACCGGTCTGGCCTAGAGTTCCGTGCAGGGTTTTTAATTGGTTTTAATTGGTTTTTAATTTTATAACTTTTAACCTGATTGCTTTTATCTATCAGCCATCTATCAGACATCTTATTTAATTTTTTTAAATTGTTTTTAAATATTGCATTGTATTTTTCATTGAATTTTATCTAGCTGTACACTGCCCCGAGTCCTGTCGGGAGAGGGGGCGGTATAAAAGAATAATAAATAAATAAATAAATAAATATATAAATAAGATATCTACAACAAAGTTAGGAATATGACCAGTACTACAACAGCGAACTTGAAAGGGAAAAAAACGGTGTCTGGTTCATCAATGTCTATTGAATCTCCAGAGGGCCAAAAAAATAATAGAAGGAATCTTGAACACAAAAAAGACGAGCAACACGGCCAACATGCAGACGATGCAAACAACATTAACAGCTATTCAGGAAATGATGCTTAAAATGCAGGAGACAATAGTAAATAACCATACAGATATGAAGACGGAAATGGGAGAAATGAAGTGTAAGATTCAATGGGAACGATCCAACAGACACTGGAGAAGAATGAACAAAGAATAAAGAATATAGAAACCAAAGCTGAACAAACAGATAAGAGATTGGAAGGGATTGATAGGAAAGTAATAGAAATGAACAGAGATTTAGAAGATTCGACTATCCATCTCAAAATGGAATGTGTAGCATACTATTTGAGGTTCCAAAATGTATTGGAATCCAAAGACGAAGACCTGGGAGACATAATGTCCCACTTAATAGCAGAGGCATTGCAAAGGGACCAACAGGAAATAGTGAAAGAATTAGATGAGATCTACCGAATCCATACAAACTATGCCAGACAAAACAAACTGCCTAGAGAGGTCCACATCAGGTTCGTCAGAAAAAGTGTAAGAGATATTGTATATAGAATCACAAAGGACGAGCTGATGGTGTATAAAGAAAAAGAGATCATGACCTTGAAACAAATTCCAAGGTGCATAAGAGAGTTGAGGAAGGACTACAGATTTCTGGCGATACTCCTGAATAAACGAAACATCTCGTTCCAATGGCTGGTCCCTGAAGGAATGCTGGTGACGTGGCAAGAAAGAAAAGTAAAAAGTGATAGTATTGAAAAGGCGCAAGAATTTTACGATCAGTTGATGGAAATAGAGGAAGAGAGGAGCAGCAAAAAAGCAAGAGTCAGGAGGACCAACAAGAAGATCAGCAACAGGAAATACAGGAAATGGACCAAGAAGAGAGAGGCAAAGAAAAGAGAGAATACCCAAGAAGAGAAGGACTAAGATTAAGACCCCAAAGAGAAGCAAGAACAAACAGAAGATTTAGGTAGTCTCAGAATTAACAATGGAAGAAGAGATTAAATTACTCTCAATAAACATCAATGGATTAAACTCCCAGATCAAGAGGAGACAAATATTAACCAAAATAACTAAACAAAACGCCAATATTATATGCCTACAGGAGGTACATATCCAAAAACAACATAAAAAATATCTAGAATATCCCAAGTTGGGTATATTATTTACAGCATTGGCAGATCAAAAGAAAAGAGGGGGTAGCAATTTATGTAAAAAAAGGGATAAATGCCAAAAAAAAATCTATACAGATGAATAAGTCAGAATTTTAATGATACAAATTAATTTACATCAAAAACAATTACTATTGGTGGGGATATACGCCCCTAATGATAACCAGAAGAAGTTTTATAAGGGACTATATGATAAAATAATGAGTGTAAGTGAAGAAAATATGACTAATGCCATAGTTGATGTTAAAAAAAACTATATTAGTATGGAAGGGACTAGGAAGAAAAAAAAAAGAGAATTCTACCAAAAATATTTTTTGATTTAACACATGAGACCAATTTGGAAGATATATGGAGGAAGAGGAATCCAAATGAGAAGAAATATATGTTTTATTCTAGTCCACAAAAATCATGGTCCAGAACTGATATTGTATGGGTTAATGGAGCAATCGAGAAAAATATTAGTGAAGTAGAGATAATGCCTAATATATGGGCTGATCATAGCCCGATTAAAATTAGATGGAAAGGACATAGTAAAAGGAAAAGGAGATGGATATTAAATTCACAAATAACAAAAGAAAAAGAATGTATCTCAAGAATTAAAAATGAGTTAGAAACATTCTTAAGGGTTAATTTAAAACAACATACTAATTTACAAAATTTATGGGACACTACAAAGGACTTAGTGAGAGGCATATCAATACTTATATAGTTAAGAAAAATAAAGAAAAATGGAAGAAACAGAATGAATTACAAGAAAGGATTAAAAAATTTGAATATGAGCTCCAAAAAGCCTCCCAAAAAGGAAGTTAAGAAAGAAATAGGGATGATTAGACATGAAGTAAATTTGATAGTTATTGAGGAAAATGCACGTAACTTAAAAACTCTTAAACATAATTTATTTGAATCAGCAAATAAACCAGGAAGATGGTTGTCCCATACATTAAAAATAGAGAAAGAGAAAAGACTAATTTAGCAACTCAAGGATGAGGAAGGGACAATGTATTATCAGATGAAGGAGAAAAAGAGAATTGCAGAAAGGTATTTTGGTGAGCTTTATAAGCAAGAAGAAGTTATGGAAGAAAACACTAGTTGGAGGGAAATGGTCTGAGCCAAATCTCAGAAGAAAACAGAGAAGTACTTAATAAAGAAATAACATTAACAGAGTTACAGAAGGCAATATAAAAACAAAAACAAATAACAAAATACCAGGCCCGGATGGTCTACCAGGCGAACTATACAAAAATTTATCTGAAATATTTGAACCAATATTGCTGGAACTATATAATGAGGCATTAACGCAAGCTAGACTTCCCAGGTTTTGGTCCGAGGCATACATCTCCTTAATTGCAAAAGATGGCACCGATCAACAATTAATTGTAAACTATAGATCAATCTCGTTGCTAAATACGGATTATAAGATATTCATAACAATATTATCAGAAAGAATGAAACCAATTTTGAGTGAACTTATGCATACAGATCAGAATGGTTTCCTGCCAAATAGACAAATTAAAAACAATATTAGGACAGTACTAAATTTGATTGAATACTACAAAGCTCACCCAGAAAAACAGGCAGCTTTAATTTTTTTAGATGCACAAAAAGTATTCGATAATCTCAATTGGAAATTCATGCTACATCAAATTAAAAAGCTGAACTTTGGCACTAATATAGAAAAAAACATTACAAGAAATATACTCAAATCAAAAAGCAAGTGTATTATTAAATGGAGATCGCACTGAAGATTTTGAAATTGCAAAAGGAGTGAGACAAGGCTGTCCATTATCACCTCTGTTATTTATCTTGTCTTTAGAAGTGTTGCTAGCTGCAACCAGACAAAACCCAGAGATTCATGGAATTAAAATTAGAAATGAGGAATATAAAGTTCAGGCATTTATTGATGATTTGGTATTTATAGTGGAAGATCCAATGAATTCGGGATCAATATTGTTGCAACAAATAGAAAAATTTGGGGAAGTGGCAGGATTTAAAACAAATAAAAATAAAACTAAGATGATGGTCAAAAACTACAAGAAAACAGAAAGTAGAATTAGAAAAACATAATGGGATTGCAAATAGTAAAAAAGGTGAAATACCTGGGAATTTGGATATTACCTAGATGTTCATCATTAAAAGAGGACAATTATGTTAAACTGATTAAGCAAATCAGAAAAGAATTGGAATTATGGGCCAAATTGAAACTGTCTATATTAGGAAGAATAGCAACGTTGAAAATGAATACTTTACCAAAACTAATATATCTATTCCAAATGATTCCAATTAAATTAGGGAAATCTTTTTTTACAGAACTAAATAAAATGACATCCAAGCTTGTCTGGTTGGGCAAGCAGCCACGTATTAAAATGAAACTATTACAAGATAATAGGAGCAGAGGTGGTCTTGGAATACCAGAATGGGAACTTTATTACCAGGCAGCGGTGTTGAGTTGGATTAAGGATTGGGTTAAATTAAGAGATAAGAGAATCTTAATATTAGAAGGACATGATCTCTTGATAGGTTGGCATGCATTTTTGTGGGAAAACAAAAGTAATATATATACCTATTTCAATCAACACCTAATAAGAGACTCATTTATTACAATTTGGAAAAAAATCAAAGGTAAACACTATATGGAAATCCCACGATGGTTGTCAACCATGGAAGTCATAATACATCCAAATAGATTAGACCTACGGAAAATGGTAAGCTATGAAGAATTATTAGATAGTCAAGGGAAATTAAAATCAAATCAAGAACTGAAGGAAAATGGAATTATAATCGATTGATGGCCATATTTGCAAATTCAAAATAAATATAAAAAAGACTCAAAAGATTTTGGGTTTGACAAAGGGCAGAACCAATTAGATAAAATATTAATGGGACCGGAACAAAAACTTATAACTAAAATATATAAATATTTATTAGATTTTAAAATGGAAGTGGAAATAGTCAAAAGTACAATGATTGCATGGGCACAGAATTTTAGATTCACTATAGAATTAGAGGAATGGGAGAAAATATGGAACATAAATTATAAGTTAATGGTATCTGCAGCATACAAAGAAAACATATATAAAACGTTTTATAGATGGTATTTAGCTCCAACGAGATTGGCAAAAATCTACTCCAACATGAGCCCCAAATGTTGGAAGTGCAAAAAAGTTGATGGTACATTTTATCACATGTGGTGGATGTGCCTGGAGGCCAGGGCATACTGGATTCAAATTAAAAATTGGTTAAAAGAGATCACTGGCTATCAGATTGAGCTCAGACCAGAATCCTTCCTTTTAGGAATCATCAAAGAAAGATTACCGAAAGAAGTAAAATACTTAGTGTTACATATTACAACAGCCACCAAAATAGCCTTTGCACAGAAAACACCAAATACCCCCAATGAAGAACTAATAATACACAAAGTAACAGAAAATGCTGGAATGAATATGCTAACAATGAAATTGAAAGAAAAAGATGATTCTGAATTCTTTAAAATTTGGAACAATTGGTATAAATGGCTAACAAACAGAACCAAGAAGTGAGACAAAATTGTTAAGTGAAACAACCCTTAAGAAAGTAAAATAAAATTTTGTAAATTATATAAAGATAGTAATTATAGTAATTATAACTAAAGATATTATTTAGTAGTAGACAAATGCAATGTAATGTATTATGATATTTAAACCAAAATCCTGTATAGATGCCAAGAACGTTGTTGATACCATGATGTTTTATGATGTAAAAAAAGAAAATTAATAAAAATATATATAAAAAATAAAGGAAAAGAAACAATCTGAATATTATAAGATATGGGAAATATGTATGTGGTATATACAGTATATATTAATATAGAGAGAAATTAAAAAGGGGAAGGTTATAATGATAAGATATATTGGGTATATTACTTCAAAATAAGAATGTAATGTAATTGTTGTTATGGTAAAGAAATTGTATTAACCACAAATATTATGCACAAGACATTTCTACCCAGATGACATACTGTATAAAGAAAAGATGGAACGTTTGTTAAATACAATAAAAAAGTTTATTAAAAAACTTTTATTTCTAGTCTGTCTTTTACAGTTACAGATATAGTTTCTTTTTGCGTGAAGACCGATGCAAAGAATGTCACAAGCCACGGTCATCCCCATCTTCAAAAAGGGAGACCCCAGCCTAGTTGAAAATTACAGACCAATCTCCTTATGCTGCGTCACCTGTAAAGTCATGGAATCAATTATTAACCAATCTATTATCCTTCACTTAGAGACAAACAATCTACTCTCTAATAAACAATTTGGTTTCAGAAAAAAAACTATCCTGTAATCTGCAACTCTTACACTGCAAAAACACAACTCTATTAGGTCAAAACAATAGACGCTATCTACACAGACTTCTATAAAGCCTTTGATTCAGTGGTACACGACAAACTACTCCTAAAACTAAAATCTTATGGTATCTCTGGACACCTGCATAACTGGATAGAAGCATTCCTATCAAACAGACAACAAATGGTCAAAATTGGGAACATCCTATCAAATTCTGTACCTGTCAACAGTGGTGTCCCCCAAGGCAGTGTTTTAAGATCAACTCTCTTCATACTCTACATAAATGACTTCAGTGATCATATTAAGAGCAACTGCATTCTTTTTGCTGATGATGTAAAACTATTCAACACCACAGACAATACTACTACCCTCCAAAAAGACCTTGACTATGTATCAGAATGGTGAATCAAATGGCAAGTTCAAATCTCAACAAATAAATGCTCTGTCTTACATACTAGCAAAAAGAATCAGAAAATAAAATACAAGCTGAATAGTCAAGACCTTGTTGAGGATCCAAACTCTGTCAAGGACCTTGGAGTACTCATCTCTAATGATCTAAATTAGTGGTTCCCAAAGTGCATGGTACTGCCCCATGCAGTGGGATGCCTTAGGGGGGTGCTAAGAGGCAAGGAGGTCAGCAGTGGGGGGGTGCTAAGAGATGGCAGGGGGGTATTTGATGTGCTGGCCCTGCAGGTTCACCCATTGTCTAGCACTGCTCCAGAGCAGGTGCCTCCAATGCGGAAGTGGTGGCACATTACGTGCCGCCACGGCCGTTTTTGACACACCGGCCTCTGCCGCCTATTAGTGCCCCTCTGCTGGCACCCTTGGTGAGAGGCGGCAGGGGGGCGTTTGAGGCGCTGGCCCTGCAGGTTCACCCTTTGACTGTAGCAACGCTCGATATTTAATGGATTTAACCATATTTAACTGCTCCGGAGCCAGCGCCTCCAATGTGAAAGTGGTAGTACGTTATGTGCTGCTGTGGCCGCGTTTGACGCACCATCCCCTGCCACCTCTTAGCGCCCCCAAGGGGACTGGTAGAGGGGTGCTAAGAGGTGGCAAGGGGGAGTTTGAGGCGCTGGCCAGCCCTGCAGGTTCAGCCATTGAGGCGCCGGCTCTGGAGCAGTGCTACAGTCAATGGGTGAACCTGCAGGGCCGGCGCCTTGAATGCCCCCCTGCTGCCTCTTAGCATCCCCAATAGGCCAGCAGAGGGGCACTAAGAGGCGGCAGGAAAGCGGTGCTTCAAACGAGGCTGCAGAGGCACATAACGTGCCAGCGCTTCCGCGTTGGAGGCGCCAGCTCTGGAGCGGTGCTAGTCAATGGGTGAACCTGCAGGGTCGGCACCTTGAATGCACCCCTGCCACCTCTTAGCACTCCTCTGCCAACCCCCTTGGGGATGCTAAGAGGTGGCAGGGGGGCATTCAAGGTGCCAGCCCTACAGGCTCACCCCATTGACTGTTGTACCACACCGAACGCGGCAGCATGTTGGGAAAAGCCGCCACCACCCTTTTCCCAAAGTGCCACTGCTGTCGCATTCAGTCTGTCTGTCTGTCTGTCCGTCTGTCCATCCAAAAGGTCTGTCTGTTTGCCTGCCTGTCTTCCTGCCTACCTACCTGTCTGTCTTTCTATCTATCTTCTGTAAGGGGTGTGTATAAGCGCACCAATCATGCCTACTGTCCGTGTTCTATTGTTTCTTTTTATTTTTTTTATACGTATCCATCTCATGTATTCAAAACTATGTTTATATTTATACTTGTTAACTTGTAAGCGATTGACAAATCAAATAAATAAAAATAAAAAAAATGAGTTAAATTCTGCTTTCTTTCAGTTGCCTGTTACTTCCTTGTCATCTTCTCTCTTTAGTGGACTGACTTTCTTGATTTTTTTTTTTTTTGTTATTTATGTTGGAAGAATCTTTTTTTATTATCTCTAAGTTTTATTGCAAGTTTTTGTTCATTCTGAGCCTTTGCTTTCCTGACTTTGATTTTGCATGTTTTGGCTATTTGCTGATAATCAGCCTTACTTGTGTGTCCCTCTTTCCATTTTTTTTGTACTTGTCCTTTTTATCTTTCAATTTGTCAGAGAGATCTTTGTGCAGCCATGCTAGTTTCTTCTTGGATTTCTTGTTTTTCTTTTTCAGTGGTATTATAGTGGTATGGGCTTTTATGATCATATTTTTCAGTTTCCTAAGATTCTTGAGTTGCTTTCCCCTTTATGATTTTCATCTAAGGAATCTTTCCCAAGCTCTGTCTGAGTTTATTAAAATCAGCTCTTTTAAAATCTAAGACTCTGCTATCATTATGTCTATTGCTTGTGTTTGTGTTATGTTGAATTCTAGTATGACATTGTCATACTTTCATTGAGGATTCCTGCAGTTTCAACTCCCTCTATCACTTGTTCTCTATTTGTAAGAATTAAGTCCAGTATGGCTATCCCTTTAGTTTCCTCCTCTACCTTTTGGACAACAAAAAGGTTGGTTAGGAACTTATCTGATTTTTCATTTGGTGCAGAATTAGTCTTCCAATTCATATCAGGGTAATTGAAGTCCCCCATTACTATTGTAGTGTGGTTCCAGGGGTGGGATTCTACTGGTTTGGACCAGTTCTATAGAACCAGTTGTTACAATTCTGCGTAGTTTGGAGAACCAGCAAATTACACCATTGGCTGTCCCCACCCTTCCCTGCGCAGCTTGCCCTGTCCACTCACTCACCCCATCCCACCCAGTCATTCCTCATCTCGCCCGTCGTTGCTAACCTGCCTTTACCTGCCATTGCTGCCTGCCTTCTGCTGCAACCCTGATCTCCCTGGCCTGCAAGAAAGCTCCAGTCAAGTTGACTCCTGGGCCAGCCTAGGCCGCTGCTGCAAGCCCCAGTCAAATCGATTCCTGGGCTGGCCTAGGCCGCTATGCTGTCCCCCCCACCATCCCCGGGCTTGCCTGGCTTGCTCCACTCCCAGTGCCGTGGTTCCATCGCATGTGGTGCTTGTGACCTAGCTAGCTAGCTAGCTGTCCCCCCTCCAGTGCCACTTCCTGCTGCTTCCTAAATCCTGCCCCTTCCCAGAGCTTCCCACTGTTCCCAATACTTCCCTCACTTACCGGATCTTCCCGCTTGCCTCTGAATGCCAGCTGAGAAGTCACATGGCCATGGCCGCACTGGCTGGGAGAATGTTTGCCTTCTCCCCCTGGCCAGAAAGCTGCATGGGCAAGCTGGCCGGGAGAACAAATTCCCCAATGATTTCAGTGCCTACCTGATTTGAGGCTCCTTCGCATTTCTTGCCATCAGATGCAGAGAAAGAAAAGTTTGTGTGGGTCTAAAAAAAAATTTCAATCAACCAATTCCAACTTCTCATGAGAGAAAAAGAGCGCAAAGTTGGAATTGAGCGCATGTTTTTTTAGCCCCAATACAACTTTTCTTTCCCTGCACATGATGGAAAGAAATGCAAAGGAGTCTCAAATCAGATAGGCAAAGAAATCCTTGGGAGAAGCGAGGGCATCTGAGTGGTGGTGGGTGGGAAAAGTTCCATGATGCAGTGCTGCTATGGTGAAACAGGCAACGGAGCAGCTGGCATGAGATAAAGAGGAGGCTGCTGTCTGCCCCATTTCTACATTGCAGTGCAGCACCCAGGAATCCACTTTGATAGCATAGGATGGAGTGGTTAATTTGCCTGGCTAAAGTAACCCCGCAGTCTCCACTACGTACATTGGGCTCAGCAGCAGGTTTGATCAGGTTGCTCCTTTGGCAGCAAAAAAACCCAGCCCCATCATGATTTGAAACACCCAGAAGGTGGGATCAGGTTTCTAAAGTGTGCATGCCCACAAACCGCATTTCATAGCTTCTCAGCAGGAGTTCTCTCCACGCTTAGTAGAGCCAATTTGGCTCAGCTCATCTACGCAAGCACACATCATTCTCCACCATGCTGCTTGGCATGTCTTTTTAGCTATGCTGGCGCAAAAGGGCTGGTGTGTGTTTGTGCTTTCTATGGGTCTTCTCCTTTAAGGGGCACTAGCTTTGGGATTTACAGGATTGCGGATTGATCAGCTCCCTGCCTCCTTCTCCTCCTCCCCCTTTGTCCTTCGGCTTATCCTCCCTGGGATTTGCATCTGATTCGCTGCCTACAAGTCTGTTCTTTTTGGAGGGTCCTTTTCAGACAGGGTGAACTGTGGTTTTGCATTGATGTTTGCATGGATGGGTGTGTGGGTGTTTAACTTCATTAATGAAGTTCACTTCATCTTAAGTATTGCATTTGAAACTCTATAGAGTTTTTCATCTGTGCATTTTAGAAAGTTTTGATGTAAGAGTAAAAACTTAGAGCAAGGATCTTCAAACTTGACAGCTGTAAGAGTTGTGAACTTTAACTCCCAGAATTCCTCCTCCAGTCATGTTAGCTCAGTAATTCTGGGAGTTGAAGCCCACAAGTCTTAAACTTTCCAAGTTTGAAGACCCTTGACTTAGAGTGTATTCATACTGTAGCTGTTGTTGGAAAAGACCCTGTTAGTCTCTGGTAGCCAAAAAATCAAGAATCTGGTAGCTCCTTTTCAGGCTAACAACATCCCTCAACAGTTTAACTACTTCATCAGTCAGATGAAATGAGATTAAAGTTTAATGTCTTTTTATATTATCTATTAACCTGAAATGGGTGTAATAAATTCCTTTTTATATTACCTGTTAACCTGAAATGGGTGTAGAGGGGTGGGATTCTACCGGTTCTGTCTGGTTCTATAGAACCCCTTGTTAACTTTCTAAGCAGTTCGGAGAACCAGTAGTTAGAAGCAATCTCCTTTCGTTTTTCCCCACCCTTATTACATTCTTGTCAGTACGCCTAGACTTTCTGTCTCTGGAGCTTCTGAGGCTTGGCTTTCTTAAAGGGGAAGGGTTGTTTTAAGATTTTTACACTGCTGTTGGGACGAAATACTTCCCTGGACAATCAGCACTTTGAAGAAATAATTGAATAATGAAGCAGAGTTTTTAGTGATAGGGAACCAAGATGAGTGACATTCAGCAAGGCTTCTTGGCTGGCTAGAAAGATTGACATTCAAACGTGAGTTTACATTCCCTTTCTGAGTTTTGATCTAAAACTGGTTTTTGATGGAGGTTAATTCTGTGCTTGGAGACATTTAATCGTATGATGGGATAATTTTCCCTATTCAGCTTCAACAAGCAACAGCTCCTGTTGTGATTTAATTATTTGTATTGTGTTTGAATTTTTTTTTGCCTCATGGTTTCTTTTTCTATCTGGGGAGGGGGTCTTCCTCACTGCTTTAATACTATCTGGCACTGTCCTTTTGGGGTATGCTTCCAAGAGGCAGGATGCAAGCTTGGCACTGATTTTTTTTACTGCCTTTCTGAGGGGCATATGACCTTTCCTTAAATCTGGATGATTTCCTTAGGATATCTTCTGAGGTGAGTGAGACCAGCTGGTATCTTTAAGTGGTGCAAATGGATATAAAGATTGCTTTTCCTGGGTGTGCTTTTTCTGGAGAGCTTAAATGACCTCTCTGCTAAAGGGTTTCAATTTATGAGCAAGAGATGGCTGTTTGATAGTTATCACTGCATTTTAACTACTGTATTTTCATTCCTCAAGGTGCTCTGGCACCCTGCCTGATTTGTAACTCTGGCTTGCAAATATTTTTAATCTAATGAGGTATTTAGGGCAGCTTTTTGCAAGCAAAGAAGCTTTTTGTATTTTTGTACAGGTAATCCTTGACTTACAACAGTTCATTTAGTGACCATTCAAAGTTACAATGGTACTAAAAAAAGTGACTTATGACCATTGACATGAGTGATATTGAGTTGGCCATGCCTACCCAGTCACATGACCACCAAGCCACACCTACTAACTAAGCCAAGCCCACAAACCGGTTGTTAAAAATACTGACTCCCACCCCTGCTGTAGAGGTAGTCCTTGACTTACACCAAAACTGGTAACTGTAAGCGGTAATTATTAGGGAGGATCTATGTCCTAGGGAGGCCACTGTACTTCAGATGGCTGGCTGTGAGTCCCTCTTTGTGAGGTGGGGTCAGGGTGGGCAGATGGGTCTTTTGATAATGTACCTGGCTCCCTGCTACATGTCATCGGCCCTGCCCGGGCTCCTCGGGTTAATAGCCAAGCTGGCGGTGGAGACACCCAGACTGTTAGTTATGGGTGACTTCAACCTGCCTTCGCTTGGTGAATCCTCTGGGGTGGCCCGAGAGTTCTTGACCTCCATGATGGCCTTGGACCTGACCCAATTAGTTTCTGGACCCACTCACATGGGGGGACACACGCTGGATCTGATTTTCGTCTCTGGACAGTGGTTGAATGATCGGTTAGGGGATATTGTCGTTAAACCTTTATCATGATCTGATCATTCTCTCCTTAGACTGGACTTCTGTACCGCCAATCCACACTGCAGGGAGGTGGAGCCGAGGAGATGGTTCTGCCCCAGACACCTGATGGACCCTGAACGGTTCCAGACGGAGCTTGGGCCATTATCTGAAACTCTGGCTCATAACTCGGCCACAGACTTGGTAGCCACCTGGGACAGGTTGGCTGCTGAGGCTCTGGACCGAGTTGTGCCTTTGCGACCTCTGACCCGGCAGAGATCTCGCTCGGCTCCGTGGTTTACGGAGGAGCTGAGGCAGATGAAATGCCAGAAAAGACGTCTGGAGGGCGTCTGGAAGGCCAGTTGTGCTGAGTCTGACCGAACACAGGTTAGGTCCTATATTAGGACCTACCTAATGGCGATAGAGGCGGCGAAGCGTTCTCACTTCTCCGCCCTTATTGCATAGGTAGAAAATTGACCCGCCGTGCTGTTTAGAGTGACCCGCTCCTTGATTGGGCCGGGAGCGAGGGATGATCGCCTGCAGGGAAGAGCGGAGGAGTTTTCACGATTTCTGCACGATAAAATCGCTCAGATTCGGGCCGGATTGGACTCTAGTTGGGAGATCCCGGGGGAGGTGACCGCAGCGAGTCTTGAGATGGTTATCTGGGATGAGTTCGACCCTGTGACCATCGAGGGTTTAGACAAGTTGCTGGGGTGGCTGAAGGACACCACATGTTTGTTGGACCCTTGCCCCTCCTGGTTGGTCTCTACCTCCAGAGAGATGACGCAGAGTTGGCTCCAGGGAATTGTTAACACTTCTTTGATGGAGGGCTCGCTGCCTACCGCCTTGAAAATGGCGGTGGTGCGACCCCTCCTCAAGAAGCCCTCCCTGGACCCAACTCTTTTGAACAACTATCGTCCTGTCTCCAACCTTCCCTTCGTGGCAAAGGTTGTAGAGAGTGTGGTGGCAGGTCAGCTTCCCCAGTACCTGGATGAAGATACATACCTGGATCCCTTCCAATCGGGCTTCAGGCCTGGACATAGTACCGAAACGGCATTGGTCGCATTGGTTGATGATCTCTGGAGGGCCCGTGACAGGGGTTATTCCTCTGTCCTGGTCCTATTAGACCTATCAGCGGCTTTCAATACTATCGACCATAGTATCCTATTGCGGCAGTTGGGGGGGTTGGGGGCACCGTGTTGCAGTGGTTCGCCTCCTTCCTCTCCGACCATCTGCAATTTGTGTTGGCGGGGGGGGGGAGATCCACCTCTAGGCCCCTCGATTGTGCGGTGCCTCAGGGGCCGGTCCTCTCTCCTCTCCTGTTCAACATTTATGTGAAGCCACTGGGGGAGATCATCCGTGGCTTTGGGGTGAGATGTCATCTGTACGCTGATGATACCCAGCTGTACATCTCCACCCCAAGCCACCCCAACGATGCCGTGGAGGTCATGTCCCGGTGCCTGGAGGCTGTGCGGAACTGGATGGGGGGGAACAGGCTCCGACTCAACCCTTCCAAGACTTGAGTGGCTGTGGTTTCCGGCGTCCCGATATAGCCAGATAGTTCCATCGCTGGCTATTGGGGGTGAGATTCTGCCCCCTGCAGAGAGGGCTCGCAATCTGGGTGTCCTCCTGGATGTACGGCTGTCTTTGGAAGACCATATTACGGCCGTCTCCAGGGGGGCGTTTCATCAGGTTCGCCTGATTCGACAGATGCGGCCCTTTCTGGATCAGGATGCCTTATGCACAGTCACTCATGCCCTGGTCACCTCCCGACTGGACTATTGTAACACCCTCTACATGAGGCTCCTGAATGGGAGCATCCGGAGGCTTCAACTGGTACAGAATGTGGCCACGCAGGTGGTTATGGGGGCCTCAAGATTTGCGCATGTGACGCCCCTCCTGCGCAAGCTGCATTGGTTGCCAGTAGCCTCTCGGGTGCGCTTTAAAATTTTGGTGTTAACTTTTAAAGCGCTCCATGGCATCGGACCAGGATATTTACAAGACCGCATTCTGCCATTTTCCTCCCACCGTCCGGTGCGCTCCCACAGGGAGGGTCTCCTGCGGGTCCCGTTGGCATCTATGTGCCGGCTGGTGACCCTGAGGAGTAGGGCCTTCTCTGTGGGGGCGTCTGCCCTGTGGAATGGGTTGCCCCCGGAGTTACGGACAGCCACGGACCTGGGGGCCTTCAGGCGTGCTTTGAAAACCTGGCTTTTTGACCAGGCCGGCTTGGGCTGATTTTAGTTTTGGGGTGTTTTGTTTTTATTAAATTTTAGGGTTTTAGAGTATGGTTTTAAATTTGTTTACAGCCAGGGTTGGGTTTAATTTAGTTTTATTGTTCCACATATTTATTGTTTTAACTGTACGACTGTGCACCGCTCCGAGTCCTTTGGGAGAGAAGCGGTATATAAATAAATATTTATTATTTATTATATTATTTAATGTGAGGTCACTGGATAGCTTTATCCACAGTCCTAGTTCCACTGTTCCTGTCCATAACATCCTTCCATTTTTCTTGTTCTATCTTAGGCAATGACAACATCTCCTGGTAATTTTGGGGTTCATATTTAACACTGTATACTCTAACCTCACTTGCAGTGAACCGCTCAGGAGGTTATACCTTTATTACTCCTTTCAGATCTCCTTGGTATTATCTGCTCCTGCGTTTCTGCACTTTCACTTTTTATCGCAGTTCTATCCTCTTCTATATCTACTTCTGACCCATTTTCCTGTCTCTCCTTTATCAAGCTGCCTTCCAGTAAACTAGTGCTATGCATTGGCATGAACACCTCATGATTAGTATGGACCCTATCCCAATTATTCTGCTCCGCAAAACTAGCAGATCTTGAAATCACTACCTTTCTAGTTCCATCTGTAAACCTCTTTGGATCCTGGCTCATACCCAACAAACCTAAACTTCTTGGCTTATTTTTGTCCTTTTATCCTGATGCTTTTTGGATTATGCACCCAGGCATAACTGCCAAATGTCCTTAGATGAGCCAAGGAGGGTTTCCTTCCATTCAAAAAGAAATATGGCATTTCCTTTATTGCCACATTCCATATCCTGTTAATTATGTAATTTGCTGACTTTGTGGCTTCCCTCCAGTATATTTTACTCATGCTGCATCAGTAAGCAATGTGTCCTTCATGCTCTGTATCATACCATTCCTTCTTTCAGCCACTCCATTTTCAGTCAGCAAATAAGATTTATTCATTTATGCTTTATGCCAGGGATCTCCAAACTTGGCAACTTTGAGACTTGTGAACTTCAACTCCCAGAATCCCCCACTCAGCTGGCTGAGCAATTCTGGGAGTTGACATCCACAAGTCTTAAAGTTGCCAAGTTTGGAGACCTCTGCCTTATGCATAAACTACTTAACCATTTTTGGAACTTATTAGACATAAACTCTGTTTCCTTGTCTGTTTGCAGTTGGCATATCTTACAACCTTACCTTCGCTCTACAAGTGTTACCCATTGCTTACAGTAGTCATCTATTATCTAGCTCTTCCTAAAGAGGGTGCCATAGGACCAATGAAGCCAGCATGAACTAACTGCAATACTCTGCTTGTATTCCTTGTTTTTTTTTTTATTTACAGGATACATCCTGGATTTCGAATCCTTACAAACAGCGCAATCTAAATATACGTTGCATTTCTTTAACCTAAGCCCCTCAACTAGGCCTGGCATCTTCTTCAGTATGTCAAAACTTGCATTCCCCAGTCTCCTATGTAACAGATGTACACAATTGTCATGTGTGGAGCATTCATAAGTGCACGTGCACAACTATTTTCCTGCCTTTCTAGAATGTACAGTCCACTCTTCTTAACCCCTCATATCTTTCCATTTTTCCTAATGGAGTACAGTCCCCCAGCAAATAATATTTCATAACCCTGACTGTCCAACCTGAATGTACTCAATAGATTATGGTCTAATGCAGGTACATATAGGACATTGTACAACATTTCCCTTATCTCTGGTACATAAATGTTACCTTCCTCTTTTATAGTAGCTCTTTGACCATTAGCCAGGCTAACCCATGTTTGCATTGCTGATTTCAAAGCAGGAAACACTTGTGGATTGTTAGCAATATGCTGGCTTGCCCCAGTTGTCTTCAGTTGTTGACCCTGCCAGGGAAAATGATGCTGGAGAATCACTCCACATGTGTTGAATAGTCCTGCACCCTTGTCTCACCATTCCTGTTTCTCCTCTCAGGGCAGTGTCTCCAGAGATGCTCAATAGAACCATGTAGCATCTCTTCACTATGTTAACTCTTTCAGCTGTTCTGCCGGCATCCTGGACTTTTGTAGGTGCTGGTCTGTGCTAAGCATCCTCTCTTCCCTTTCCTGGTCTTCTCTCCAGCCACTCATGTTCCTCCTCTAACAATTGACCAGTTAAATATGCATTTATTAAATCCCACTCTTGCATGGACTCCAGACTTGTCACAAGAACGTTCCACGAACTGAGCACCACATACACCTTGTGCGCTTCAGTAAGTTTCATTCCTCTTTCTTCTAACTTAAGGAATGTCCTTTTCACATTCTGCAGATATGTGGACACACTCTTCCCTGGCTTCAGCTGAGCCTTATACAGTCTCCCTGTCAGCAACACTTTACTGCACACAGTTTCTCTCATGCACACACTGCACAATGACTCCCAGCACTCTTTCACAGACTGGTGATCCCTCACATGCATCAGCTGACCGTCCTCTCAATGCTTTTTTGTTTTTTCTTTGGTCCCCATCATCCAGGACTGCCAGTGGATTGGTAACAATCGTCCACAACTCCTCCCTCTGCAGGTACATCTCCATTTTCACATTCCAGGAGAGGTAGTTTGTCTCATTCAGCTGAGGCACCAAGAAACCTCCTCCCATTATGCCAATGGAGGCCATGTTGCCTGTTTCCCTTCACAAGCCACTAACCACAATTAAATCACATTGCACAACCCTTCTGGCACTGGTGCAAGCTCCCACTGGGTTTTTCTTCTCTCTAGGCTTGCCAGTCACTCTGGCCTTCTCTCTGTACTGGGCCCATAACCTATCAGAGTTTGCAGCATGACTACTATTGTGCGACAATCCAGGAGCAAAACACAGCACACAGGGGCTTTGACTTTTAACATTGGTTTATATACAAGACTACATACATATACATGAAAGGCACATACTAGGCAAGCAATCAGTCTTCATTACTCTGCATGGAGAACCACAATGGAGACAGAACAAAAGGAGAAGTCTTACAACTGCTGGTCAGCTATGAAATCAATACCATAACAGCATCCTATGTCTCCTATTTGGTATTTGAGTTTTTCTTCCTTCCCATCCCTCCTTATTTCATTATTTGTCTTTCTTTCTAGGGGTTTTTGCTCAGAATTAGCTTCTGGAGATTGGTCACCTTCCCCCCTCAATTTTAGTTAAAGCCTTCCTGATAAATTGAGCCAGTCTTTTTCTGAAAACATTCTTCCCAGTCTTTGTGAGGTGCAGCCTATCCTTTGCCAAAAGTCCATCATGGAGATAGTATAGACCATGGTCCAGGAATCCAAAGTTTTTTTGGTGACACTTCTAGAATTCATTGTTCTTTCATTGGATGCTGTCCTTTTGTTGACAATACAGATGAAAAAACTATTGGAAGAAAAACTCCATACCACTTGAAGTCTTAATAATAAAAAAAATTAGAATGTGTGGAAATGGATAAATTAACTATGGAATTAAAAGGAAAAGCAGACACAGAATACAATGCAGTATGGGAAACATGGTTTATTTGGACTGATAATAGATGTAAGAATAGAAAATATAAATAATATATATAATAGATAAGAGGGAATGAAAGTATTATGTATTGTAAGTTTTGATAGGACACATACATGTATATATAATGTACACAGCGCTGTTTAATAACTATTGGTATTATGTATAAATGGAAAAAACTCAATAAAGTATTATAAAAAAAGAAAAAGAAAAGAAAAACTGTTTGTGTGCTCTAATCCTTGACTTTTCCTAGCTGCTCATAATCATTCAATATTATTTTCAAATCCTTTTTTGTGTCATTTGTTCCTACATGCAGTAATAGAAAAGGGTAGTAATCTGTGGGCCCAATTATTTTGGTTAGGTTCTCAGCCACAACCTTGATTTTTGCTCCAGGGAGACAACATACCTCCCTAGACTGAATGTCCAGTCTGCAGATGGCAGGTTCTGTTTCTTTGAGAATAGAATTTCCTATCACTAACAATTGCCTTCCTTTTTTGGGGGGTGCAGTCTTGGGTGCTTTTCTGTTTATTCCAGGTGAGTTTGTTGATGTGACTTTTTAGGGATATTGGATGTTGTTTCTTTGCTAAGTGTTGGCATGCTTTCTTTGAGTGGGAGGTTGTGAATCTGAGTATTTTCAACTAGGGAGATAAATTGGTTGCTCCATTTTAATGGGCCTGCTTCTGATTGGGTTAGACTGGGCAGCAGGAGTTTGTTAGATGTGTGCTGCTTCTTTCTGTGATTGTTGTGTTTTCTATGTGTGACATGCTTCCAGTTGTCTTCTTCCAAGGGTTTATCAGCAGGGTCAAATCCTCTGGGAATTATTTGTTCATTATTTGGTTTAATTTAAGCCTAGCTTCCTTGCATTGGTTGGAGTTTGGCTAGAACTTCCTCTAAATCTCTTATTTTTTCCTCTAGTACGAATGTCAGCAACCCACGGCTCTAGAACCAAATGTGGCTCTTTCATCCCCCTGATGTGGCTCCCTATTGGCTGAACCCACCACTGGCTGGCCACACACCCCTTGCCCCCCCGCCCAGTCACTCCTCACCTGGCATAAGAAGATAAGGGTGATGGCAGCAGATGGAGACTCATTCCATATTCCAGAATGTGAGCGAAGCACCCCTGTACTTACCTCTTCTTCTGGCCCTTGTTAGTGCTGCACACATCTAGGTTGCTCAGGGAGAGGTGCGACTTGCTCTCTGCCCTGAGACACTGGCCCAGCCCTGCTGCAACTGAGTCCACTGCTCTTGCCACCTCCATGGCCTCTCACTGTTCTTGGAGCATCTTGCACAGCACACTTAAATTTAGTGTGCTTCACAATGGGGGAGATGGCATCCCCTCCTCCTCCTGGAGCCCATTACAATGTGGAGCATTGGCTGCAGCCGGGCCAGGGCAGTGTCTTGGGGCGGAGAAAAAGTTGTGCATCTCCCCAATTGACCGAGGTGCATACAGAACCAACAAGGGTCAGAAGAAGTACAGGGGCGCTTTGCTCTCACTCTGGAATATGGAGTGAGTCTCCATGCACTGCTGTCGCCCTTATTTTCTTAGGCCAGGAAGGAGTAACTGGGAGGGTGAGGGGCGGTGCCAGCTAGTGATGGCTTTAGCCGACAGGGAGCCACAACAGAGGGATGAAAGAGCTTCATTTATCTGGGAATCTGAAATGACCCCTGATTTAAATGATATGGTAAAAAACATCCAAAGAAAAAGAACACAGCAAAAAAAAAAAAAACCAACAAACCCAATCCTCGCCTGTTTTTAGAAATTATTCAAGAGGGAACACACACACACATACATACAGAGAGAGAGGAGAGAGATGAGAGAAAGAGAGGGAGAAAGAGAGATGAGAGAGAGAGAAAGAAAAAGAGATGAGAGAAAGGGAGGGGGAAAGAGAGAGATGAGAGAGAGGAAGGGGGAAAGAGAGAGAGGTGAGGGATATATACATACATACATACATACATACATACATACATACATACATACACACATACATAGATATTTGTTTTCGTAGATTTTCACGGGTACAGGTATTCAGGTCTTGGTGTGTTCGGGTCTTTTCCCGTGTAAGATTGAGACTATCTGGGCAACATTTCGACAAGATCCCACTCGCCATCTTCAGGCTGGTGCTTTTGGCTTTGTGCGAGCAAAGCAGCTCAGATCACGCTTTGCTTGCACAAAGCCAAAAGGATCAGCCTGAAGATGGTGAGTGGGATCTCGTCGAAACGTTGCCCAGATAGTCTCAATCTTACACGGGAAAAGACCCGAACACACCAAGACCTGCATATATATATATATATATATATATATATATATATATATATATATATCTTTGGTTCTTCGGGTTTTCTCCCGCGTAGAGTTGGAAATATCTAGGCGACGTTTCGATGAAGTCTCATTCATCATCTTCAGGCTTGTGTCTTCGGCCTTGTGCTTCTCAGAGAAAACCTCCAAAAACATCTCTCTCTCTCTCTCTCTCTCTCTCTCTCTCTCTCTCTCTCTCTCTCTCTCTCTCTCTATATATATATATATATATATATATATATATATATATATATATATATATATATATATATATATAGATAGATAGATAGATAGATAGATATAGATATAGATATAGATATAGATATAGATATAGATATAGATATAGATATAGATATAGATATAGATATAGATATAGATAGATATATACATACATACATACATACATACATTCATACATACATACATACATACATACACCTCTTAGGAAAGGGGTGAGGTCAATAGTAGACAGTCTAAGGTTAAAGTTTTTGGGGTTGGGGGAAGAAACCATAGAGTCAGGTGGAGTATTCCAGGCATTGACCACTCTGTTGCTGAAATTGTATTTCCTGCAATCAAGTTTGGTGTGGTTAACCTTGAGTTTGTATCTATTGTGTGCTCTTGTGTTGTTATGGTTGAAGCTGAAATGTTCATTGACAGGTAAGTCATTGCAATGTATGATTTGATATACCATACTTAGATCAGACCAACGACGGCGTAATTCAAGGTTTTCTAGGTCTAGAATTTCAAGTCTGGTGGGATAAGATATTCTATAATGAGGAGAGGAGTGGAGAACTCTTCTTGTGAAATATTTCTGGACTTTCTCAACTGTGCTAATATCAGATACGTAATGTGGGTTCCAGACTGATGAGCTGTATTCGAGTATTGGTCTAGCAAATGTTTTGTATGCTCTAGTTAGTAGTGTGATATTACCAGAGAAAAAGCTACATAGGATTAGGTTTGTCACTGCGTTTGTTTTGTTTGTCTGAGGAGCTTGCCACAGATAGTTTACAAAATGAGCTGGACTGGTTATCAAGTCTCCATAGTAACAAGATATGAGTGTCTTGTGAAGTTCTGTTTTACTGCGCATGTGTGCAGGGGAGGAGTTTTACTTCTACTTCTTTCTTTATTGTTTTTTTTTGCTTGCTTAGTAGAATGGTACTGCTGTTTCTTTGTTTCTTAGTTACTTTGTAAATAAAGTATGCTGGCAATAGAAAAACACGATCCATTTCCTCTAATTTATAAAACTGAATGTTTTTGTTTTGACATGGTAGCAGAGGATGGTTTGTTTTGATTAATTAGATTACAAAGTCTGAGGATTTTGTAATTAATTTTTGATAAACTTTACAATGCCAAGAAAGAAAGGCAAAGAAAAACAGAAGGTTCCGTTGGAGGAGGATTTATTGTCATTTTCTGAAATTCCTGAGGAGATAAGAAGTCCGCTAGCTACCGCTACTCATCTGGAGGAGGAAGCTGCCATAGGAGCACAAGATAGCAGGTCTGTACCAAGTTTTATTTATGATGCATGCTATCAAACTCAGCCTGAGAAGCCAGAAGCCCAAGAATTTGAGAAGCTTGGAGCTAATTCTGAAGTTATATAGGCAGCTGATAGTTTTTCACCAAAAGAGAAAGGTGAAATTTATTATTCTTCATTAAATCCTGAGCCAACAATGAGTCAGAGAGCTATGCAGGATTATATGCAACAGATTGCAGTTTTTGAACAAAGCCTACAGCAAGCTAAGGCCTCTGCACTGTCTATTCAGTGAGATAAGGGTGTGATTAGAGTTCCTGAGTCCTCCAACTTGCCTTCTTCATTGAAGCCAAGGGTCCACCCACCAGTTGGTCACATGGGAGTGGTGTCAGACCAATCAGAGCAGAGAGCTATGCCTACATCACAGATACCTCGTGATATGTCTCGTGATGCTGACTCAATTGAAAGAGCTTCTGCCATTTCTAATGTTGCAGCACTATCTGCTGGTGATTTGCGTGAAATACAGGAACAATTACAAAATTTGCAAAGTGCATTTACAAAGTTGTCAAGGAGTCAGTCTGCTGTACTGATGTCTCCATCAAGCCAGCCAGTGCCAGCATTCATGCACGCCATACCACATTTGAGAGGACCAACTGCATTGCGAGCTCCAGATCAAAGGCGAAATTTCCGAGGAAATGTCTTCGTTCCAAGGATGTCAAGATGCTACGTTTGTGGTCATCTGGGACATATCGTCCGTGATTGTCCCCAGCGATCTCCAACACCTGTCAAGTACCAGCCCAGAGGAACAGATTCCAGAAGCAAGGGCAGACGTGAAAGACAAGGTCACCGTGGTTCCAGGCGTGATCTACAAACTCCACACATCACATTAGCATTAACCAACGAAGGAAGTCCGGATTATGACAGAAGACATCTCTGGACTTTGGATAGTGGAGCAGCAGTGCATGTTACCTACAGAAGAGATCTTTTCACAGAGATGCACGAGCCTGAACCTGATATGTGTGAACTGTACACTTTTTCCAATAATACTGTTCAAGTCAAAGGAAAAGGAACTGTTTATATTAAAGAGCTAGATTTTTTATTCCTGATGTTTATTATATTCCAACAGCAACCAGCAGTTTGCTTAGTCAGAGTCATTTGTCGAGAGTTTCCAAGTATCAGGTTCACCATTTTGAAAAATCAAGTTATGTGATGAAAGAAGGTAATATTGTTGCTGAAACCATATTAATTGGTGGTGTTTATTACCTAAAGCCGAAGTCTACTTCACAAGCACAGGCAAGTATACCTGTTCCAATAAGAGGAAGCACAGGCCCAGAGAGAGATGTTCCAGAGAGAGATCCTGTTGCTATCCCAAAGGTTCCTAGAACCAACAAAAGTCCGAAACAGGTTGCTCAAAGCAAGCCTAGGGTTCTTAATATGAATGTTGAAAATTCACTAACAGGTAAACTTTTGCATTCCAGGTGTATCCATAAGTGGCATAGAAGATTGGGGCTTGCCAGTTTTCGTGTTCTTAGCCAGAATTCGTAAAAGGTTTGGATCTGAAGGAGTGTAAGGTGTTTTTGGATTGTGCTGTCTGCAAGAAAGCCAAGTCCAAGGCTGCAGCCGTTCCAAAACATGCTACACACCTGTCAACACGTATTTTTGATTTGGTACATACTGACATAGTAGGTCCATTTGCACCAACACTTGGTGGTAGAAAATATTTCTTAACAATTGTTGACAATTATTCTAGATATGGATTTGTGTTTCCTATGAGGGAAAAATCTGAGACCTTTCAGATCTTTAAAGATTTTGCAACTTATGTCAACATTCAATATGGTGTTTGCATCACTAGAATTCAAAGTGATCGCGGTGCTGAATTCATGTCCCAGCGTTTTCAGGACTGGATATGCAAGAATGGAATTCTGCACCAGACCTCAGCTCCTTACGTTCCTGTGGAAAATGGAGTGGCGGAACGTAGAAATGGAGTACTGCAAACAATGATGTGTTGTCTTCTGGAAGACACTAATCTGAGTTTCCCATACTGGGGTGAAGCAATCAAATATGCAAACTATATCGTTAACCATATCTGGAGCAGTGTAATTAACCAGATACCTTTCTTCATGTTATATAAACCCGACTTGAGAAATATCCATATTTTTGGTTCCTATGCTATGGTTAATATTCCATTAGCTCAAAGAAGGAAAGGAGGTCCAGCAGCAAAAAGACTGAGATTCATGGGTATTGATGACAGTTCCAGGTGCAGCAAGTTCGTTGACTCCAGAAATGTAATAGTGGTTTCTCAGTCATTTAACTTTGAAGAAGATGCTGACTGGTCCAGAATTCACTCAAATGATACTGGAGTTTATTTTCCTAGAGATCATGTAACGCAGTCTGATGATAGAGATTATCAGGCGGATGTTCCATCAACTAGTTCTTCTCAATCAGAGGTTCCGTCTTCACATGCCGTCGATGCTGAAGCTAGCGACGAGGAACAAGACGAGGACCAAATGGAACAAGAATGGACCGTTGTTCCGAGGCATTCCGAGAGGGTCAAGAAAGGGATCCCTCCACAGCCATTTTCATGGCAATTGACGAAAGCAATTTTACCTTGGCATAAGGAAATGCAGGCTGAAATGAACAATCTAAAACAACTCAAGGTATGTATGCCTGAAATTCTTACTGGATGAAGAAAAGGTTTTCCAGGGTTCCGGAAGCAAGAAGGGGATACCTGGCTCTTAAACAAAAGTCTTTATGGTCTGAAACAGTCTGATTTAATGTGGTATTTATGTCTAACTGACAAACTAAATTTAATGGGTTTTATTAAATCCGAAACTGATGAATGCGTGTTCACAAAAAGATCTGGGAATGCATATGAGATAATTCTTGTTTATGTTGATGATATTTTTTATATTGGTTCAAATGAATGAGAGTTTTACTAACACTTTACAGAAATGTATTATATTGCAGTTTTTAGGTTACATCAACAGACCACTTGCAGCTGTTCAGCATGAATACGTGAGTGAGAAGATGTGCCTTACCTGATGTCAGCTCATCAGACAAAGAAGGCGGTGTCACTGCGTTTGTTTTGTTTGTCTGAGGAGCTTGCCACAGATAGTTTACAAAATGAGCTGGCTGGTTATCAAGTCTCCATAGTAACGAGATATGAGTATCTTGTGAAGTTCTGTTTTACTGCGCATGTGTGCAGGGGAGGAGTTTTACTTCTACTTCATCTTTCTTTATTGTTTTCTTTTTTGCTTGCTTAGTAGAATGGTACTGCTGTTTCTTTGTTTCTGAAAACTGAATGTTTTCGTTTTGACAAGGTTAACAACTCTTAATGCCTTTTTGGCTATGTAGTTACAGTGGGCTCTAGCACTTAGATCATTAGAGATGAGTATTCCAAGGTCCTTACAGAGCTTGGATCATCAACAAGGTCTTGACTATTCAGCTTCTATTTTATTTTCTGATATTTTTTGCCAATATGTAAAACAGAGCATTTATTTGTTGAGATTTGAAGTTGCCATTTGTTTGACCATTCTGATACATAGTCAAGATCTTTTTGAAGGGTAGCAATATTGTCTGTGGTATTGAACAGCTTTACATCATCAGCGAAGAGAACGCAGTTGCTCTTAATATGATCACAGAGGTCATTTATGTAGAGTATGAAGAGAGTTGGTCCTAGAACACTGCCTTGGGGGGCACCACTATTGACAGGTACAGAATTTGATAGGATGCTCCCAATTTTGACCATTTGTTGTCTGTTCGACAGTAATGCTTCTATCCAGTTATGCAGGTGTCCAGAGATACCATAAGATTTTAGTTTTAGGAGTACTAAAACTAAATGTAACACGGAATCAAAAGCTTTACAGAAGTCTATGTAGATTGCATCTATTGTTTTGCCCTGATCAAGTTGTATAGTCCATATGTTTTTGCAATGTAAGAGTTGCAGATTACAGGATAGTTTTTTTCTGAAACCAAATTGTTTATTAGAGAGTAGGTTGCTTGTCTCTAAGTGGAGGATAATGGATTGGTTAATAATTAATTCCATGACTTTACGGATGACGTAGCATAAGGAGATTGGTCTGTAATTTTCAACTAGGCTGGGGTCTCCCTTTTTGAAAATGGGGATGACCATGGCTTGTGACCATAGGTTAGGCAAGGAGCTGGTCCTGAAAGATTTATCAAAGATTATGCTTAGAGGTTCTGCTATGGCAGTGGATGGCTTTTATAAGAAGTAGGCACATATTCCGTCAGGTCCAATAGATAGAGATGGTTTTAGATTGCATAGTGCTTTTTCAACATTGTCTTCTGTAAAGTCGATATGTATTAGATCATTGTAGTTTTCTGTGGTTCGTCTAGGAAATACTGGGCATGATCCATTGCTGTTTACAAATACTAAGCCAAAGAATGTGTTAACGATGTTGGCTTTAATGGTGTCATCGTTGCAGTCTTCCCTGTTGTTGGAATGAGACAGGATGGCAAGCTACTTTTTTTTCTGTAATCTTGTGCTTAATGAAATCAAATCTGTCATGTATCTTTTGTTTAGTTTCCTATCTTTCTCAACTTTGAAGAATAGGACATCAGTTTATAATCATTGTTTAAGCTGTTTTTATGAAACTCTAAATGAAAGTTGCAGTAAAGCTGAAAAGTCCAGTACAATGAATGATATAAGCAGTGTCCTTATTAACTGGAATAGAATTCATATTAATTCAACACAACAGGATTATTATATATAGGAGGAAAATTATACAACATGGAGGTAATTTAGGAAATTCAATTGCTATCATGATTTTCCCAAGAGGAGCAGAGGAAATGATTTCTTTCTATGTTTGAACCAATATTCAAATATTAATTCAAGATATTTATAGCAATTTATATAAGAAGTTAAATACTAAATGTGTTAAAGCACATAAAAAATAGCAATTTACCTCAGTTAATCTTAGTCACATTGACTTTGAGTGTTCTAAATACTGCCACATTTTAGTGTAGTTTCATTGAGGAAAAGCAGAACACCAAAAAAACCTGCTATATATAGTTTTGTTTCTTACTAATGACATTTCCTAAGAGCCTATGGATACATCTTAAGACTGTAAGTTGTTGCTGGTATGGTATTACATAAAGGCCAGGAATGAGAGGCCCCAATTCAAATGTCATTTCTGCAAGAAGGTCATATACTACTCTCAGACAAATTATAAGCTGGACAGTATATGTGATCCCTCTGCAATATGAGGATGACAACAAACCTGGCTTATTGATTAAAGAGAGTTTGGGGCCAACCAAATAGTATACTATGCTGGGTGACCTAAATACAATGAATGCCTAGACGGGGAGCTGGCTGATCAGTTGGACTTTTCAGTAACTATGATATGTGTAGGCTCTGACCAGGTTTGCATCAGAGGTGGCATTCAGCAGGTTCTGACCAGTTCTGGAGAACCGGTAGTGGAAATTTTGAGTAATTCGGAGAACCAGCAAATACCACCTCCGACTGGAGATTTTACATTATCCTTCCCCTGCCACGCCCACCAAGCCACGCCCACAGAACCGGTAGTAAAAAATTTTGAATCCCACCATTGGTTTGCACCATTGAAATGTGGTATGTAGGATAAACTACCATGAATTTAAATATTTTTTTTACCTGTAGCTGTTGCACCAGAGCACTATTTGTACTCTTGTGGCTGCAATTTGATTTGTTAGTGGCACTTGTAAAAAACCACATAACCATGCTAATGCAATTCATTTTATGCTTGGTCTGAAGTTTCTAAATAGCTTGGCCTAGTGAAATGATGATGATGCCATACTAGAACACTACAAAAAATCTAGGACTAAGTATCATTTTCCCTGGGCAATTCTTGCCCATGGGAAAGCCTTAGAATTATATTAGCATTGGATGCACTTTTGAGCAGTTCCTAATTAAACTGGATCTCAGTGAAAGATCCCTGCTAAATCACATCAAAATCTAATTAAATCAGCAACCTGTTTCTCAGGCACTCATGAAAATCCATAAAAGTACTGCACATATAAGTGATAGTCATCCAGTGATCTTTTTTCAGCATGTACATTTGAAGTGGAAGGAAACTCAGCCATTTTATAAGCTAACTAAGCTTGCACAACATTTCATAGCAGTGTTGCAGGAAATTACAAAATATAACTTATCAGTAATTCATTGGTTACTTGAAACACAGCTTTCCCCCTCCCCTGTTGTTAGGCTAGGATGGCTGGATGTCACAAACCCATCTTGCTAAACTCCCTAGCTTGTGGTTTTATTACAAGCGAGACTAGGTTTGTAGGCAAATATGATTTTGTGACTGATAGATGATCCTTGTGGTTTGACTTTTCATATTTTCTTGTTTCTTTCTTTTGCTAATACCACATATTTTACTATCTGTAAAACTTGTATCATTATTTCTCTAAAATTAATATATTTTTATGCCCTGCCTTAACAGTATATTCCATAATTTATGTGCAGACATTAATTTTTAAAACTGTCCTAGTGGTTACTTTCTCAGTTTAGGATAACTATAATAACAAGTAATAATGGTAGTGGTAATAAAAGAATAAATATAATTTCCTTATGCTATCAAAGTTCTTGAGTTCTAACGTAGTTATTCCACACAGGCAGAGCTCTCACTACCCTGAATGCTTGCATACCTGTGCAGCAACTGCTGCACACTCGTGTTCAAGATTCAAAGTGGATCCAAAGGTTATGAACAGAGACAGGCAAGTCAATAAGGAAAAGAATGCTGATGTGAATCAATGACTTCTAGACTATCATGGGGAGAGAAGAGAGGTCTCCATTCTCTCATCCCCAATCTGCGTGCCTGGAGGCCCCCCGAGGAACACGCAAATCTTGGAGGGATTGGTGAAAGTGTGACGGAGCCCGAGGTGTAATCAGGCAGAGGGCGACTGCCGGCTACACTGTAAGGAAACTTCACAAGCTCCAGCGTGTGACTGATCGGCCATATCATTGGCGGACCGAAGCCACAGCAATCACATTGAATGAGGAAGATATAATAACAACAGCAGCAGCGACATCAAAGCAATTATTGAACACAATCAGACAAAGGCAGAGAGTGACTGTCAAAGAGGAGAGATCTTAAAAACTGATCGGCAGAATTGAGAGTCTCGGAGATGGGGTGGAAATCCGATAGAGAGCATAAGGCTTAAAGACAAGACATCAGAGCCGGTGGGATTTAACAGCGTTTGAACAGGATTTGAGTACTGGATCGGAGGACTGAATTTTTTTGAAGATTGGACTTGCGGTGGATGTCGTAAGTGTGGGAGAGATCAGAGGAAAGAGACACAGTAAGAGATCTGGACTAAGAAAGGAGGTGACCATCTTAACTTCAAAGGACAGTAAAGACAGCTGATGCAATAGATTGTGACAAGGCAAAAGACGCATGAATAAAAATTGTGCAAAATTGGAGGAAGAGAAAGTTTGATTAATGATTAATAACTGTTACTGTTAGATGTTAAATGAATTGATGATTTAGTTTAATTATTTGCTTACTATTTAAGTGTGGAATATATAAGAGTTTGGGCAGAAAACTGAAAGTAAACAGTGTAAGACGTAAATTAAAAATTTAATTAACATTGGGAATTAGCCCTGAAAATGAATGAATTGCATAATTGATATTTTTAGATGACGAATGAACTGTTAATTTGATTAACTGGATGAATTAGTGTGATTAATGAATTAAGTAAACATTGGTGGCATTTAAGAGTTTTATAAACTTTTTGTTATAATAAATAAGTTATTAGTGATTTAGATAAATTGATAGATATTGAGGAATTTTTCAATTTGTATTTATATAAAAACAGTACTACTAGATAATAAGTAAGAACTAGAACTAGAACTAAAAACTAAAAATATTTAGATGAGATATTATTATTTTTTATTTGTTTTTCTCTCTTCTTTTCCTTTTTTTCTTGATTTAATAGTTTTTCTGCTTGCTTCTCCTTATTGTAAGCTTTGTATTAGTAGGTTAATTCTTTCTCTCTCATTATAAAATATAATAATATATGGTAAACCAGTAATATATGGTAAAATATTACTGATTTAAACTGATAATTATTATTAACAACCCTAGATAAAGAATAGGTGTATTATCCTATAGAAGTATTGAATAGAAGAGATAAAGTGGATAGAAGTAAATTGTGGATGATAAAGTGGAAAGAAGTATACAATAAGATAAAGAACATGATGAGTATTACAACGTCCTTAAAAGGAAAGAAAGCAATTTCAGGTTCATCAGCATCCATTGCATCCCCAGCGGGACAAAATACAATTGAGGGGATGTTGACTACAGACAAGACGAATAACCCTGCTAACATGCAAGTAAAGCAAGTAGCACTGCTATCCATCCAACAAACGATGCTTAAGGTACAAGGGACAATGATGACAAATCACATCGACTTGAAGATGGAAATGGAAGAGATGAAAGGCAACATTCAAAAACTAGATGGAAAAATAGAAATGATCCAACAAATGAGGGAAAAGAACAAACAAAAAATAAAAAGTATAGAAGCAAAGGTGGAGCAAACAGAAAAAAAAGTGGAAGTAATGTACAGGAAAATAATAACTATGAACAGAGACTTGAAAGATTCAATAATCCATTTAGAGATGGAGCACGCAGTGTTTTACCTGCAATTTCAGAATGTACAAGAAATGAAAGATGAAGACCTGGGAGCCATAATGGCGCAATTGATAGCAGAAACATTGGAACAGGACCAACAAGAGAATTGAACGAAATCTGCAGGATCCATATGAATTATGCAAGGCGAAACAAAGGGAAATCCACATAAGGTTTGCAAGAAAAAACGTGACAGACATTATATATAAAATGACGAAAGATGAGCTGATGATCTACAAGGACAAAGAAATCGTGACCCTAAAGCAGATCCCAAGGCAAGTGAGAGACCTAAGAAAAGAATAAAAATTCCTAACCTCATTATTAAACAAGCAAAACATCTGATTCAGATGGTTGGTGCCAGAAGGAATGTTGATTATCTGGCAGGAGGAGAATAAGAATTGACATCCTAGATAAGGTGCAAGAATTATATGAACAATGGCAGAAATGGAGGAAGAAGCAAGTAGTAAAGAAGAACTGGAGAGCAAGAACCAAGAAGACCATCAAGAAGATCAACGACAGGAGACGTTAGAAGAACAGGAAGAAAGAGACAAGGAAGAGAGAGAACAACCAAGAAGAGAAGAACTAAGAACAAGACCACAGAGAGAGGCAAGAGTTAATAGAAGACTAAGGCAGACCTATAATTAATATGATGGGAAAATAAATTAAATTAATTTCAATAAATATTAATGGACTGAACTCCCCAGCTAAGAGAAAGCAAACATTGGTGAAATTAGTGAAACAAAATGTTGATGTCATACGTCTACAAGAAGTACACATTCAAAAAAACCACAGTAAATGTCTAGAATATCCCAAATTAGGCAAATTATACGTAGCATTAGCAGATCAAAAAAAGAGAGGGGTAATTATGTACATTAGGAAAGGGATAAGTGCAAAACAAATATATGTGGAAGAACAGGAAAGAATTTTGATGATACAATTGAATATATTTCAAAAACAAATACTATATATGCCCCAAATGTGAATCAGAGAATTTTATAAAAAGGTATATGAGAAAATAATTGAGACGGAACAGAAAAATATATGCTTAGTTGGGGATTTCAATGTCATTGTAGATATTGAAAAAGATTATACCAATAAGGAACAAATTGGGTGTGTGTGTGAAGAAATGCTTATCAAAACCATTTTTTGACTTAATAAAAGAAACCAATTTTGAAGATATATGGTGAAAAAGAAATCCAGATAATAAAGGCTATACATTTTACTCAAGTCCACATAAATCTTGGTCAAGAATCGACATGGTGTGGGCAAACGGGACAATTGGAAAAGACATATACAAAGTAGAAATAATGCCAAATATATGGGCAGACCACAATCCATTAAAATTATTTGGAAAGAGCAGAGGAAAAGAAAGATGAGATGGATATTAAATTCGCAAATTTTGAAAGAAAAAGAATATAATCAGAGAATAAGAAACGAATTGGAAAGTTTTTTAAAGATAAATTTAAAAGAATATACAAATTTGCAGAATCTGTGGGACACCACAAAAGCTTACATGAGGGCAATATCAATAGCCTACACAATTAGGAAAAATAATACAGAACGGAAACAACAAAATGAATTGCAGAAGAAGATAAAAGAATTAGAAAATGGACTCCAAAAAGACCCCAAAAATATGACAATGAAAAAAGAAATAATGATAGTTAGACATAAATTAAACTTGACATTCTTAGAGGAGAGAGCACGAAATTTAAAATTTAGCCCAAAAGTTAAAATTTAGCCCATAAGTTAAAATTTAGCCCATAAGTTAGAAAAAGAAAAAAGATTAATTCAGCAATTGAAGGACAAAAAAGGGAATATATGCTGTCAAATGAAGGAAAAAAAACAGATTGTACAAAGCTATTTTGGGGGATTGTACAAACAAGAGGAAGTGATGGAGGAAAATATAATAAAACACTTAAAGGAGAATGGTCTGGGTTCAATTTTAAAAGAACAAAAGGAAATATTAAATAGAGAAATAACCCCAGCAGAATTGAAAAAGGCAGTACAAAAGCAGAAAAATAACTAAACACCAGACCCAGACAGTTTTCCTAGTGAATTATATAAAAAGATGTATGAAGTATTTGAACCAATACTATTAGAGGTATATAACGAGGCATCACTGGAAGCTAGACTGTCAAAGTCCTGGTCTGAGGCATATGTCACCCTAATTCCAAAAGAAGGTACCGATCAATAAATGATTTCAAATTATAGATCAATTTCACTATTAAACACAGATTATAAAATATTTATGACAATTTTGGCAGAAAGAATGAAACCAATTTTAAGTGGGATTATACATTTGGACCAGAACGGCTTTCTGCCAAACAGACAGAAATCGAGTATTATGAAGCATACTCCCAAAAGCAAGCAGCATTAATTTTTTGGGATGCACAAAAGGCCTTCAACAATCCTAATTGGAAGTTTATGCTAGAGCAAATAATAAGAATGAATTTCAGTACTAACATAGTAAAAACACTACAAGCCATATATTCTACTCAAACAGCAAGAGTACTATTGAACGGAGATCGTACAGATCAGTTTGAAATAGGCAAAGGAATAAGACAAGGGTGCCCATTATTACTCCTGCTGTTTATTTTATCCTTAGAAGTGTTGCTTGCCAGTCAGATGAGACTCAAGAATAAAAGGGATTAAAATTAGGAACTAAGAATACAAGGTCCAAGCATTTGCAGATGACCTTGTATTCATAGTGGAAAAACCAATGAAAATGGACAAACACTACTTCAAGAAATAGAAACATTCAAGGAAGTTGCAGGATTGAAAATAAATAAAAACAAAACTAAAATGATAGTTAAAAATTGCACTGCAAAACAGAAAATAGAATTACAAAATAAAATGGGATTACAGAGTGGAAAAAAATAAAATATTTGGGAATATGGCTATCTACTAGGTGTTCGTCAATTAAAGAAGACAATTATACCAAATTAATTGAACAAATTAGGAGGGATTTGGAACTATGGGGGAAACAACAACTATCAATATTAGGCAGAATTGCAGTGCTGAAAATGAATACCCTACCAAAATTGATGTATCTCCTTCAGATGATAAAATTAGGAAAACTATTTTTTACTGAATTAAGTAAAATAACAACCAAATTCATCTGGCTGGGCAAAAAAACATGCATTAAATTAAATCTGATGCAGGATAGTAAAATGGGTGGTTTTGGGCTACCAGAATGGGAATTATACTATCAGATAGCGATATTAAATTGGATTAAGGACTGGGTCAAATTAAAAGATAAAAGAACACTAACAATAGAAGATCATGACCTCCAGGAAGGTTGGCACGCATACTTGTGGGAGAAAAAAGGCAAAACACATGCCTACTTCAACCAACACTAAATAAGAGATTCACTAATACAGACATGGAGGAAAATTAAAAATAAGCATTATATGAAAATACCATGTTGGTTGTCAACCATGGAGGCCATGATACACCCAAATAGATTGGATTTAGGGAAAATGATAAATTATAATGAATTATTAAATACCCAATGGAAACTAAAATCAAATCAAGAACTTAAAGAACAGGGAATTACAATCGATTGGTGGCCATATCTTCAAATTCAAACAGATACAAAACAGACTTAGAAGAATTTGGATTCAACATGGGGCAAAATCAATTAGACAAAATTTTAATTGGACCAAAACAAAAATTTATATCCAAAACATATAGATATCTGTTAGACTTTAAAATGGAAGAGGAAACGGTTAAGAATACTAATGATAGCATGGGTGCGGAATTTTGGTTATAATATAGATTTAGAAAAATGGGAAAAATTATGGAACATAAACTATAAATTAACAACAGCCTCAACATATAAAGAAGATTTATATAAAATGTTTTATCAATGGCACTTAGCCCTGGCAAGATTAACCAAGATATACCCAAATACTATCCCAAAATGTTGGAAGTGTCAACAAGTTGACAGTACCTTTTACCATATGTGGTGGCTATGCCTTAAGGCCAGGATCTTTGGACCAAAATTAAAGATTGGATACAAGGAATTACGGGATATCAAACTGAACTCAAACCAGAATTCTATTTATTGGGGATAATCAAAGACCAATATCTGAAAAAGATAACATACATAATCTTACATATTCTAACAACAGCTATAATAGCTTATGCGCAAATGTGGAAAGGGCCTAATGTTTCAACAAAATAATTAATCTTACAAAAAATAACAAACTGTGCAGAAATGGATATGCTTACATTACAAATGAAGGAAAAAGAACAATCCAACTATTACTCAATTTGGCATAGATGGTATGAATGGTTAGAAAAAAGAAATAAGGAATGAAAAGTGAGGATTATGTAGAAGAACCCTTAAGAAAATGATATATAGATATGTAGAAATGTAAAGTAGATACAGATATTAATAACAAACATAAGGAAGGATAATTATTGGTGAGATATATGAATAGATGATAGAAAATATATGATAAAATTGTATGTATGTCAATACAAAATGCTGTTGAAAATGTAAATATGATTTGTACTGGTGGAAAACAATAAAAATCATTTGTGAATAAAAAACCTGACCTGGGGATACAAAAGGTCACATGCAGTGGTGGGATTCAGCCAGTTCTAGTTGGTTCAGGCGAACAGGTGGTAAACATTCTGGCTGGCTCTGTCCCACCCCACCCCACCCATCCTGCCCAGTCACTCTCATCTTGTTCACTTGCCCAACATAGCTGCTGCTGCTCTCCATCTGGCTCTCTGGCTTGCCTTAACTACATGGTCTCTGAGGGCCAGCCAGCTTGCCTGCCTTCAGCTGCATCCCATGTGGCACTCTCCGCATGCCCCAGCTGATCTGCCCTGATCTGCCTGGCAGCTTGGGTGAGCCTGCAAGCAGCAAGACCTGAATCCTAGCCTATCTGGCCCAGCAAGCTTGCCTGCCTTCCCCACTGTATTCTCTGCAGTCCCCAAAGCCCAGAGAAGGGCCGATGGAAATGCCCCGGGCCATCTCCCACCTCCATTGGGCTGTCTGCGCCGCACTGGATCAGGAGGGGGAGGGGGAAGCAAAAAGCCTACTCGGTCCGTAGGTACTGACCAGCATAATGGTGAATCTCTCCAGGCACCGATTCCCCCAGCTCTCCAGGCATCAGTTCCCTCAGCTCTCCATGTGCAGAACTCCCCAAAATTTTAAAGAATTAGAGCTACCAGAAGGCAAGGTGCACTCACTGTTTCCCTTTATGACCAGCCTTGGAAAAGCCTGCTCTCACAATTGGACTCCCTTTCTTCCAACGCTCGCTCAATGAATCCCGGGAGTGGCAGCATATTGCATGCTTTTCACTCCAAGCAGTCCAGACTGAAAAACATGATTCCTTTGTGGTGCGCTGGCACCATTTTGTGTGGTAGGCCATGCAAAAGGCTGGGGTCCTTGTTTGCATGCACAGGGTATGTATCAGATGCGCAAGACGCTCTCGTTCTCCCAGCAAGAGCAGCAGGTGAGAGAAAACAGGTTGCCAGGTTGTGGAGTGGTTCCTTGTGCTCTCTGGGTCAGGGTCTGCTTCTTTCTCCTGTTGCTCTTGCTGGGAGAGCGAGAGCGTCTTTCTCAGCACAGCAAAATTTAGCTTTGGATCCTGCAAGTCCCACTCCCATTGGGAAAAAACAGTCAGTTTAAATCCTGTTTCTCTCTGCCGCCCGCAGCCCTTTCCCAATGGGAGTGGGACTTACAGACCCAAAGCGGCAACTCCTGGTTGCTAAAGTAAATTTAGCTGTGTTGCGCAAGAGGCTTTCCCAGGGCCCCAAGGGCCAGCCTCCTGGAGCACTGTTACTGCCACTCTGGAGCTCGCTTTCAACATGGATCAGTAAGTTCTTGCTTGGCTTCCCAGGAAGGATTCCATTGTGGAGGGCTTTCTCTTGAGGCACTTTCTCTTGAGCCTCCTGCCTTGCATGGGGTGGCAGGAGAAGGAAGTATATGTTGGAGAAGGCTGCTTGCAGTTCTTGCAGCCAAAGCTGGGAATCCCGGGATGTCTGTGAACTTGCATATGTATGAGGTGGGAGCTGCATGGCTGCGCTGGCTGGGAGGACTCTTGCCCCTTGTGATGCTGCTCACCTGTCTGGTCAGTGTGTGCCAGAAGAGAGGGGGGCAGAAAAGTTTGGCCAAGTCTTCTCCTCCTTCTTGGGCATACACACAGAGCATGCACACATGAAGCCAGTGCTGCATCTTGCAGAAGTCTTCACTCCAGTCTGCTCTTCGAGCAGGAGCTGGAGCCCTCCCTGACTGGCTGATTCCATTTGACAGTTGAGTATAAAAGGAGCTGTCAAACAAAATGTTTATGTTTATCTTTGTTTAAACTTCTATACCGCCCCCTCTCCCAGAGGGACTCGGGGCGGTGTACAGCCAATTAAAATATACATACAGATACAAAGATTAAAATGGTATTAAAAGAATTAAATAGATTGGCCAAAAAATTAAAAATTATCAAAAGATTAAAAGATTAGAACTAAAACCATTTAAAATCAGATTTAAAAACCCTACACATAACTCTAGGCCAGATTGGCTTGATGGAATAGGTGGATTTTTAGTGCGCACCAGAAGGTCAATAGGTCAGGGACGGTCCTCATCTCCGGGGGCAATTCGTTCCAGAGGGAGGGTGCTTCCAAAGAGAAGGCCCGGACCCTCGGGGTTGCCAGCCGTCCAACCAGCGGCACCCTGAGGAGGCCAGCCCTATGGGAGTGCACTGGTCGACAGGAGGCCGATGGTGGCAGAAGGCGGTCTCTGTCAGCTGACCACCTTGTTAGCTTGTGGCAAGCCGCGACTGCTTTACTTTATTTCAATAAAACATTGTTAGCCTTCACTCTCGCCTCTGCCTCTTCATTCCCATGCGCCAATTACAAAACTGGCAATGAAGGTGGGATCAGCACAGTGAGGCATTCTGAGGCAACGAGAGCTGAACTAACTGAGCTGAAATCACTGAGCTGACAGTCACTAAACCGATCCAGATGGCAGCACCACCAAACTTCCTGCTTTTCCACTTGGCTACTGAGACCTGGACATCCTATATCAACTGATTCAAATGTGCGATGGACACCACCAACCTGACAGAAATCCTCGCGAACAGGAAGGAGTACTTCCTCAGTTTCTGCGGAGCTGTCATCTTCTATATGGCCACAACCCTGTTAGCTCCCCAGACTGTCAAAGCTGTGACCTGGGAAGAGCTGCAAGAAGTCCTCAGTAACCACTATATGCTGAAGCATAGCCCGCCAGCATGTCCTGCATAGCCTGCCAGCATGCTTTCAGAAGAAGCCAAGCTGAGTGAGAAATCATCAGTGAGTATATGGCTGCCCTCAGATCAGCTGCCCTTCACTTTGGTTTCTGGGACGTGGATGACATGCTTATAGATCAGCTTGTCTATTGTGTTAGAGACCTTCGCTTACAGAAGTATCTCCTAGCCAAAGCTGACCTAGATCTAAAAGCAGCCATTGAAGAGGCTCAAGCCGCAAAAATGTCAATGCTTTCCGTGGCAGAAATTCAAGGCTCCAGCAGCTACCTGAGTGGAAGAACCAATGCAGCTGTCTACTGCGATGAAGCTATCAGCCCAGATTTCTATGACAAAGAAATTTACCATCTAAAGGGCCCCCAGCAGGCCCAAATAAGAAACAACAGCTGAAAGAAAATTCACCTCACCATAGACCATCTGCCTGAGCTGTGGAGGCAATCATGCAAGAGCTACCTGCTATTTCAGAAACATGATCTGCCTCAAATGCCAGAGAAAGGGTCACCTAGCAAGAATCTGCCAGTCTGGGAAGAATCTGAACCAGCCATCTCCATACCAACCACAGCCAAAAAACTTTAAAACAAAAGAGGACTGCTTTACCATAAATAAAGCATGTTCAAGAACTGAAGCACTAACTAACCAGACTTGTTATGCTTACATTAACAAAATTAATGTTGATGTTCTCTTAGAAGGTAAACCCTGCAAGATGGAGGTAGACACCAGCTCATCCCTCTCCATCCTGTCCTGGAAACCCTGAGGCACCTGGTTTCTGACATCTCAAGAAAACAACTAACACCCAGCAACCTGTCTTTACAAGACTATCAAGGTCAAGCCATCCCAGTCGTTGGAAAGGTAAGTTCCAACAATTCAGTGGATGCCTCCCTCTAGTTATAGTGAATGGGTGCCTGCCAAGTTGGCTAGGACTTGATTGGTTTACCTCTCTGGGTTTACAAGTGACTGGCATTAATTCAGTCACTACCCAAGATTTAGATCAGCTACTTTCTGACTTTGCTGAGGTTTTTGACGACAAACCTGGCTGTTTCAATGGCACACCCATCTCACTTAATGTGGACCCCCAGGTGGCTCCAATAAGACTCAAACCATGCAGAATACCTTTTGCTCTGCGCCCCAAAGTTGATGCTCAGCTGGACAAGCTAATTTCCCAGGGGGTGCTAAACCCTGTTGATTTTGCAAAATGGGAGACCCCCATAGTCATCCCCTTAAAGCAGGATGGCTCAATTCAAATTTGTGCTGACTACAGATCTACCATCAATAAGGGGCTCAGCCAAATGCCTACCCAGTACCCATTATCCAGCAACTATTGCATTCACTGGGTATGTCACTGCGTTGTTTTGGTTTGCTCTGCTGAGAATTGTTATCAAGTTACCATAGTAACAAGATATGAGTGTCTTGTGATGTTTGATTTACTGCACATGTGTGCAGAGGAGGAGTTTTACTTCACTTCATTTCTTTCCTTTTGCTTGCTTCTTAGAATGTACTGCTTTTATTTTGTGTCTTCCTAGTTATATGTAAATAAAGTATACTGGCAACAGAAAAACACAATTCATTTCCTCTAATTTATAAAGCTGAATTTTTTTGCTTTGACATGTGGTAGCAGAGGATGGTTTATGCAGAATTAACCATGTTTTTTTGTTTGCCGGTTGCTTTGATAGTGAGCGGTTAGGTTTGTTTTTGTTAGTTCACAACCTCTGAGGAATTTGTGATTAACTTTAATCAAATCTACAACCCACACAAGAAAGGAAAAACAAAGCGGAGGACTCGGTCAGTTGAAGATTTATTATCCTTTGAAGTGCCTAAGTAGGAGATAAGACGCTGGCAGACACTGCTGGCTACTGTTACTCATCTGGAGGAAGCTGCCGTGGGAGGACAAGAAAGCAGGTCTGTACCAAGTTTTATTTATGATGCATGCTTCCAAACTCAGCCTGAGAAGCCAGAGGCCCAAGAATATGAGACGTTTGGTGCTAAGCCTAAAGTTATATAGATAGTTGAGCATTTTTCACCCAAAGAGAAAGGTGAAATTCATTATTCTCCATTAAGTCCTGAGCCAACGATTAGTCAGAGAGCTGTGCAGGATTATATGCAACAGATTGTATTTTATGAACACAGCCTACAGCAAGCTAAGGCTTATGCCCTGTCCCTTCAGCCAGATAAGGGTGTGGTTGGAGTTCCTGAGTCCTCCATCTTGCCTTCTTCATTGAATCCAAGGGACCACCCATAAGTTGGTCACAAGGGTGTAATGTCAGACCAATCGGAGCAGAGAGCTATGCCTATGTCACAGCTGCCTTGTGATATGTCTCGTGATGCTGACTCAGCTGAAACAGCAAGAACTTCTGCGATTTCTAATGTTGTAGCACCATTGCTGGCAACTTGCGTACAATACATGAACAATTACAAAATTTACAAAGAGCTTTTACAAAGTTGTCGATGAGTCAGTCTGCTGTTACTCCACCGTCAGCTGTGCAGATGTCTCCATCAAGTTAGCCAGTGCCGGCACCTGTGCAAGCTCAAGCGCCTCCTGGTGTCCAAGCAGGCATTGTTCAACCAGTGCAAGTTATACAAATTGCTGTTTAACAATCTTCTATCAACCCACTGACTGGTGATTCAAAATTAAAGTGCTCAGGACAAAATTACAACGTATGGGTCAGTGAGGTTGGCATTTTACTTCGTAGAGAAGGTACTCACTGCATGGTGTTTAATCCTCCACCACAACCTTGGCCTCCTGACATAAGAGAATTGGACATTAAAGCATGCAAAACATTATTGATGTCAATGGACAGTGATTTGCAGATTACTTTTTCACCTGATGCAACTGCCCAACAAATTTGGGCTTAATCAGAAGCATGTTACCAGCCTATTTCGATTGAATCTACATGTTTGCTCTTAACTGACTTTCATGGTTCAAAATTAAAATCTGGTGTACCTATTGGAGAACATTTAACTAAATTAAAAGGAAAAAGAAAAGAACTTGCTGAACATGGTTATGTTGTGGGTGATTTTCAAATGATCAGTGTTATTATCAACTTATTGAATTATGAATGGAAAGATGCCATTTCAAAGATTAATCAAGTGCCTATTGCTCAGCGCACAGTTGATCATGTATGAAGAATTTTAACCAAAGAAGAAGCATTCATGCAAGCCACGCCACATTTGAGAGGACCACCTGCATCGAAAACTCCACTGAGGCACAACTTCCAAGGAAGGACCTTTGTTCCAAGGATGCCAAGATGCTACATCTGCAGTCGTCTGGGACATATCATCTGTGATTGTCCCCAACGATCTCCAGCACCTGTCACGTACCAGCCCAGAGGAACAGATTCCAGAAGCAAGGGCAGAGGTGAAAGACAAGGTCATCGTAGTTCCAGGCATGATCTACAAGCTCCACACATCACATTGGCATTAATCAATGAAGGAAGTCTATTATGACAGAAGACATCTCTGAACTTTGGACAGTGGAGCAGCAGTGCATATTACCTACAGAAGAGATGTTTTCACAGAGATGCACGAGCCTGAACCTGATATGTGTGAACTGTACACTTTTTCCAATGATACTGTTCAGGTCAAGGAAAAAGGAACTGTTTATATTGAGGAGCTAGATGCATTCATTCCTGATGTTTATTATATTCTAACAGCAACCAGTAATTTGCTTAGTCAGAGTCATTTGTCAAGAGTATCCAAGTACCAGGTTCACCATTTTGAAAAAGCAGGTTATGTGGTTAAAGAAGGTAATATTGTTGCTGAAACCATATTAATTGGTGGTGTTTATTACCTAAAGCCGAAGTCTGCCTAGCAAGCACGGGCAAGTGATAAAAAGTCATGTGAAAGTACTTCAGGTTATATGGTATTCCTAAATGGGTGTCCTGTTTACTGGCACGTGCGTAAACAAAATTTCATTTCTTGTTCATCTACTGAAGCCGAATATGCTTCTGTTTCAGATGCATGTAATTCTTTAACGTGGTTTGATGCTTTAGTTACAGATATCTGGACTCACCCGATACAGCCAATCACCGTGATGGAAGACAATGAATCTGTGGTTCATATTTCCAAAACCCGTTTCACAGGTTCTAGGTCCAGACACACTGACATTCGGTATAAGAACGTAAAGCAACTAGTCAAACAAGGTTTTGTTAAATTACAGTATGTGTCCATACATGATCAGATTGCTGATATGCTCAACAAACCGCTTGCAGCTGTTCAGAATGAATATCTACGTGAGAAGATGTGCCTTACCTGATGTCCGCTCATCAGACAAAGAAGGGGATGTCACTGCATTGTTTTGGTTTGTCTGCTGAGCTTACAGAATTGTTATCAATAGTAACAAGATATGAGTGTCTTGTGATGTTTGATTTACTGCGCATGTGTGCAGGGGAAGAGTTTTACTTCACTTCATTTCTTTCCTTTTGCTTGCTTCTTAGAATGTACTGCTTTTATTCTCTTTTATTCCTACTTATGTGTAAATAAAGTATACTGGCAACAGAAAAACAAGATTCATTTCCTCTAATTTATAAAGCTGAATTTTTTTCGCTTTGACAGGGTAAAAGTTCAATTTTTGCTAAATTAGACATGAGACAGGCCTATCAACAATTTCCTGTGGACAATCAAACTGCTGAAGTGCAAACAATAATTACCCACAAAGGCACTTTCAGATACAAGTGCCTCCAATTTGACGTGAGCATAGCACCAGGCATTTTTCAATCAATAATGGAGCATTTACTATATAACATACTAGGCATCATCCCCTACTTTGATGACATCCTTATTGCAGCTGACAGTTCAAAAAGCTTCAAATAATTTAAGAAGAGTACTTCAGTGATTCAAAGATACAGGACTAAAACTCAACAGGAAAAAATGCAAATTTTCTATTGACCAGGTAGATTTTCTGGGCTTATCACATTGATTCTGCTGGCATCCACCCATGGACTCAAAAGCCCCCACTCTCACTACAAAAACTGAGTTACAAGCTTTTTGGGGGCTCCTGAATTTTTGCAGTTCATTTTTGCCCCATAAAGCTAAATAGCTGAGCCTTTACATAGGCTATTGGATACTAAGTCTCCATAGAAATGAGCCCTAAAAAACAAACCTTTTGAAGCCATTAAGTCTCTGTTGGCCTCACAAAACATGTTAATACAATTCAACAATTCGCTTCCTTTAGTACTAGTATGTGATGCCTCAGCTTTTGGGATTGGTGCTGTTTCAGGCCACAGGCTTCCTAATGGCCAAGAGGCTCCTACTGCATTTTTCTCTTGAACTCTATCATAAACAGAGAGAAACTACAGCCAAATAGGCAAGGAGGCCTTGGCTGCTGCAGCCTCAGTTAAAAAATTTCATGAATATGTATGACCACCATTTTGAACTTGTCACAGATCACCAACCCCTGCTGGGCATCCTAGCTGGAAAAAACCAAGCCCCTCAATTCTGTTGCCAAGAATGACACATTGGTCTTTATTTTTGGCTGCTTACAGCTATACTTTGACTTACAGATCCGGCAAGAACTTGGCACATAGAGATGCTTTGAGCAGATGTCCCTTACCTATCCCTGTAACTGCCCCTGCCCCAATTGTTTCCACCTTCCTGCAATTACCATTGACTGCTGCTGACATTGCTCAGTTTACTGCAAAGATCCACAAATATGTCAAGTTCTGAACTGGGTGTGAAGGGGGTGGCCTAGGGGGGCTGTAGCAATTGAATTTTGCCAATTTAAAACATGCCTATTTGAACTGGGTGTTCAGCAAGGATGCCTCCTGTGGGGAAGCAGGGTAGTTATCCCTCACAAGTTGAGGCTTTGCATTGTTAAGGTGCTGCATGAGGGGCATCCTGGAATAACCAGGATGAAGGCTTTGGCTCGAAGCTATGTGTGGTGGCCTGGGTTGGATGAGGCAATAAATAAAAAGGTACAAGGGTGCGAGGCCTGCCAAATATTAAGGCTTGCAACCCTGCTGCTACTCCAGGGGAGTGGGAAAATATCGAGACTCCTTGGTCCTGGGTCCATATAGATTTGGCAGGCCTTTTCCAAGGGAAGACATTCTTGGTTTTCCTATTCAAAATGGGTTGAACTAACCATGCTAAAGTACTAAAATACTTAGTAAAGTACTAAAATACTAGTGAAGCAATAACCAGGGCCCTTGATAACATCTTTGGAACCCATGGATATCCTGACACCCTAGTTTCTGATAACAGCCCCCAATTTACTTCCAGCACTTTTGAACTATTCCTAGCCCGGAAAGGTATTAGACATACCCTTATCTCTCTTTTCCATCCAGCTTCTAATGGATTGGCTGAACGAGCTGTGAGATCAACCAAAGAAGCTCTAGGCAAGATAACTGAAGGGGATTGGCCTTCCAGGGTTGCCATGTACCTCCTTACCCAGCACACTACCTCCAGTTCTGTGACTAACCTATCCCTGCTGAATTACTAATGGGACGATGGTGTCAAGCTTCGTGAAATGCCTCGCTCAACAGAATCTGAAGCTTAGGGGAGTTAGGGAGATGGAGTGGAGGAAGCAAACAATGCTGCTGGATAATGTTCTAATGATTGATAATCTAAGTTGAGGAGGGGAACTCAGGAACTTATTTACATGTCCAGGAAGAATTGGCAACGAACAACACCAGGGCAATAAAGCGAAGAGGGGGAGTAGGGATGATGGTGTTTATCAGCATGTAACGTTAAACCGGATGAAGGATTAAAAAGGGCGACCGCAGGAACGAGAGGCATACAGGGTAGCTGGGAATTGTAGGTAGTTAGTATGCGATGTAGGCTGTCACATTATAGGGTTAATAGGGTAATTGGGAAGTAAGTGCAGGGCAGAGATAGACTGCCATTAGGTGGGTGTGGTAAAGGGTTAAATTACACTGAAATAAGATTGATTTCAGTGCTAACCTTGTTGGGTTTATCTGTGCTTGCCGGTTACTGTGCTAGGAACAATAAAAAAGAATTACAAACTGCTCAGTTTGTAACTTATTGCCTAAGCTCTACAGAATCATGGCTAAGAGAAGGTTAGCACTCCCTTGTTTATTGTTGCTTTCCTGTTGGACTTCGTGATATGGCTGAAGGGCTGGAGCCAGAAATGCCAATGGCAGAAGCAACAGAAGAGGTTGTTGAGGATGTTGAAGAGGAGAGAAAAGAAATGGAGGGAGAAAAACTGGTGGGTCCTCATACCCAAACAATATCTCATCCTGGGGTAAGGGTGAAGATAAGGAAATCGATGCATTTGACTCAACCGCCTGATGTTGCTGAGGAAAGCCTAGAGGATTGGAGAACATAATGAAAAACTTATGGAAGGGGTGTAGCATTGGAGGACTGGAGGTAAAGGAGATGGCCGGGAGGAGATGAAGGGAATTGTATGCCTCCAGGTAGTACTACATTAGATATGATTACAATTTGGAGAACTATCTATTCAGGAAGCCTCTATGGCTCCTTTGTCTAAGGAATTGGGTCAGACCACGAAGCGCAGTACACTGGTAGGGAAGCCTTTAAGAAATTCCAGTCCTGTAACTCTGGGAGTAGAAGCAATGAAACCATTGGAAAGACAGGAGTTCTGATCGGAAGAAAATTTCGATACTGTTTCTGGTCAAAAAGATTTACCAGGAAGAACTTCTGACTCCATAACAGATTGGGGTCATGGAGAGAAACGGGATATTAGCAGAACATTGTTGAGTCCGCGAGGATGATGGAGTCCTCCTCAAGTGCAAGCAACTTTTAATGGAGATCCTAATATGGTAGCTGTTTTCCTCGGGCAGGTGATCAATCATATTGACCTAAATGATAAATATTACCTGTCCCAACGGGGACAGTGTAGTCCTCACCAGTGTACTTGATGGAGAAGCTGGTGAATGGGCTGCTGATTTACATCGTATGTGATCTCCCGTGCTATCGGATGTGGGATTATTCCTGGAAGCATTGAGACAGAGATTTGATGATAATTCCAAATTACAACAGGTGGAGGAAGACCTATTGGCAGTTAAGCAACAAGGGCGACCAGCAGTAGAATATGTACAGGAGTTTCGATGAGCTGCCGGAAGGGTACCCACTTGTCCAGAATGACTGTTAATACATCTTTTCAGGGAAGGATTGGATTATTTATTTATTTTGTCAAACAATTATTAGATAAGAGGTATAAGTATAAACATGGTTATAAATACATGAAATGGATACAAATAAGAAAAAAAGAAACAATAGGACAGGGACGGTAGGCACATTTTGGTGCCCTTACCTCTTAGGAAAGGGGTAAGGTCAATAGTAGACAGTCTAAGGTTAACGTTTTTGGGGTTTGGGGAAGAAACCACAGAGTCAGGTAGAGTATTCCAGACATTGACTACTCTGTTGCTGAAGTCGTATTTCCTGCAATCAAGTTTGGTGCGGTTTATCTTTAGTTTATATCTATTTTGTGCTCTTATATTGTTTTGGTTAAAACTGAAGTATTCATTGATAGGTAGGACATTGCAATATATAATTTTATGTACTATACTTAGATCAAACCAAAGCTGGCATAGTTCTAGGTTGTCTAGGTCTAAAATTTCAAGTCTGGTGGCATAAGTTATTCTGCTACAAGTAGAGGAGTGGAGGACTCTTCTCGTAAAATATTTCTGGACTTTCTCAATTGTATTAATATCAGATATGTAATGTGGGTTCCAGACTGATGAGCTGTATTCAAGTATTGCTCTAGCAAATGTTTTATATGCTCTTTAGTTAGTAGAGTGATATTACTAGAGAAAAAGCTACGCAGAATTAGGTTAACAACTCTTAATGCCTTTTTGGCTATGTAACTACAGTGGGCTCTAGCACTAAGATCATTTGAGATAAGTACTCCAAGGTCCTTGATAAAGTTTGTGTCATCAACAAGGTCTTGACTATTCAGCTTGTATTTTATTTTCTGATTTTTTTTGCCAATATGCAAAACAGAGCACTTACTTGTAGAGATCTGAAGTTGCCATTTGTTTGACCATTCTGACACATAGTTGAGGTCTTTTTGAAGGATAGCAGTATTGTCTGTGGTGTTGAATAGCTTTACATCATCAGCGAAGAGAACGCAGTTGCTCTTAATATGATCACAGAGGTCATTTATGTAGCGTATGAAGAGAGTTGGTCCTAGAACACTGCTTTGGGGGACACCACTGTTGACAGGTACAGAATTTGATAGGATGCTCCCAATTTTGACCATTTGTTGTCTGTTTGACAGGAATGCTTCTATCCAGTTATGCAGTTGTCCAGAGATACCATAAGACCTTAGTTTTAGGAGTAGTTTGTTGTGTACCACTGAATCAAAGGCTTTACAGAAGTCTATGCAAATTGTGTCAATTGCTTTGCCCTGATCAAGTTGTGTAGTCCATATGTTTTTACAGTGCAAGAGTTGCAGATTACAGGACAGTTTCCTTCTGAAACCAAACTGTTTGTTAGAGAGTAGGTTGTTTGTCTCTAAGTGGAGGATAATGGATTGGTTAATAATTGATTCCATGAATTTACAGGTGATGCAGCATAAAGAGATTGGTCTGTAATTTTCAACTGGGCTGGGGTCTCCCTTTTTGAAGATGGGAATGACCATGGCTAGTGACCATGGATTTGGCAAGGAGCTGGTCCTGAAAGATTTTTCAAAGATTATGCTTAGAGGTTCTGTTAAGGCAGTGGATAGCTTTTTTAAGAAGTAGGCACAAACTCCATCTGGTCCAATAGATAAAGATGGTTTTAGATTGCGTAGTGCTTTTTCAGCATTGTCTTCTGTAAAATCGATACTGTATGTATTAGATCATTGTAATTGTCTGTGATTCGATTAGGAAATATTGGCTATGATCCATTGCTGTTTATAAATACTGAGCCAAAGAATGTGTTAAAGAGGTTGGCTTTAATGGTGTCATCATTGCAGTCTTTACCATTTGGTTCTTTTAGGGGTGAGATGGACCTGGAATCTTTTAGTTTGTTGTTTACAAAATTGAAGAAAGCACAGGTGGAATTAGTGTGTAGAAGGTTTTCCTCTTGTATAGTGTGATAATTGGTACATTCAGTCTTTATCTGGTGGCAAAATGTTTGTATTGGCTTTTAAAGTTGGCAACGTGACCAGATTTGTTTTTCCGCCAAAGGGATTTCTTTTTGGATTGGAGTTTCCTTATTATTATGGGTTATTTGTTTTTTCTGCTTTTGGGAGTTGTTATTGGTACATATAGTTTGATGACTCTTTTGACATCAAGTAAAAATATGTTATAATGGTCTTCAACAATATTGCATCCAGTGAATAGAATTTGTCAATCAAGAGATGAGAGATCGTTGTCTATAAGATCATAGTTGCCTTTTTTGAAGTTATACTTGGGGATCCTGTTGTTATGGTGACTTTTATGAGAACATATGTTGAGACAAAAATCAATCAAGCTGTGGTCACTGTTGGAAAAGGGTTCATTAATTTGTATTCCGTAAATTGAATTCAAACTGTTGCAGAAGATGAGATCGAGACAGTTGTTAAGCCTAGTATTGTTGGTTACTAGGTGTTCCAGTCCTAGTGTGATAATGGCATTGTACAGGGTTGTATGAATGAGTTCAGATGTACATTCATTTAGTGTCCAATTTATAAGAGGTAAGTTGAGGTCACCAAGAAAAATGAGAGGGTGTGGGCAGGAGGCAGCCCATGTCAGTAATGAAGTTAGCTTGTTTGCATGAATTATATCATAGTCAGGGGCACGATAGCAAAGTAAGAAGCGGATTGAGAAGTTTAAGGACAGTTCACAGATGAGGGTCTCGGGAAGAGCAAGCTCTTGTATAATTTGGATCTTTTTTAGGTTTAGAGATTTTTTAAAGAATATAGCAACTCTACCACCTCTACGGATTTTGCGATCTGACCGAAAAACTTGATATTCTTTTGTAGTGGTAATGGAGTCTGGAAAAGATGCATTTAACCACGTCTCACAGACAAATATAATGTCAAATGTGGCTGAGCTTAGAAGGATGAGAAATTCATGCATTTTATTTGTGAGGCTTCTTGCATTAAGTAGTTTGCATTTAAGATATGAAGTAGGTCTGGAGGAAGTAAGGGGCGTGCATCCCTAACATTGGATGTTTGGGTGATGGATATTGTGACGTGAGTTGAGGCTCTTGCTTTTGATACAGTCAGCACGATAATCAATATATAGATTTGTATTACCTAATTCACGTAGTCTTTTGATCTCAGAATGTAGCTCCCGGGATCGTACACCTTGCTGTAAGGTTAGATCAGGACGAGAACGAAGGTTCTTATGGTTGTTGTTGTTCTTTGCAAGTGAATTTATTGAGAAAATGAATTTGCGTTTGCTTGTTTCGTTTTTGCAAATAACCCTGCATATGCGTGGGAGCATCAAGCTGTCTTTATAATGTAATGTATTTTCCATTTTGGGCCTGCATGGTGGACAGAAATATGGAAAAGGATTGGCGGATGTTTTTAGGAATAGAGCCATTTCCTTGAGTAATCCTAAGCAATTATGATGAGTGTAGCTGTTACAAAGAGAATATTTGATGTAATCTTCATTCTCCTTTAAAGATTCCATACAAATAAGGCAAGAGCAAGAGTCTTGTGGTTCTTTAGTAGGGGTTTCTTTCTTTTTAGGTTGAGGTTTGACACTGGATTGTTTTCCTGGCATTGTGGGTTTATTGAGATGGATTGTTGATTAGGTTGTTCAATCAAACAAGGTATTATGGTAATAAAGTAATATTGTGCCAAACAGCCTATTATACTAATCACACCAGTCAAATAATTTAACTAATCAATAATCACCCTAATAATTAATTACACTAATCAATAAACACACTAGTCAATTAATTGTCCTAATCATTAATTTGCACTAAACATACTGATCATACTAATATTCAAAATAGTTAACCAAACTAATCAATAACCACTAGTCTATGATAATCTATATTATTCACTAATGATAAATAATTGTAAAAATTTATTAATCATTTTGTAAGATCAGTTAATCAATTAAACAGAGCTATATTGGGGAAAATTGGGGCAGGAAGAGAATGGGAGGAAGAGGAGAAGAGGTTTGGATGGTCTTGGGGGGTATAGGAAGATGGCATATATTAGGTTGGAAGTATACTCTTTACTTGATTCTTCGGCTCTTCAGTTAGTGATTTTTGGGAACCAGATCTGTCTTCACACGGATCTTCTTGTCATCGGGCATATATTAGGCTGACGGTAAAGATGAAAGTCTTTTGGCAGAAGGTTAATCTTCACTCATTACTTCAGATCATCAGCTAGCGATCACAGGGATTAGGTCTGTCTTTTCATGGATCCCCTTGTCTTTGGTCAGCGATCTTAGAAATTAGGCTACTGTGTGAATTAGCAGGGCTGCGCTCTGAGATCAGGACCGCTGATGTGGTATTATGCATTGGGACAAGCATTCTTATATAGAGATTTGTCAACAAAGTTGCAAGACTGGTACCGAGCTGTAGTAGAGTTAGATTTGGGACTACGAAGATTGAAAGGCAAAGGACAAAATCTTCCCAGCCAAGGTGTCTGACCCCTTGTACGACCCAATGTTCCATCACTTCATTCAACACCACCTAAATTACTGCTGGGTAGGGGCACATTTTGGTGCTATAGATGTAATCAGCCAAGTCATCAAGTGGCCGAGTGCCTAATACCTCCTTTGTCAAGTCCGAGAAGATGAATGAGACAAGAGGGTCAGGAAGAGAACAAAGTGGAAGATAGAAATAAACAAACGCCTGAATGGTCCTATGGTGTGGGTCAGATGAATTCAACTGTTGAGTCCAAATGAAAATTAGATGAAACTATTCCCCCAGCACGAAAGGGGTTGGTGCAAGAAGTTTAGTTTATTATTATTTATTTAGTTTATTATTAGTTTAATATACCGCCCCTCTCCCTGCAGGGACTCAGGGCGGTGTACAGCCAAAGTTAAAACACAATGCAAATACAATATTTAAAAACAATTAAAAAAAATTAAATAAGGTAGCTAAAAGGAAAAAACTCAATCGAGAATATAAAAACTAAAACCCAATTAAAACCAATTTAAGACCCTATAAAAACCCTAGGCCAGACCGGCTTGATGAAATAGGTATGTTTTCAATGTGCAGCGGAAGGCCAAAAGGTCAGGGATGATCCTCATTTCCAGGGGCAATTCGTTCCAGAGGGAGGGCTCCCCCAAGGAGAAGGCCCGCACCCTTGGGGTCGCCAGCTGTCCAACCAGCGGCACCCTGAGGAGGCCCGCCCTATGGGAGGGAACTGGGCGACGGGAGATCGATGACGGCAGTAGGCGGTCCCGTAAGTACCCAGGTCCCAAGCCATGGAGCGCTTTAAAAATGGTCACTAATACCTTGAATCGCACCCGGAAGGCCACTGGGAGCCAATGCAGCTCGCGCAGGAGTGGCATAACATGGGAGTTTCGAGAAGCCCCCAAAACCACCCGCGCGGCTGCATTTTACACCAACTGGAGCCTCCGGGTGCTCTTCAAGGGGAGCCCCATGTAGAGAGCATTGGCATAGTCTAGGCGGGAGATAATGAGGGCAGATGAGACCGTGCGAAGTGCATCCCGATCCAGAAAGGGCCGCAACTGGTAGATCCTGCGGAGCTGACAAAAAGCCCCCCTGGTGACGGCCGCTATATGATCTTCTAATGACAGCCGTATGTCCAGGAGGACACTCAGATTGTGTCCTCTCTTTGGGGGCAAGAATTTCCCCTCCCACAGCCAGTGATGGAACTAACTGGCTGTATCGGGGTGTCGGAAAGCACAGCCACTCGGTCTTGGCCGGGTTGAGCTGAAGCCTGTTTCGCCCCATCCAACCCCGCACAGCCTCCAGGCACCAGGTCATCACTTCCACGGCTTCACTGGGGTGGCCTGGGGTAGAAATGTACAGCTGATTATCATCAGCGTACTGATGAAACTCCACCCCAAAGCTATGGATGTCTCACTCAGCAGCTTCATATAAATGTTGAACAGTAGGGGCAAGAGCACCGACCCCTGAGGAACCCCTGCCAACACAAATTGCGAACGGTTGGAGAGGAAGGAGGAGAACCACCGTAAAACAGTGCCTCCCACCCCCAGCCCCCCCAACCGCCGCAATGGGATACTGTGGTCGACAGTATCAAAAGCCGCTGAGAGATCTAACAGGACCAGGACAGAGGAGTAACCTCTGTCACGGGCCCTCCAGAGATCATCCACCAATGCGACCAAAGCCGTCTCTGTGCTGTACCCGGGCCTGAAGCCTGATTGGCATGGATCTAGATAGATAGCTTCATCCAGGTGCCAGGGAAGCTGTTGTGCCACCACACTCTCAACAGCTTTTGCCACAAAGCGAAGGTTGGAGACCAGACGATAGTTAGATAACAGAGTTGGGGTCCAGGGATGGTTTCTTGAGGAGGGGTCTCACTACCGCCTCTTTCAGGGTGGCAGGCAGAAACGCCTCACTCATGGAAGCGTTAATAATACCCTGGAACCAACCTCGTGTCACCTTCCGAGTGACCAATACCAGCCAGGAGGGACATGGATCCAGTAAACATGTGGTAGCATTAAGCCCAACCAGCATCCTGTCCACATCCTCGGGGGACACAGGATCAAACTCCCCCCAAATGACCCCCCCAAACTCCATCCCCGATCCCCCGTCCAGAGTTGCCCAGTCAGAGTCCAACCCATCCCGGATCTGAATGATTTTATCCATCAGAAAATTAAAAAAATCCTCAGCCCGCCCCTGCAAAGGATCCTCCCGCGCTCCCACTTCTAGGAGGGGGCGGATCACCCTAAAAAGGGCGGCTGGGCGATTTCTTGCGGATGTGATAAGGGTGAAAAAGTGAGAACGCTTTGCTGTCTTTATCGCCACTAAATAGGTCCTAATATAGGACCACAATAGTGTTCGGTCAGATCCGGAGTGGGTGGCCCTCCAACCGCTCTCTAGGCATCTTTTCTGATGCTTCATCTCCCTCAGCTCCTCAGAAAACCATGGGGCCGAGTGGGATCGGCATCGGGTCAGAGGCCGCAAGGGCACGACCCTGTCAAGGGCCCCCAGCCGCTGCCCTATCCCAGGCGGCCACCAGGTCCTCGACCGAGTCATGTGTTCGAACACTGGGAGATGGCCCAAGCTCCATCAGGAACCTATCTGAGTCCATCAGGCGCCTGGGGCGGAATCATCGTGTCGGCTCCGCCTCCCTGTGATGAGGAAAGTGAAGATGAGACAATAGAGGATCATATGATAAGTAAAGCTATTCCACCATTTATAATACCCATCACTCTTACCAACATAAAAACAAATAAAAATTTGGATATGGGGGCCTTAATTGATTCCAGTTGTACAAGGTGTATATTAATATATAATATCGTAGAAAAACTAGAATTAAATCTTATCCGATTAAAGACTCCTATGAAATTTGAACAAGTAGATGGATCTATATTGGGTGGAAAGCCAGCTGAGTATCGTATTGAGACAGTGAAAATAAAAATGGGGGATCATTGGGAAAATCTTTCGTTTGTGGTAGTACAACAAATGACAGAATCGGTAATTATTGGACTAGCTTGGTTGGATAAGTGGGGCCCCACTATTTTATGGGAAGGAGGGTTCAGGAAAATCAGGTTGATTGCAGGTCCTGAACCACCTGGTGAATAAATGGCTGGTTTAATGTATCATGGAGCAAACTTGGGTTATCCATCGGAATACCATGGTTTAGCTGAGGTTTTCAATGAGACAGGCAGTGACTGATTATCACCCCATAGACCAACAGACTGTGCCATTGAGTTGTTATCTGGTGTCAAATTACCAAAACCCAGAATGTATTCCATGACTCCACAAGAAATGGATGAAATGAGAAAATAAATAGACACTAATTTGACAAGGGGATTTATTAGACCAGATAGGGCACATATTGCAGTTCCAGTATTATTTAGAGAGAAAAAAGATGGAGGGCTGAAATTATTCCTTCCAGGAATTGTTGCCATGTCAATAGTGCCTATCTTACAGCAAACGCTTCTTTCTCCTAAATCGCCCAACTTTTTTCAGCTATACTGAACTTATGTGAAGTGAAAGCACATGGTTGTAATACACCTTTCTCATTCTTTTGTAATAAGACAGCTCCTATTGCCACATTGCTGGCATCCAAGGACTAAATGCAGCATGCAAAGAACCATTATATCCCTTACCCTGGGAAAATATTTATGGGAAATATTTATGAAATTAGATCTTTGGGAAGCTATTACAGGGTGAGAATTAAGGCAGGTGACTAATGGAAGACTACATTCAATTGTCCTTTGGGTTGCTATCAGTTCAGGGTTATGCCATTTGGGTTACAGGGAGCTCCTTCTGTCTTTTTCAATTGATTAATGGTGTTTTGCACGAGCATTTGTATAAAGGTGTCTTGGTATATCTGGTGATATATTAATCTATACAGAAACTATGGATGAACATATCAAACTGGTGAGACAAATTTTAAAGTTGTTACAGGCCCAATTATTTGTGAAACTATCCAAATGGGAATTTCATCACTCTCAGTTGGATTACTTAGGGTATAGAATATCTGCAGAAGGGTTGCAAATGGACCCCATGAAGGTACAAACAGTATTAGATTGGAAAGCACCAACCACCCGAAAACAATTGCAGTTTTTTGGGTTTCACCAACTTCTATTGGCAGTTCATTCCCTCCTTTGCTATGATAGCTCTCCCTTTAATGGATTTGTTAAAAACAAAGAACAAACAAAAAACAAAACCCAAACCAGGACAGGCGATATTATGGACAGAAGAATGTCAACAGGCGTTTGATGCCCTTAAACAAATGTTCATCCAAGCACCAGGGCTAAAACATCCAAACCCAGACTTACCTTTTGTAATTCAGGTGGATGCCAGCAATGTGGCAATAGGAGCTGTCTTATTACAAAAGAATGAGAAAGGTGTATTACAACCATGTGCTTTCACTTCACATAAGTTCAGTATAGCTGAAAAAAATTGGGCGATTTGGGAGAAAGAAGCGTTTGCTGTAAGATGGGCACTATTGACATGGCACTATTTGAAAACGCTACATCTAATTAAGAGACAATTTTGGTGGTCTGGTATGCGAGCAGATATTGAATGTTACGTTTGAAAATGTAAAATGTGTGCTAGTAGTAAGTCACGTCCTGGAAAACCTTTAGGACTATTTCAAAAAGTGTCTGATCTGGTTAGACCATGGCAAGATATTGCTATGGATTTTATTGTATATTTGCCCCATAGTCACAGATTCACAGTAATATTGACCGTGATAGACCTGTTCTCAAAACAGGTACATTTCATTGTCTGTAAGGGTATACCCTCTGCAAAGAAATTAGTTGAGTTGTTTCTGAAATATATATATTGCTTACATGGAGTGTCAAGACAGATTATCTCAGACAGAGGGGTACAATTTACAGCCAAATTCTGGAGACGATTTGTGAAAACAATAGGTTCACAGCAAGGGTTAAGTACCGCTTACCACCCTAGTACAAACAGCGCTGCAGAACAAGCCAATGCAGCAATAGAACGGTATATGAGGTATTATGTATCTTATCAACAATTGGTCTGAATTGTTACCATTCGCAGAATTAGCTTATAATAACGCTATACATAGCAGCACAGGATATAACCCCGTTCCAAATAGAGTATGGGACTGAAGTGTTACCAATACCAGAATTGCCACATAATAAAGAAACACTAGTAACTTAGGAGCAATGGTCAGAAAAAAATACAACGGTCTTGGAAATTGGTAAGGGAAGCATTACGATGCATTAATTGCATACAAAAAACAGTTTGATAAACGGAGAAGTGAACTGAAACCATTTTGCATTGGAGATCTCATGTATCTTTCCATGAAATATATAAATATGGGTCTTCCTTGTAAGAAACTAGGTGCCTAATACATTGGACCTTTCCCAATTGTAAAAGTGATTAATCCTGTAACTGTACAATTGAAATTATCATCACGATATAGAAAAATACATTCCATATTTCATTGCAGTTTATCGAAACGAGTATATAAGATGCAGACCCATCCAACTATCTTCTGGCCCAATAAAGGATGATGAATATGAGGTGGAAGAAATATTGGATACAATAAAAATGAGGGGGCAGTTACAATACTTAGTAAAATGGAAAGGGTATCCCATATCAGAAGCATCATGGCTTAAGCATGCTGATGTACACGCTCCTTGATTATGTCAAAAATTTCATAGGAAAAATCCACATAAAGGAAACGACATAGGGCTAAGGTGATAAATAATATTAATCCCCTCTATTTCATTTCCAGGGAGACTAGTGGTAGAGGGGGCAGCCTGTCAGGCTTCGCGAAACACCTCGCTCGACAGAATTTGAAGCTTAGGGGAATAAGGGAGCTGGAGCAGAGAAAGCAAACAATGCTGCTGGATAATGTTCTAATGACTGATAATCTAAGTTGAGGAGGGGAACTCAGGAACTTATTTATATGTCCATGATTGGCTATGAAGAATTGGCAACGAACAACCCCAAGGCAATAAAGCCACAAAGAGGAGGAGTAGGGATGATGGTGTTTATTAGCATGTAACATTAAACTGGATGAAGGATTAGGGAGGGCGACCGCAGGAACGGGAGGCATACAGGGTAGCTGGGAATCATGGGTAGTTAGTATGCAATGTAGGCTGTCACATTATAGGGTTAATAGGGTAATTGGGAAGTAAATGCAGGGCAGAGATAGACTGCGATTAGGTGGGTGGGGTAAAGGGTTAAATTACACTGAAAGATTGATTTCAGTGCTAACCTTGTTCGGTTTATCTGTGCTTGCCAGTTACTGTGCTAGGAACAATAAAAAAGAATTACAAACTGCTGAGTTTGTAACTTATTGCCTATGCTCTACAGAATCATGGCTAAGAGATGGCTTAGAATCACCTTGACCATCTGCACCCGGCCTATGCCCCAGCAACCCTGTTAGATTCAACCAGCAGAGGACATGGTCTATGCCCAAAATTTTGCTGGGAATCCCCTATGGTTGCTGGATGGATTGAGGGGGTTACCGGGCCGAAATCTTACAGAGTAAGATTGGTCAATGGGAGAGTTTGGCGATGGCACATTGACCAACTAAAAAGTCATTAGAGTGCCCCTACAGGCCTGTCCCGGGAAGAAGACGAGGCCTCAGAGAATGATGCAGACGTACCAACAACCCAGAGGAAAGACCCAGAGACGAATCCTGAACAGCAGTGCAACGAGGAGGGCCTACCTGTGGAAGACTCTCCACCAGCTCCCAACACGCTCCCACGTGTAGGCCCAGCACCGCCTCCAGTAGAAACCTCCAGTTCAGCAACAGGTCCTCTCCCATAGATTGCTCCAGACGGACTGAGGAGATCAGAGTGAGTCAGGCATCGCCCCACCTATTTAGACAATTACGCATACGCAAAGCCAGGGGAAAGGAGTGCTGAGTCTTGCAGAAGTCTTCACTCTGGTCCACTCTTTGAGTGGGAGCTGGAGCCTTCCCTGATTGGCTGATTCCATTTGACAGCTGAGTATAAAAGGAGCTGTCAAACGGAATCAGCTGTTGTCTCTCAGTTGGCAGCCTTTGATAGCTTGTGGCAAGCCACGGCTGCTTTGCTTTGTTCCAATAAACATTGTTAGCCTTCACTCTCACCTCCACCTCTTCATTCCCGCACACCAATTACAAAAGCCAGGACTTTGTGTGAGGAGACGGAGCGTGGGCGAATCCCTCCGGTGCCATGAGATGTGTGCATGATATACTCTGTGTGTATGCCCAAGAAGGAGGAGAAGACTTGAACTTTTCTGCTTCCCTTCATAGCGTGAAAGCAGCCACCACAATCTGTCCCTTTAAGGTACTTTCATGGGAGGGGGAGGGAAGACCATAAAGGGACAGGTAGGGTGCAGGAGCTGCCTTCCGAGCAGTTCTGCTATGAAGGGAGGCAGAAAAGTTTGGCAAGTCTGTAGTAGAGATAGAGGTCCTGTAGGGGGCACGAGCAGCACACTTGAGTACCTCAAAGCCTACATGGCCTCAAATACCTACATGATCTCACTCAGCAGAACACTGTCCCTGGCTGGTACATGATCTCACTTGGCTAACATCATCACTTCCTTACTTGTATATTCTTAAGGATTGGCAATCAGAATTCATCAATAAAAATGCTGTTGCTGCTTTACCTTTTTCTGCTTGTAAAAACTGTATAAAAGCAATAAACGCTGTGCAGGCAGTCAGATATCTTGGTACCCTGCAAATGACATGGTGCCTGACCAGCCAACATACTTACCATCATCTGGAACAGGTCCCTAGGTGTACCTTTGTCCCTCAGGACCCCTCAGTGGTAAATATAGGTTGCAATCTATCTCAACACCAGCATAAACATGTACTCAGATTCCTGTTACACAAGCGCCTGAGATTCCTCAGATTCCTGTTACACAAGCGCCTCGAGATTCCTGTTACACAAGCACCTGAGGCAGACATAAGGAAGCTGGTTGAGGAGGTAGGGAAACATTGTCCCTGGTATCCTGAGTGTGGAATGCTCTGGTTAAGGGATTGGATAAAGATAGGGCATACTTTACATCCTGAACCCCAGGCTCCAGTTCAAATATTACATCGATGGTATCAATGCCGTCAAGCAATGGAAAAATTTGGCTCTGATACTTCGGCAGGACAACAATTGACTACAAGCCCCCCGCCTGATTACAATCAGGTAAAAATTGTCACCCCAAAATCTTCTCTAATTGGACCTTCAGCTCCTTCTGAGGAGGCTAAATCTTTGCTTCTCCACAGCCATTGTACACCCCCATAAGGCAAGTATTAGAGGAACAATTAGAAAAAGGAGGATATTCAAGCTAGAAAGGGAACATGCCCAGGGCAGAGACACATAGTAACAATTTATTTATTTAAAAATTTTATTTTTAATCCCTTTTAATTATTTAGTGCTTAGGGAGATAGAACAATGGGTGTAACTTTGAATAAAAGTGAGACGTTCACTAAAACAATTAGGAAGAATCCCAAATTGTAAATAGACCTGAGTAGTCCTCTAGGGAACAAGACTTAGAGGTTAGGAAGCCCCTCCATACATTGGGGCTGATCAAAGAAGATATGGTTAATTTATGCTGTTATGTGTGGTAGAAAGAACTAAGAGAAGAAAATGTTTATTGTTCTTTCCACCTGGGGTTTCACTAATAATAACAATAATAATAACAATAACAACAACAACAACAACAACAACAATAATAATAATAATAATAGGCTTTGCATATTTAAATGGAAAGACTCAGATAATTTGACTTGATCAATTTGGTGCGATTTCTATTAAAAATTCCTAGATGTGCATGTATAATAATTGCATGCAGAATTGAATAGGATTGAATTGAAGAAAAATATCCTTTACCTGTGTATAGCCCCAATTGGAGCTGCTGCAGTTCAAAATAAAATAATTGTGACATGTTTGGCCAGCCAGAGAATTAAATTGGCTTTTTGGTTTGGACTTAGAGCTGTGGGAAGCAGGTAGGTAGTGGTTAGGGCCCACAATCACATTTGTGATTGGAACCACTCCTTGAGTTATCCCGCTGTTCTGAGAACAAACTGCAGGTTGTCCAAAGGAAGAAAACATGGAGATTTAAGGGGACAAAACCTTCCCAGGTCTGGAAATGTTGTGTGTGAGAATGTGTCTATGTGTAATCATTTCCAGAACTGGAGGATGAGACCCTCTAATAACAGTACACAAAATTATTTAGACAATGAAGCTCATTGGCTCCCAGAAAAGAATTGTAAGTATGTAAGCAGTCTGATTACAGTACAAATTTGTGAGTATACAGATGGTAAAAAGTTGGTGTAAATGTCTGTGTGTTGACCTCCATTTCAGATTAAAAGGAGAGTAAGAAATAGCGTGTGCAAGGAAATGAGAATGGAGAAATGTGTATGATTTAGTGAAGAGAGAGAATTATTTTGTTGAAAGGATGTTGAGTGGAGAAAAGGGGTGAGATTTCTGTGTAATATTTCAAACATTCCCCCCTTTCTTGTCCTCACTGGTTATTAATTTTTCTTTCTCTTGCTCAAGGATTTTTTGCTTTGAAAAAGCAAGAGAAGCAGGAAAGGGAGGAGGGATGAGGAATTTTGCTCACTTTAACAATTTTTTTGTAGTCATTGCTGTAGAAATACTATTTCATATCATGATTTTTCTCAGCACTTCTGCAAAGGAAACCTTAGATGGCTAGGCTGAGGCGGACAGTTTGCCTGGAATATTATCTTTGAAGGTGGCTCAGTTCCCAGTTTACAATGGAGCTCAGCTCAGCCAGGGAATCAAAATTCAAACCAGCCGCACTTTGCACATGCTCAATCCATATTTTGATCAAAGCAGAGAATTGAAATTAAAATTTGACTCAAAATACCCCTCCTCAATGTGTTGGTTCTATGATTAGATATGTCAGTGTGTGTGTGCATTGCAAAATGACTTAGATTTTAAAATTCCAAGGGAACTATTGGAGCTTTGGAAGGTTTACAACAAGAATGTGAAGAATGCATAACTATTACCAGCACAACAGGTAAAACCCCAAAAGGTATACAATGGGCTTTGAATAATTAGGGCAGAAACATTGATTGGGATCCTCTTTCTTTGTAATTTTTGATAAGTACAATAAGGTGTAAATGGTAGATGGTGTAATGTGTAGAATGGAAGATGGGAGGGGAACAAGAACCTTTAATAATTTTCATTATTTGCTAGCTAAAGAGAGAGGGGTATGTGGTCAATTTAATTTAACCAATTGTTGATTAGAAATTCATGATTAGACAGAATGAGAAAAATAGCTCACATTCTGGTACAGCAATGGACAGGGTTATTGGCTAATGAAGGATTTTGGGGCGGAATTTTTAATAATAGGAAGCAAGCCTTATTTATGGCAGGTATGGTTATGTTGGGTTTGATCTGTTTACCATGTTTTATACCCCACCCGAAAATGTTTTGCCATTTATCCAGGCTGTTGCTGAAATAATAATTTTAGGACACACTTGTCCTAGAAATGGGATTGATTAAATGAATATTGTTCTTCCTATCCAGAAATCTGATTTTCAATTTTATTTTCAGAATAACTTATCTCTTCAGTGTGCTTTAATTGACTATGTAGGCTGTATTGCATATCATTTGTCTAAAGATCCTCAGCTTGCTTGCTTAATGACTTCTTCCTTTCCTGTCCACCCACTGCTTTCTCCTTCTCCATTACCACAAGCTCCTACAGTTTTTTCAGATGGTGGGTGAACGAGAGGAGCAATTGCTTACAAGGATCCTCATGATGATACCTGGAAAGTACAATTCTCCCCACAATATTCAGAATTATCTGCTGCAATTTTAGCTTTCCAAACCTTTTCTCAACAGCCTTTCAATTTAATCTCTGACTCTCATTATGTGTGTCAACTTATTTTTAATCTTCCAGGTGCTTATATTACGCCCAGGATCGACCCCAATCTCAGGCCTTGTTTTTAACTTTGCAGCGGCTGCTACAAGACAGAAAGCATTTATACTTTATTTCTCACATACGCAGTCACTCTCCCCTTCCTGGGCTTCTTTCTGAAGGCAATAGTCATGCTGATGCTGCTGTTCATGTTTTATCTACTTTGTTTTCAGATCCTTTTTTCAGTCACTCTTTTCTCCATCAAAATGCTAGGGGACTGGCACAAGCTTGTCATTTTCCATTCGATCAAGCCAAGCAGATTGTTTCATCCTGTCCCCAATGTTCTGGGGCATCCCCTCAGGGGACATGGGAGTTAATCCCTGTAGTTTCACCTCTAATCAACTTTGGGAAATGGATGTTACCCATGTTCCCTCTTTGGCTCCCTGGAAGTATATTCATTTATCTATTGATACCTATTCAGGAGCGATTTGGACCACGCCTCAACGAGGGGAAACTGCTAATCATGTTATTTCTCATCTTTTTTGGGCCATTAAAGCCCTGGGCAAGCCCTCTTCTTTAAAAACTGATAATGGGCCAGTCTTCACTGACCTTTCTGCAATTTTGTACAACCTAGAATATTGTTCTTATTCATGGTCTTCCCTATAATTCCACAGGTCAAGCCATCGTGGAATGTGCTCATCGGTCCTTTAAGGACTGCCTCCACAAACAAATAAAAAAGGAGGGAATCTCGGGCCCCCAATTTATCGTAGGTAACACAACAGGTTAAAGCAGTATTATTTACCTTAAATCAATTGAATGTTTCTATTCAAAGTTCAACCGCTTATCAGAGACACTTTCAACAGAAAACAAGCTTGCCTCTCCTCTGCCTTGCCAGACAAAACATGGTTGGGGCCGATTCCTCTGATTACTTGGGGGTGAGGCTATTCCTCTAATTACTTGGGAGTGAGGCTATGCTGCTGTGCTTGCTCCTACAGAATCTTTGTGGATTCTAGTGCATTGTGTCCACCCAGCCAAGGATGTTGTGGCACCAGAGCCTGGATCCAATCCCAGAAATGGTAAGGGTAACTCTACAGACGGCACAGCATCCAATCTGGTCCCGTCATGCCAGTTGTCCAATGACATGGGGAGTTTAATTTTGCCCATGTTTAGCTACCGTAAGGATGGTTTTTTACATGTGGTCAAGAAACTTTTAATTATACTCCTGCTAATATTAGTGAAGATTAGTGCTGTCTTAGCCAGCTGATTCCTGTTTTGCTTTCCAAACAACAAATTCACTCGAATCATTCATAACGTTGTGTCACGCTAGGTAGCACTTGTGACTCTGAAACAGCCTTACTTAATAAAGTGGAATACATAGCGCTTGCTGTGTCTATAGTGGGTGTGCTAGCATTTTCTGCTCATGCTCATCTTAACATTAACTCTGTTGCATGTAATTTAGCAAAAACAATTAATGCTACTTCTTCAGCTATCTCAGCAATCAACCACGAGATGCAAGCATTAAGAAAGGCTATTTTACAAAATCGTGCTGCGGTTGATTATTTGCTTTTGCGCCAGCATTTGGGTTGTGAAGCTTTGGACGGGCTATGTTGTTTGAATTTGTCTGATGAGTCACAAACCATACAGCACCAGCTCAACATTTTACACAATTTGGCCTCACATTTGAAAATTGATAATTTAGGATCTTGGTGGGAAAGTTTTTGGGCTTGGTTGCCCACAGGCTTAATGGGAAATATTTTATGCTATTTACTCATTATTTGTGCTATTTTAAGTGGTGGGTGCTGCTTTGTTCAATGTCTTCCTTCCCTTTGCAACGTATGTATCGTAGCTTTTCGCCCCAAATACCCTCCCACACTGCCTCAGGGTCAGGTTTATGCCCTGTATAAGCAATTGCAAGGATGTTCCTTTCCTGATTATGATCCTTTTATTAATCTCTCTTACAAAATTTTAAAAAATTTGAAAAATCTTTCAGGACCAGCTCCTTGCCAAAACTATGGTCACAAGCCACGGTCATCCCCATCTTCAAAAAGGGAGATCCCAGCCTAGTTGAAAATTACAGACCAATCTCTTTATGCTGCGTCACCTGTAAAGTCATGGAATCAATTATCAACCAATCCATCATCCTCCACTTAGAAACAAACAACCTACTCTCTAATAAACAATTTGGTTTTAGGAAAAACTATCATGTAATCTGCAACTCTTACATTGCAAAAAACATATGGATTACACTACTCGATCAGGGCAAAGCAATAGACGCCATCGACATAGACTTCTGCAAAGCCTTTGATTCAGTGGTACATGACAAACTACTCCTAAAACTAAAATCTTATGGTATCTCTGGACACCTGCATAACTGGATAGAAGCATTCCTGTCAAACAGACAACAAATGGTCAAAATTGGGAGCGTCCTATCAAATTCTATACCTGTCAATAGTGGTGTCCCCCAAGGCAGTGTTCTAGGACCAACTATTTTCATACTCTACATAAATGACCTCTATGATCATATCAAGAGCAACTGCGTTCTCTTCACTGATGATGTAAAGCTATTCAACACCACAGAAAATACCGCTACTCTTCAAAAAGACCTTGATTATGTATCAGAATGGTCAAACAAATGGCAACTTCAGATCTCAATAAATAAATGCTCTGTCCTACATATTGGCAAAAAAAAATCAGAAAATAAAATACAGGCTGAATAGTCAAGACCTTGTTGATGACCCAAATTCTGTAAAGGATCTTGGAGTACTCATCTCTAATGACCTAAGTGCTAGAGCCCACTGTAACTACATAGCCAAAAAGGAACTAAGAGTTGTTAACCTAATCTTACATAGCTTTTTCTCTGGTAATATTACACTAATAACTAGAGCATATAAAACATTTGCTAGACCAATACTCAAATACAGCTCATCAGTCTGGGACCCACATTACGTATCTGATATTAACACATTTGAGAAAGTCCAGAAATATTTTACAAGAAGAGTTCTTCACTCCTCTACTCATTATAGAATACTTATGCCACCAGACTCGAAATTCTAGACCTAGAAAACCTTGAACTATGCCGCCTTCGGTCCAATCTAAGTATAGTATATAAAATCATACATTGCAATGTCCTACCTGTCAATGAATACTTCAGTTTCAGCCATAACAACACAAGAGCAAACAATAGATACAAACTCAAGGTTAATCGCACCAAACCTGATTGCAGGAAATACGACTTCAGCAACAGAGTGGTCAATGTCTGGAATACTCTACCTGACTCTGTGGTTTCTTCCCCAAACCCCAAAAACTTTAACCTTAGACTGTCTACTATTGACCTCACCCCTTTCCTAAGAGGTCTGTAGGGGGCGTGCATAAGCGCACCAACCTGCCTACCGTCCCTGTCCTATTGTTTCTTTTATATTTTATTTTTCTTATATGTATCCATGTATTCATAACTATGTTATACTTATACCTATTACCTTGTAAGCAATTGACAAATAAAATAAATAAATAAATAAACGATGCCTTGTCTGACAAAACAAAAAAGAGTGAGATGTAGTAGTGATAGAAGTTCTGTAGGGGGCACGAGCAGCACACTTGCATACCTCAAAGCCTACATGGCCTCAAATACCTACATGATCTCACTCAGCAGAACACTGTCCCTGGCTGGTACATGATCTCATCTGGCTAACATCACCACTTCCTTACTTGTATATTCTTAAGGATTGGCAGTCAGAATTCACCAATAAAAATGTTGCTGTTTATTATTTATTTATTATTCAAATTTGTATACCGTCCCCTCTCCCTAAGGACTCGGGGCGGTGCACAGTCAAATAAAAACATATAAATACAAATACAATAATTTAAAATACATTAAAAGGATTAAATAAATTGGCATTAAAAATTAAAAAGTAGGGAATTAAAAAAGTTAAAACCATTTAAAAACCGAATTTAAAACCATTACACATAACTCTAGGCCAGACTAGCTAGATGGAATAGGTGGGTTTTTAGTGCGCGCCGGAAGGTCAATAGGTCGGGACGGTCCTTATCTCCGGGGGCAATTCATTCCAGAGGGAGGGTGCTCCCAAAGAGAAGGCCCGAACCCTTGGGGTCACCAGCCACCAGCCAGCGGCCCCCAGTGGAAGCCTGCTCTATGAGAGGGAACTGGTTGGTGAGAGACTGACGGTGGCAGCAGGCAATCCCAAGCCATGGAGCACTTTAAAAGTGGTCACCAACACTTTGAATCGTAGCTGGAAGACCACCGGGAGCCAATGCAGCTCGCGCAAAAGTGGTGTAACATGGGAGCTCCGAGAAGCCCCCAAGATCTCCCGCGCGGCTGCATTTTGCACCAGCTGGAGCCTCTGGGTGCTCTTCAAGGGGAGCCCCATGTAGAGAGCATTGGCATAATCCAGACGGGAGATGCCGAGGGCAAATGTGACCATGCAAAGTGCGTCCTGATCCAGAAAGGGCCGCAACTGGTAGATCCTGCGGACCTGACAAAAAGCCCCCCTGGCGATAGCTGCTATATGATCTTCTAACGACAGCCGTACATCCAGGAGGATACTCAAATTGTGTGCCCTCTCTGTGCGGGTCAGAATTCACACCCCCCCCACGGCCAGTGAAGGAGTAAGCTGGCTGTATCAGGGCACCGGAAAGCATAGCCATTCGGTTTTGGCCGGGTTGAGCTGAAGCCTGTTCTGCCCCATCCAACTCCGCACAGCCTCCAGGCACCGGGTCATCACTTCCACAGCTTCGTCAGGGTGGCCCGGGGTAGAAAAGTACAACTGAGTATCATCAGCGTACTGATGGAATTCTACCCCAAAGCCACGGATGATCTCACCCAGCGGCTTCACATAAATGTTGAACCGGAGGGGCGTGAGCACCGATCCCTGAAGTACTCCACAGATCAGGGGCCTCGAGGTCGATCTCTGCCCTCCTGCTTTTTTCTGCTTGTAAAAACTGTATAAAAGCAATAAACACTGCGCAGGCAATCAGACATCTTGGCATCCTGCAAATTTGACTCCATCAGAAGTCTCCTCCTCCTTCTCAAGCATACACATAGAATGTGCACACATTTCATGGCGCTGGGCCCAGGTCCTTCAGCAAGGAGACAGTGGATGGGCGAGTCCCTCTGGCACCATGAGATGTGTGCATGGCACGCTCTGTGTGTATGCCTGAGCAGGAGAAGATTTGCCGAACTAACCCCAAAATAAAACCAATTCAGCAGGCAGACTCAGCAGGCAGTTGCAATCTTTAGATGGGCTATTAATTTGTCAGCCCAAGGGTGGGGGGGGAGAAGGTACCAGTGGTGGGATTCAAATTTTTTTTACTTCTGTGGGCATGGGCTTATTTGGTGGGCATGGCTTGTTGATCATGTGACTGGGTGGCCATGGCTTGGTGGTCATGTGACTGGGTGGGCTGACTTGGTGGTCATGTGACTTGGTGGGTGTTATGTATATGTAAATAACAATAATGTAGTTGGGTTGATAATATATAAACTACAAATATATGTTTGTAGCTTTAAGGAAAAATACTGTAATGTATTATGCTATGTTCTGATTGGTTAATTATACTACAAGTTGCCATAAGAGGGAGCTATATATCATGGTTTAATTCTCTCCTCATTTTCATTGATGATCTCTCTTGTTACTGATACTGTCTGACTACAGACCGATATTGATTAACCATGTTTATTTTGATATTCTGTTGATATCAAAGATTATCTGTTGTATTATGGTTTGATATTTGTCTGTTGTAAAAGACTTGAAACTGGTAAGACTTTATAACTGGATATTTCTGGACTGACAAAAACGTGTATGACATGGACTGTTTATTGGACCATGCTATTTCTTCAAGTAAACATTAATATAAATTATTCAACTCCGTGTGGCTGTATATTTATTCATAATTGTTCTCATAACAGTGCATATCCTTTTATACAAGGGTTACTCTGCACATATCCTAACAGTGGGCATACTTGTTGGTCGTGTGACTGGGTAGGCTGGCTTGGTGGTCATATGACTGGGTGGGTGTGCAACTGGGTGGGCATGGCCAACTCAATGTCACTCACGTCAAGGGGTGCTTCACCTGGCCCCTCCCCTCCCAGACATTCCTTGTCACATCCAGCCTCAATGTATCTATATTTCTGTAAAAATGTTCACCTTTTTTTTACTTTATTATCTACATTCTATACATGTTCTTTCATGGATTACTCAAAGGAGGAAATGGCTCACATGCTTTGCCCAAGAATGTGATAGGCAACAGACTTTTAAGGGGTTACCAGAAAGAGGGGGGGCAATATATTTTCCAAAGCATCAGAAGGCAAACAAGCAATGGATGGAAATTGAACAAAGAGAGAAGCAACTTAAAACTAAGGAGAAACTTTCTCACAGTGAGAACAATTAACCAGTGGAACTGCTTGTCTCCAGAAGTTCTGGGTGCTCAATCAATGGACATTTTAAAGAAAAGACTGGACAGCCATTTCTCTGAAATGTTATAGGGTTCCCCCCAAGGTCCCTTCTAAGTTTTATTCTTTCATTCTGACACCTTTCCCAGGACCTCTACTCAAAGTTTGGCATGTTCAGTTTCTCTGCCTGAGCAGGAGGTTGAACTAGAAGACCTCCACAGTCCCTTTCAACTCTGTTAAACACACATGTATTTATACTCTGGACTACAGACATATAAACTCTGAAAAATACCTAGGCAGAAGAAAGGTAGTAAAATCATTCCAGGTGTAGGGACAGTGTAAATATTAATATATGATCAATAATGGAACAATTAAAAATAATAGCAGAGTTTTCTCCCTCCCTCCCTTCCTATTTCTTTCTTTTTCTTCCTATTTGTTTTTCTTTCTTTCTCTCTCTCCCTTTCTTTCTGGCTCTTTCTTTCTTCCTATTTCTTTTTTCTTTCTTTCTTCTCTTTCTTTTCCCCTTCCTTTCTTTCTCACTCTTTTCTTGTCTCTCTCTCACCCACATCCACCATGCACTCTCCCTCCCTTCCTATTTTTCTTTCTTTCTTTCTTCCTCTTTGTCTCTTTCTTTCTGTCCCTTCCTTTCTTTCCCTTCCTTCCTTTCTTGTCTCTTACACAAACACACCAAACTCTCTCTTGTGACACACACACACGTGGTCTGGGAAGAACTAATCCAGCAAGGGACGCTCTGGCCACCGTCATCGCCACATCACCCTGAGGGCCGCCTGCTTCCCCATCTGCCAGCCGGACTGGCCCGGAAATGGTGCCCTACCTTGGCCTCTTCCTGCCTGACTGCCAGTTTCTTGACACAAGCAGAGACTGCTGGTTTGGAGTGAGGGGAACCACAGTGCTGGGCTCCAGGGTGACGAGTGCCAAGGGCATAGCTAGAATTGGAATAAAAGTCTGTGAGGCAACACCCAGTAGCTTGGATGAGATGATGCAAGCGAGGCAGTGGCTGCTCTCACATCAAGAAGCTCTGGTTCTTTCTGCCAGAAACGGATTTTTCAAATTTCCTGCTGGATAAAATCACTCAGATACGGAATGGATTGGACTCTGTCTGGGCAACTCTGGACGGGGGATCGGGGGCAGAATTGGGGAAGGTCATCTGGGAAGAGTTTGACCCTGTGACCCATGAGGACGTGGACAGGATACTAGGCAAGCTCAATGCTACCACTTGTTTACTGGATCCGTGTCCCTCCTGGCTAATATTAGCCACTCGAGAGATGACACAAGGTTGGTTCCAGGCTATCATCAACGCTTCCTTGAGTGAGGGATTTCTGCCTACCACCTTGAAAGAGGCGGTGGTAAGACCTCTCCTCAAGAAACCGTTTCTGGACACAAATTTGTTATCTAACTATCGTCCAGTCTCCAATCTTCGCTTTGTAGCAAAGGTTGTTGAGACTGTGGTAGCACGACAGCTTCCCCAGCACCTGGATGAAGATGTCTATCTAGATCCACGCCAATCAGGCTTCAGGCCCGGATACAGCATGGAGACAATATTGGTCACGTTGGTAGATGATCTCTGGAGGGCCCGTGACAGAGGTCATTCCTCTGTCCTGGTCCTGTTAGATCTCTCAGCGGCTTTCGATACTGTCGACCACAATATCTTATTGCGTCGTCTGGAGAGACTAGGAGTAGGGGGCACTGTTCTGCAGTGGTTCTCCTCCTGGCTCTCCAACCGTCACAATTTGTGTTGACAGGGGGGCAGAGATCGACCTCAAGGCCCCTGATCTGTGGGGTCCTTCAGGGGTCGGTGCTCTCACCTCTACTGTTCAACATTTATATGAAGCCGCTGGGTGAGATCATCTGTGGCTTTGGGGTAGAGTTTCATCAGTACGCTGATGATACTCAGCTGTACATTTCTACCCCAGGCCACCCCGTCGAAGTGATGACTTGGTGCCTGGAGGCTGTGCGGGGTTGGATGGGACGAAACAGGCTTCAACTCAACCCGGCCAAAACCAAATGGCTGTGCTTTCCGACACCCCGATACAGCCAACTAGTTCCATCGTTGACTGGGGGGGGGGGAAACTCTTACCCCCACTGACAGGGCACGCAATCTGGGTGTCCTCCTGGACGTACGGCTGTTGTTAGAAGAACATATCGCAGCCGTCACCAGAGGGGCTTTCTACCAGGTCCGTAGGATCTACCAGTTGTGGCCCTTTCTGGTTCGGGATGCGCTTCGCACAGTCACATCCACTCTCGTTATCTCCCGCCTAGACTATGCCAATGCTCTCTACATGGGGCTGCCCTTGAAGAGCACCCAGAGGCTCCAGCTGGTACAAAATGTGGCCGCTCGGGTGGTTCTGGGGGCTTCTCGGGGCTCTCATATTACACCACTCTTGCGTGAGCTGCATTGGTTCCCGGTGATCTTTCTGGTGCGTTTCAGGGTATTAGTTACCATCTTTAAAGCACTCCATGGCTTGCGACCTGGGTATCTGCGGGACCGCCTACTGCCATCATCAATCTCCCGTCGCCCAGTACGCTCCCATAGAGTGGGCCTCCTTGGGATTCCGCTGGCTGGACGGCTGGTGACTCCGAGGGTGTGGGCTTTCTCTTTGGGGGCGCCCTCCCTCTGGAACAAATTGCCCCCGGAGATGAGGAACATCCTTGATCTTTTGACCTTCCGGCGTGCGTTGAAAACTCACCTATTCCATCAAACCGGTCTGGCCTAGGGTTTTTCATTTACTTTAAATTCGGTCAAAATTGCTCTTAGTCCTCACTTTTAAATCCTTACCTCATCCCGTTTATTTAACAACCAAATTTTATTCTTTAATTATTCCAACTATTGTATCTTCAACATATTTCTAATATCTGTACACCGTCCTGAGTCCCCCAAGGAGAGGGGGCAATATATAAATCTTGAAAATAAATAAATAAATGAATAAATAACGCCCGGGGATGATGGGGAGAGGCCCGGGGATGGCAGGGGGAGGCCCAGCAAGGCCCTGGGGCAGTGAGGGGGGAGGCTCAGCAAGGCCCCAGGCAGTGGGGGGAGGCCCAGCAAGGCCTGGGAGCAGTGAGGGAGGAGCTAGCGCAATTTGCAGGCTTACCTGTGAGCAGGCAGATCAGGGCTGTTCAGATGGGGCTCAGGCATCACGTGGGGAAGGCAGATGAGAAAGGCAAGCCACGAGGACCCAGTGTGCTGCATAGGAGGGGAGGAGTGACTGGGTGAGGGGAATGGCAGGCAGGCAAGTCGTGCGAGTGAGCATTGGATAGGTGGGGCAAGTGAGCAAGTGCAACCCAGCGACCAGGTCAGGGGCATGGCCAGCCAGAAGTTACTACCGGTTCAGCCACCCATGCCAAATTGCTACCGGTTCTCCTGAACCGGTGAGAACTGGTTGAATACCACCTCTGGAAAGTAGGTAGGAAACCACCATTTCTGCAGCATCTGTCATATGACTGAGTGGGCATGGCCAACTTGATGTAACTCACAGCAAGGTGCCACCCCACCTTGCCATGAGTGATTGTTGAGTTGGCCATACCCATTCAGTCACATGATCACCTAGCCATACCCACCAAGCCATGCCCACAGAACCAGTAGTGGAAAATTTTGAATCCTACCACTGGTCATATGCCCCAGGTTGCATCTTAGCTTCCTATTGGAACTGGAATCTGAAGTGTCCTACTTTGCATGCAACAAGACTTTGAGGCAGAGGTGGGATTCAATTTTTTTTACTACCATGTGGGCATGGGTTGGTGAGTGTGGCAGGGGAAGGATACTGTAAAATCTTCAGTCAGAGGTGGTATTTGCCATTTCCCTGAACTACTCAAAATTTCCACTACCGGTTCTTCAGAACTGGTCAGAAACTGCTGAATGCATGGGATTGAATGCCATTTCAACAGGACTCAAGGAAGAATCCAATAATCTTTCTCTGCTTTTGTAACTCCAGAAATTTGGATGCTGGGAAAAAAATAACTTGGGTAAAGCTACCCAGGTAATATTCCCTGAGCTCAAAATTGCCCAGGCCAATCCAAACACTAATTTAAAATTGTGACTTGTTGTCTGTTTCCCTGGCTTAGAGGGAATGTTACAAAGAGGTTGGATTGTTTTGAGGCTATTAATAGAGGTTTTCTAAGCTGAAAGAGCAAATGGAATTTCATGTCTGTTACAATGAGAAACACAGCTGAAGGTGAATTTTTAGTTTTCAGAGAGGAGTGAATGGTTTCATACAAATTTTCTGCCTAAGATTCTATATGAGACCCTTTTGTTAATCTAGTGTTGCATAGAAAGTATTCTAAACTATCTCCATGGCTGTGACAACAATTCTATGGCAAACAGCAATAGTTTATAAGGAATTAAGGTCTATTGTATCACTAAAGCAGTGTTATAAAACTAATTCCTGGTGGTTGCGTAGTAAAAATCAATAAATCTTATATCCTTTCAATAAAAAAATAGAATTAGGTTTAAAATGTGTACCTCAGCTGTTTTGATGAGAAGCTTGCAATAACACTAAAGATTGCAACTATTGTCAGAAGAAATAGTAGCATTTAACAAGAAACAAAAATCAAGGGGAAAATAAGTATTCTGGAAAACAGGAGAAAGCGAGTAGGCATGAAAGGACTGTTTTATAGAAGAGAGAGTAAAGTAGTTCACATTTGTTCCAGAAGTCTAGACATGAAAGAATGGTATTGAATTACAAGGAATTCAGTTGAACACAGAAAACATTTCATAATTGTAGGAGGTCAAGGAGATGATAGATTGAATTTCATTTGCTGAAGGTGTTTAAAGAGAGTCTAGATGGCCTTTTGTACAGAATGATGTAATAGTGAATCCTACAAGGTTGGACTAGATGTTCTGCAAGATTCCTGGTCATAAATCAGTTTTTTCAATGATGTAACTTCAAATGGTCACTAAACAAATGGTTGTAAGTTGAGGATTACCTGTACATGATAAATACAGTGAAATTATTATATGCATAAAGATGAAACAATTCAACCTTAACCACAATGGAGGAGTGTATGGTGAAGACTATGGAACTTGGTCAGTTGAGCAAATTGACATCATTGATAACAGAAAAGACATTAGCTAGGTTTAATGCTAATTGAAAACCCCTTATGGACTTATTTGTGAGACAGAAAAAAATGAACTTATGATACATGGTTTTGTTGATTAGAAAAACATATAGATTCTAGAAAAAAATAAAGTTATTCTGCAAACTTGTGGTCACTCATGCCCTAGTCCAGGGGTCTGCAACCTTAAACACTCAAAGATCCACTTCGACCCATTTCCTACAGAAAACAAAACACCAGGAGACACAAAACCTGTGTAAGCGTGGGCAACTCGATATCACTCACTCCCACCCGGTCACATGACCCCCTAGCCATGCCTAACCAGCTGGTCAAAAGGGCAGAGAACCAGTTGTTAAAAAACACTGGGAACCACAAAACTCTTTTGACATCTCTCTTTCCCCCCCTCCCCCTTCTTCTCTGTATCTTTCTTATGTCTCTCTCCCCCTCCCTCTCTATTTATCTGTCTCTCTTTCTCCCTCTCCCCTCTCTGTCTATGTGTCTCTCTCTCTCTCCCCCTCTGTATCTCTCTGTGTGTCTCTCCCCCCTCTTTCCCTCTCTGTGTCTCTCTCTCCTCCCTCTCCCCCCCGTGTTAGCAAGGTTGGCGTCAGTCATGGGTGGGTCGGGCCAGTGTCTCAGGGTGGAGAGCAGGTTGCACATCTCCCCAAGCAACCGTGGCATGCCCAAGGGCTGGAAGAAGCTCCAGCAAGAGTGAGGTGCCAAAGAATCAGCCCCGGCCGCTTATTCATCCCCCACTATTGCCCTTACCTTCTCAGGTCAGACAAGGAGTGACTGGGAGGGGAGGCTGAGGGGTAGGGCCAACCAGTGGTGGGATCACCCAATAGGGAGCCACAGCAGAGGGTCCAAAGAACTGCATGCAGCTCCAGAGCTGCAGGTTGCTGACACCCGGTTTGATCTTTTACAAACTTGCACTTAAGTATGAGGTGAGATGGAGGGTTTAGGATAGGCAGTTGCTCTGTAGAAATAGACATTTGAAAACAGCCTAATGTTCGTATTTAGTTTTCAAGGGGGACATCCCACACAGAGAGTTTAGTTCTACAGTATACTGCCATCCTAGATTTATGACAAATTTCATGCAAGGTAGCCAGAGGGCATTGAGTTCCACTCTATTTATATTTCAACCGAAAAGATTAAAGAGAAAGCCTTCATAGCTATAAGGATTTGGGGATTTCCAAATGATACCAGAATTAGCAGTGATGCCAGTCTAATGCAGTTTTTCAAATTTGTCAATTCTAATATATAATTCATATCCCTAATTTCTATAGCCAGTCTAGGAAATTATGGGACCTGAAGTCCATATGTTAAAGTTGCCAAAATAAAATGTAGCTTTACATTCTCCCCTGTTCCCAATATGCTACTAATTAACATATTCCAAGAAGTCTGTGTGGATTTATTACGACTGTGTTTTTGATTAGAAATGAGTTCTTTCCAAGCAAAGCTATAAAAAAGTTGGTTAAATTCATTCTGTGGGACATTATTGTTTCCTTTTCCTGAAATGTCCTTTTATGCCAGTTATTAATGATATGAATATTCTGCCTCCTTCAATTAAAAATCCAAATAAAACATTCCCAATGGTCTATTTTGAAAGAAAACTCCATACATGCAGGAGAAAATGGAGTATAGTGATTTTGAAAGAAATTATTATTCATCTGTATGTAGATATAGAGCAGATGTCCTCAAACTTTTTAATTCATGGTCCCTCAGACTTTTGGGAGGGCCATCCGGCATGGCCAGATGGTCATGTGACTAGGTAGGTGTGGCTAAGTGGGCGTGACCAATTTAGCAGTTCTTTTTGCCTTTGTCCTTCCTAAGCTGTACTTGCTCAACCCAAGAAATCTATTTACTTAATACCCACCCCAAAAGGGGAAAAGAGTGCAAACTTTCTTACCACTTGCCTAACTTCATTACAACAGCAGTTTCAGGTTCCTTAAAGTAAGCCATTAAAAAAAGAATAAAACAAACAAGATTTCCTTTAAAAAAAACCTTCTGATCATATGTTTCAGATGACCACACAATAAACCAGACTGAGAACTGCACCAATTAAGACTGTAACTAAAAACCCCAAGATGGGCATTGAGAAGCAGGAGGAAGAAGGCAAGAATCAACACAACTCCCCCTTCCAGCCTCCAATAGTGCATTAAGGAAGGATAAAGGTCTCTCAGACTGTTGGGGGCCAGACTATAGTTTGAAAAAAAATGACAAAATTGCTATGAACACTGCACATATCTCTATTAAAAAAATAAAATAATATAATATTTAAATTTTAAAATGAAGAACAATTTTAACCAATATAAATCTACTACTAATTCAATGGGAAATATGGGCCTGCTTCTCTCTCTCTCTATCTTTCTGGGGGGGGGGGAACCCCTGAACTGGTACTGGGTGGTGAGAGGCGAAGATCAGGGAGATTGAACATCACAAAACAGGCATCAGGCAGGCTTTGCTGGAAAAGTGACATCTTGGCTTTCCTTCCTCGTCCTTCCCTCCGTCTTCTGCAAAAACTATTCCACACGCACACATTCCTCCCTCCGCCCTCCCTTTGGCTTCTGCAAAACATCTTGGGAAGGCTTCAAATGTGTGTATGCTCCCACCTCTCCTCTCTCGCACCTCTCCTCTCTTGGCAGTCTGCAAAACACCCGGGGAAAGCTCCAAATGTGCGCATGTTCGCCTCCATTAGCTGGCCCCCACCCCCATCCCATTGCCCTGTGTCCTTCGACCTTACCTGTGCAAGCAGCAGTGAGCAGAAGTATGCAGAAGTGTGGCTGCAATCTGCAAGGTATATAAAGGCTATGGCTGGAGGAGGGGCAATGAGGGCAGCGGGAAAAGCCAGCCATGCAAGGAGTGGCTGGGGCTTAATTCCACCACTGTGTGGGCTGGATAGATTGTGTCGGTGGGCCATAGTTTGAGGACCCCTGATAAAGAGGGATAATTTTTCCTGGACTTTTTCTTGAGATGCAGCAGTTGCTCTTAAGCCCAATGAAGTGAGGTGTTAAGGTAAAATGTTGAACTGGTTAAGCATACAAGTCCCATAATGCATCAGTGCATATTCCCCTCCCACCAGTTATAAAGGATGCTCTGTTTTGGTTTTGAACTCTCTTGTTTACCTCCTGGAGGAGTGGTATCTGGGGGAGAGCATGGATGTGAATTGGTTTGATTTTTCTACAATAAAAGAATGATTCTGACTGCAAATAGTTTGGAAGTTTATTTTGACTAAGATCCATTATAAGTTATCAACAAATGGTAGCAGAGGTCGGTTGCCAAATTAACAGGAACAAAATATGTCAGGATCAGAAAAATCCAGAATTAATACAAGAGCCTTCATCAGACAGATGGCAGCTCAAATGACTCCTATGGGTGCGATAGGAATCCTTTTGGACGAAGGAAATATAACTCCTACAACTGATAGAAATGAAGACCCACAACCAGATGCATATCCACCATTCACGCCACCCAGAAATGAAGATTTAAAATCAACCCTGCTCAGAATCATCGAAATATCTACAAACAGCAAGGACCCGATGGCAGAATTAAGAGGACTTTTTCAAAATACAGACAAACCTCAAACTGAGGAAAGGCAAACAGAGAAAGAAAATGAAACTGCAAGCTGCTGAACCAGTAAGTCCTTTGCAGCCTTTTTTAAACTTACTGGAGGCGGGAAAATATGAGGAGGCGCCATTTTCAAACCCATACAATTTAAAGCCACAACCAATAAAAATGGCTGACCGGCAACCAATCACTACAGAAGTTTTGCAGGGGGAGACAAAAAGAAAAAGTAGCCCTGAGAGGAACTCTCCCTCAGAGCAGGAAATATCAAGAGCGATTGAAACGCTCACAGCAGCATTCGGAGCTGCGTTCACCCCCCCCACTCCAAGACAGACACAGACAACAAGCACCAAACTCCAGGCAGCCACATTGTCCCCATGCAACCCAGCAATCACAGGCAGTCTCCCAGCACCTTCAAGCAGCATTCAAAAAGCTTTAGAAATGACTAAAAGGAACACAGAAGTCACGATCCCTCTCAGCGTGTCTTCAGCTGTTATCTCCGATCTCCAAACAACCCAGAGAGGCATTTCTACTTCCTTCTCACTCCCGACGACCTCACCGGCTTCCGCAGTGGTCCTAGTGCCTCCAGGTTACTTACTAGCACAAGCCTCCAAAGGGGAATTTCCAGCACCAGGAAACCACTTCTTGAATCCAGCACAGCTTCAGGATACTACATCTTCCCAGTCAGGAATTAAGAATGAAACCACAGCTCCAATGCAATTTTTTAACCCTTCACTTTCTGCAACAGCTCTTCAGGAGACATCCTCCACAGGAAACCAAGATAAAGTGAACATGGCACAAATTCAGAATTTCATGCATGTACACTCAGCTCCAGTCATCTTACAGAAAAAAGGTACAGTGAATTTTTCAAACTTTACAGCTTGCATACCAATGCCCTTCTGCCAATATATGCACATCCCAGAACATCAACAACAACAATTTTTGAACACCAACCATACTCAACACAACATCTTACCCAATGGTTTTCCAAAGTTATACGCAACGGGTAATAATCTAATGGACTGGGCGCAGCAATTTCAGATTGCATTAATGAGGGAAAATGCTCTTTTTCTCATCCTGAACCCACCCCAAAAACCATGGTCTATAGAGGTAGATTGTATTCATCATTGGGCGTTTTGCTTGATGTTAAGTTCCCTTGAACCAGCCATATACCACATCATACCCAATGGTCCACCATCTCTGAAATTTGGGAGAAGATATTTAACCTGTTTTATAGCAAAAATAGAAGTACCACTAGTAGAATATCTTGGGAGTTTCATTCTGCTAGATTGAAACCAGGAGTAAGCATGAGCGAACATCTGCTCAACTTAAACGCCATGAGATCCGATCTGTTACAAAGGGGTGAGACAATCACAGAGGAAAGTTTTATTAGTATCATAATTAATTCCCTCGACTCTAGCTGGGACTATTTTCTTAATCAATTGGATAATCTAAATTATGACAACATTTCGCTTGAAACATTATCAGGAAGGCTGGTGGCTGAGGACAATCTCAGAAAAGATCGAATTTTGCTTCATAAGGAACGCAGAGTTGCAAAAGGAGTTAACTTTGTGGAACAGGTAAATGCATTACCAGGGTGTTATACATGTGGTTCGAGAGACCACTTTCAGAAAAATTTCCTAAGGCCTTTAAAGGCAGAGAACCCATTAAGCATCCCCAGTTCTACTATATAAGTTATCAGAGGGAAAGGTCTAGCTCTGAACAAAGATATCAAGGTAGACACCCCAGTAGCCAAAGACACGATGTAAACCCGGGACGTAGAAAATCACCAAGCCCAAGAAGGAGCAGGGGATCCAGTTGGGGGAACAATAGGACTGACACTGATTCCATGAATGGGATTAGAGATGTAGAACTGAATCTTGATGTACTGTATTTTCTGGCGTATAAGACTACTTTTGAAACGAAAAAAAGTCAACCAAAAATCGGGGGTCGTCTTATACGCCGAGTATAATTTTCCAACTCGATCCTCCACCAATCACTGCAAGGCTGCTCGGACCGCCTCTCTAACTCAGCCAATCCAAGCAGGCTTTTTATGCATGCAAACGAATTTTCCAACTCGATCCTGCACCAATCACTGCAAGGCTGCTCGGACCGCCTCTCTAACTCAGCCAATCCAAGCAGGCTTTTTAATTAAAAAAGAACTGGTGTTGCCTCGGAAGTGGGGGGGTAGTCTTATACAGCGAATATAGGCCTAAACCTATGTTTTAACTATAAAATTAGGGGGTCGTCTTATACGCCGGTCGTCTTATACGCCGGAAAATACGGTAAACACAAGGGAACAATGTTGGTTAATTGACTCCAGGGCAACAACACATACATCTTGTAATAGAAAACTGTTCATCTGCTTAGACGAGGTGTCGTTTAATATTAAAGTTGCCAACCAAAAATTCGTGCAGGTGATTGGGAAAGGGGATGTCCACATCCCAGATCTTGGGAGAATCAAGGAAGTTCTGTTCATACCTGAAATACCATATAATGTACTATCTGTAATTAAATTAAGCAAAGGTACTAAAATCGAGGTGTTATTTAAGTTTGACGGTGTGTCAAACTTACCAATGATGGCAAGGAAGTAGGGAAAGTTATAGTGGCCAATGGGTTATCTTACTTTATACCCACGATGAATACCACAGCACAAGTCATAGCCAATTTATCAAATGATAGTGTTAAGAATGGGAAGAAAGAGAGGGAAAAGGATGACAATGCCGACAGTGAAACAAGTGATGGGGAAATAGAAGGGGAAAGTGATAATGATATTAACGATGTAAGTGTTGAAAATGTTGTAATCAAAACGAATGACTCAAAGCATGTTTCAATTGGTAAACCTTTACATAATAATTGTGCACATATTTTGCATAGAAAGTTGGGGCACATTGGTTTTCCCGTTGTTAAAAGAATGTTGAATTGTTCTAAAGGACTCAAAGTGAACAATTGTGAAAATTATTTAGAATGTTCCATTTGTAAGAGTTCAAAGTCAAAAGAAAAACCCCGACCAAAAAAATCAGAAAGGAACACCACGCACATTTTTCAGTTGGTACACATGGATCTAGTGGGCCCCTTGAAGCCCTCTATTGGCCACAAAAAATATTTTCTCACAATTGTCGATGACCATAGTAGATATGGTTTCGTATACACCCTCAAACACAAAGGGGAAACATTCACCAAGTTTAAAGAGTTCTATAAGAGGGTAGAAATCCAACACAACATTAAAATCAAACAGATCATGACAGACCGCGGTTCTGAATTTCTTTCCAAAGAATTCAGTGACTGGATTAATAAACATGGTTTAATACACTTTACAACTTCACCATTTTCTCCATTTCAAAATGGTGTGGCTGAACGCAGGAATGGCGTATTACAGACTATGGTTAGATGCATATTAGAAGATGCCGGATTAAACTTTTCATGTTGGGGAGAGGCCGTCTTGTATTCAAACTACACCCTTAATAGAATATGGTCAAGTGTGATACAGAAAACTCCATATGAAATAATGTACAATCAGAAGCCCACACTAGCACATCTTCATGTTTTTGGGGTAACTGCCGATGTACACATACCCAAGCAACTCAGACGAAAAGGAGACAATGTATCAAAAAAACTCAAATTTGTTGGTTATGAACCAAAACCCAAGGCTTACAGATTCATGGATAGAAATCACAAGATAATCATATCGAGATCAGCAAATTTCCATGAAAACACAAACTGGAGTAAGATACACTCAAATGAAATAATAATTGGCAAGGATACATTCAAAACTGATCAGAAACAAACACAACTTCACACACACACTACAAAAACAAAATCCAACAGAAATAGCATTAAGGTTAGGGCATGGAAAGAAGGTCATCACATACTCAAAACCAAAGGTATAGATGAGTATGGCTCAGATGACTCATCGGAAAACAATATCCCAACCGAAAACATACCCAGGAAATCACTAAGATCTAATAAGGGCAAAATCCCAAAAACCTTAAGGGACTATGTGATGTCAGTTGATACCACCATAACTACACCCAAAAATTATAATGACATACACGCACTCCCACCAAATGAACAGTTAAAATGGAAAGAGGCTATGCTGAGGGAGATAGAAAGTATTAAAAAACTAGAAGTATATACCCCCTCAAAGGTCCCAGAGAAAAAAAAAATTATCGGTACCAAGTGGATATACAAAATAAAACCCCTAGAGGATAACAAAA